>JABWTJ010000155.1:0-322500 GCA_016801875.1 Solanum sitiens
TCTTACCCAATTCTTCATTGTTTCAATCTTAGAAGGATCCACCATCACTCCATCCTTAGAAACCACGTGCCCCAAGAAGGACACTGAATCTAGCCAAAACTCACACTTGGAGAATTTGGCATAAAGCTTTTTCTCCCTCAATACTTCCAACACAATTCTCAAATGCTCCTCATGTTCCTTCTTGCTCTTTGAGTATATCAGTATATCATCAATAAATACAATAACAAAAAGATCCAGATATGGCTTAAAAACCCCGTTCATTAGGCTCATGAAAGCAGCAGGGGCATTCGTAAGCCCAAAAGACATTACTAAGAATTCATAATGCCCATACCTGGTTCGAAAAGCAGTCTTTGGCACATTTGCTGTCCGTATTTTCAATTGATGATAACCGGACCTCAAATCAATTTTAGAGAAGACACAAGCACCTTGTAACTGATCGAACAAATCATCAATGCGAGGAATAGGATACTTGTTCTTAATACTTACCTTATTCAGCTGCCTATAGTCTATGCACATCCGAAGACTTCCATCTTTCTTCTTCACAAATAAAACAGGAGCAACCCAAGGGGATGCACTTGGCCTAATAAAACCTTTACCTAACAGCTCCTGAAGTTGGGCCTTTAACTCCCTTAACTCAGTTGGAGCCATTCTATAAGGGGGTATGGAAATGGGTCGAGTACCCGGCTCCAGATCAATGCAAAAGTCGATATCCCTATCCGGTGGCATACCAGGAAGGTCTGCAGGAAACACATCCAGAAACTCACAGACTATTGAAACCGACTCAATTGTAGGTACTTGGGTAGTATCATCCCTGAGGTGTGCCAAGAAAGCTAAACATCCTTTACTAACCATTCTCTTAGCATGAAGAAAAGAGATAATACGAACTGGGGTAGAAATATAGTCACCCTCCCACACTATTGGGTCTATCCCAGGCTTGGCCAATGTCACAGTTTTAGCATTACAATCTAAGATTGCAAAATTTGGAGAAAGCCAAGTCATACCCAGAATTACATCAAAATCAACTATTTCTAGAATGATCAAATCCACGTAAGTGTTACTCCCCACAAAAGTCACAAGGCAAGACCTATACACCTTCTCAACTATCACAGACTCACCCACGGGAGTAGAGACACGAATAGGCATATCAAGTAAATCACAACTTAACTCAAGACCAGCACCAAATGAGGAAGATACATATGAAAAAGTGGATCCAGGATCAAATAATACTGAAGCCATGCAATCACAGACCAAAAGAGTACCTGTGATAACAGCATCAGATGCGTCTGCCTCAGACCTCCTGGGGAAAGCATAACAATGAGCCTTATCACCTGTCTGTCCATTGCCCCTACCAAGCTGCGCTGCAGTAGTTCCAACTTGCCCGCCACTCCTACTGGTTTGGTGACCACCATTACCTTGGCCACTACGTCCTCCAGAATGGTGGCCTCTACCATGACCACCTCTACCTCTAACTATTGGGAGTCTGTAACTCTGTTTTGGACAATATCTCTTAATATGTCCAGTCTCTCCACATCCATAACAATTTCTGGAGTCTAGCATAGGTCTCTGTGAAAATGACGAAGTCTGGGGATAACCTCCAAACGCAGAAAAATGTTGACTGGTCTGCGATGGACTCCCAGTTAAAGCCTGCAGTGAAGACTGAATAGGACGGGCTGGGTAACCTCCTGAACTCTGCCCTCTGGAGTAAGAACCTCTAAACTCACCTTCCTTACGGAACTTCTTAAATGTTGACATCATGGTGAAGTTGTCTGGTTTCACCCCCTCTACCTCTATCACAAAATCAACCACTTCCTGAAAGGATTTTGCTACAGCAGCTACTTGTAAGGCTGGGATCTGCAATTCTGACCTCAATCCTTTCACAAAGCGGCGAATCCGCTCTTGTGGACTGAAGCAAAGCTGAGTGGCATACCTGGATAGTGCACAAAATTTGGCCTCATAAGCAGCAACGGACATCCTTCCTTGCTCTAGGCTCAGGAACTCATCTCTCCACCTATCCCTTACAGTCCGGGGTATATACTTCTCCATAAACAGGCTAGAAAATGATGCCCAAGTCATGGGTGGTGCCTGTACTGATTGACACTCAACATACGACCGCCACCACATTTTGGCATCCCCCTGAAACTGATAGGTCACAAACTCAACACCGAATCGTTCTACTATGTCCATCTTATGTAGCAGCTCATGACAATCAACCAGAAATTCATAGGCGTCCTCAGATTCAGCATCCTTGAAGACTGGAGGTCTCAACTTTAAGAACTTAATGAAAAGTTCATGTTGATCACCTGTCATTATAGACCCTGTGGTCAATCGAGGGAATGTGCCTACTTCCAATGATGTCTCCATGCGGGGAGCCACAGCAGCTGCATGTTGTACTCCCGGAACCGGAGGTGCTGGTGCAGAAAACACTGGAGGTGTCTGGCCCTGATCAGATAACCCGCTAAGATAAGCAAGAACCTGATTAATCATCTCTGGGGTAGGCTGGGGTAGTAATTCCTCATCTTGAACCTGCTCATTTTCCCCTTCCTCACCCTCTCTTACTACCTCATCAGTTGGTGGAGGAGTCACTGCCCTATTCCTAGCTGGACCAGGTGCTCGTCCTCTACCTCTAGTGGGCATCCTCCTGCGACCTCTACCACGGCCTCTTGCTACTGCTCCTCTTCGAGCTACAGTCCCAGTGGCTGGCTCAGATGCATCTTGTCTTGCCGGGGTTGGTGTTGGCGCAGTCGTTGCTCTAGTTCTAACCATCTGCGAAATAGAGTGAAGATGGTCAGATACCAATTTGTATCACCCAGATACCAATTGGATCCAAGTAATAGCACGAAAGAAAGAAAGAAAGAAAGAAAGGAATTTTCCTAAAGTCTTATAGCCTCTCAAAGAAAAGTAAAGGCGTCCCCCTACCGTTCCTTAAGACTCTATTAAACTCGTTCTTGTGTGATGAGACCGACGAACCTAACACTCTGATACCAACTTTGTCATGACCCAAAACGATCTCGTGAGTGGCACCCACCCTTATCCTACTAGGTGAGCGAACCAACAAATCTAAACTCCAATATTTACCAATAGTTCAACTGTAAATAACAAAATAATGCGGAAGACTAAAAATCTCATTTAAGGTAACTAAGTAAATAAGCTTCTAAGTTTACACTTATCGTCCCCAAAATCTGGAAGTCATCACATCAAGAACATCTATCCTCAAATTACAAAGTCTAAGAATGTTTTGAGAAACAAAATAAGTAAGAAAATGGTCCATGTCCGAAATTCAAAGACATCAAGACTTGAAGAAGAGAATCCAGCACGAGCTAAGAATAATAGCTCACCCCGAACTCTGATATGCTGAAGACTGGCTAGAACTGAGGGCGAGTCGAAGACGATGGCACACTTGCTGCACTCCACAAAATAACAAAGAAGAAAATACAAGTAGGGGGTCAGTACAAGGAACACGTACTGAGTAAGTATCATCGGCCAACTCAAAATAGAAAACAATATATACCGAATAATAATATACAGTCAACCACAATACTTAACAGATAGCAAGTAACAATTACATAAACCATTGGCAACAACACCATAATAAATACACCATCAATCACAACATCAAGCAACACCCTTGAGGACTCATGCCTCCACACCATACTCATTTGGTAAAATGGTTTCTTTGAATTTGAGTAAAATAATATAATTCAAGATTCTTTTCATTTAAAAATACCGTGTCGGAACGTGACACTCCGATCCATAAATACCGTGTCGGAACGTGACACTCCGATCCAAAAATACCATGTCGGAACGTGACACTCCGATCCAAAAATACCGTGTCGAAACGTGACACTCCGATCCAAAAATACCGTGTCAGAACGTGACACTCCGATCCAAAAATACCGTGTCGGAACGTGACACTCCGATCCAAAAATGTATTTAATTTATTTAAACTGTTTTCAAACCATTTTATTTCCATCAAGCCTTCCTTATTCAAGGCATCACTTCAAAAGAGAGTTTTTCAAGAATAAAATTCAATAGTCTCAATATTTTAGGCAAAACACAAACCACACAATCATAATGTACAACCACAAAATCAAGTAATAGGAGACTTTACAATATCATCCAATACATATCAATCGCTATTTAGAGTTTATCTATCACATAGAAATAAACCATAACCTACCTCCACCGAAGAACCGAAATCAAGCAAGCTACCTCTCCAATGCCTTTGCCTTTCTTATTGCCTAAGAACCCTTTCAATCCGAAGTCCAAAATGCCTGTTCTCCTCTCCCTTTCACGTTTTTCTCTCACTGCTTCCCAGCTGATCAGTTCTTCCCTCTCTCAATTAAAGACTCCATCCTCTAATAATAATGCAAGACTATAATTATTGTAAAAGTAATCCCCCATTAGTCTAAAGTTACTTTCTTTAATACCCACTAACTCCATTATAAAAGCTAGTCCACTAAATACATAAATAATAGCCCAAAACATCCATTAAAATAATTAGTGGAAGCTGACATCGTGTGGGGTTACGCTGCGTGTGACGGTCCATCGTGTTTGTGACGGTCCGTCCTGCAGGTCCGTCACGAAGTTCAGAAAATTGCTCCCAGTGCCCAATTTTCAAGAGTTGAAGTGTTTTGAAATGGAGGATAACGATGGTCCATCGTGTCTGTGACGGTCCGTCCTGCAGGTCCGTCACAGAGTTCAGAGAGTCGATTTCAGCACTCAATTTCAGAATTCTAAGTGTTTTGGAACGAGACCTCCTCGACGGTCCGTCGTGTCTGTGACGGTCCATCCTGCAGGTCCGTCACAGAGTTCAGAGAGTCGATTTCAGCACTCAATTTCAGAATTCTAAGTGTTTTGGAACGAGACCTCCTCGACGGTCCGTCGTGTCTATGACGGTCCGTCCTGCAGGTCCGTCACAGAGTTCAGAGAGTCGATTTTAGCACTCAATTTCAGAATTCTAAGACAGTTATTTCCAGAATGAACTCTACTGCTCAAAACAACTAAACAGGTCGTTACAGCAATGTACATGTGAAACCCCATAACCTCATACATACTTAGTAAACATATCATAAGACCACAAGCCTTAACATCCATTTCATACACCAACATAGTAAACATAGAAAACTTCATTCATGCCAATCAAGATGTTCATCATATATTAATTAAGACCAACATTATGCATATAAGACCAAGACCACATCACATGGACTCATTAGGACTCATACCATACACATCTTCATAACAAATAGACAAATACTACCATGCCATGCATAAAGACATAACCATAATTATACACCTTAGAACACCTTTCTAGAACTTCCTAAAGAGCTACTTGTGCAATGTATAGGTAAGTTCATTACTCTAACCTATCCTAATCAACTTCCCTTAGGTCATCCTATATAGAGTCCTAGTCATTTACTTCCATTGTCCATTTTACTTTCAGGAAACTCTAGCCTTAACCGACACAAAGACCATGGGTGCTAAACATGGAATTTGGTGTTGTAGATCCTTACACCAATGGAAGGTATTCTTACCTTGCCAAGGTAGAACATTAACACATTCTAACATATTAGTTGATATCACTTGCTAGATCCTATGTGGCAAACATAGTTTATGGAACTTGGAGGTACGTTTGGAAACCCTATTTATTTCTAATGAGACATGGTAGTTATCCACTCATGGAAATATCACTCAATGCCATTTCGCTAAGAGGCTAACCACCTCATGAGGTCTATGGTGACCTACTTTCCTACAATGGGAAGGGACACCCCTTATCTTCAAGTTTACTCGGTGCTAAGCTAAGTTCCCTTTTATTGAAAAGCCTTTATTACATTACTTTTATAAAACATAGTCCTTAGGAGATTGAATCTTCATATTCTTAGCTCATAGGTTATAGATGAGAGTTCATCAACCTATGTCACGTGAGAAACACTTTCACATGGACATAGCATATTCAAGAACCTATCTAGTTTAGGGTACTCTTGAGAACACCTTTCAAGTGCACCTCTATTGACTAGATAATTATTCATGTGTGTGTATACATATATGTGAGCAAACCTTTCACATAACACATTATACCCACACTTATTCATACTTCATTTTATTGATGCATAAGTGTACAAGTGTAACTATATGAGCAACCCTTTCATATAAACACATTTAGGCACTAGGTATAATCATACTTCATCATACCATATACTTCACATTATAGCATATAAGACATGTTCATAACATACTCATGCATTCATATTCATGTACTTAGAAGACAAACTTAGGAACTATCCTATCAAGGTACACATGTGCAGCATAGATAAGGTCCCATACCCTTTCCCATACTAATTCACCTATTAAGTCATCCTAGTTAATGATACATCACATACTTTCATATACATAAGTTTTACATGCAAATTAGTGCATATGAGAATACCTTTATTAGACACTATAATCTTATATTACTTGTAGGCATGCATAATATGTGAGTGTGTGTAGATTGGTCAACATGATCACATAATGGCTATCAACAACACATTGAGGCAGCCACCCTCTTAGGACCACAATGCACCTTAAAGCATAGACCACACAACACAACTTAGCATAGGAGACAAGTTAACTTCATATTACACTTAAGACTCCTAACATTATCTATTCATTCATTCACATAGAGGTACATAGGTAACCATTTATAATCGTCTAAGGCAGCCCCTAATCAAACCCCAACATAGTCATTCACATACTTGTAACATGAGTCATACAACATAGATCATAACTACAATGGAACTAGGCATAACCTTCATATTGGGTGATCATCACCAACACACATTAATAATACTATTGCCTTCAAGGCCATGATCACATCATACATATATCGACAATTAAGTAAACGGCGCCACCATATGTGGATCATACCACACAATGTCATACAAGGCTTCATCAACTATCAATACTATAAGAAGGTAGAGAGGAAGAGTCATTCTCACCAATTCATCAACCTTGATCATCATTGATCAATACCCATATTTCATCAACAATTCATATATAGGGCAGTAGCTAAAGGTATACTAACATAATCAAAATCATTCATGAATCATAACATGATCAAGATTATCTCAAGTACACTACCTCATCAACTTATAGAATGTGAAGGAAAGTTGATCTCTTACAAATTCTCCCTTACTTGGATCATCAATGATAAACCTCCTTAATTAATCAAAATACAATATATGGAAGTAACTATAAGTTTCCTTTCATAAACGAAATCCCACATTCATTCATTATAACATCGAGTTTACAGTGAACAATATACATTACAATCGATAGGTAGTAAAGATCAAGTGTTTTAAGAATGAATCCACATTGGGACAATAGCACATAATTCATCATAACAATACATCATAGGCAGTAGATAAAGTACAATTAACCCTATAGGAAATCATAAATCAATTACCATAGAGTCGAGATACGTTGAACTACATTAGAAATTTATAGAAGATAGGAGAACATAAATCAATACAACCTAATTTCCAAGCCTTAATCCACATTGGATACATTACATTTTATTCATAATTCATTTATATGATAGGCAGTAGATAACGATCAATTTAACATACTTGAATCATATTACAATCCTCCTAACCTCAAGATCATACTAGCCAATACATAGCTTAAAACGAGAGTTGGAAAGGAGCATGGGTTCATCATGCAATTGGATTGGAATTCACGTTAAAATCATTACATTTAAATCAATTTATCATGATAAAGCCTTTGAAAACGTTTTCATAAAGAACCCATGGGTAGATTGCAAGATAAGAGGTTTGATCATATTTTTGCTTTGAAAACTTTTAGAAGAACTCTCTAATTGGAAGATTAACTAGAGATGAAAGATCACCATAACTTAATGTGGAAGAAGACCTCTAAAACTTGGTGAAGAACCCATGGAAATCCAAGTTCCAAGCTGTTCTTGAGCTTCACCTTCAATGGAAGTTCTAGAGAGAGTTTGTTTTGGAGGGAAGTTTAATTTTTTGTGATTTGAATTGGGAATGGGTTTGTCACATTTTTTATCACTTAAATACACCAAAAAATAACCAAATAAACCACTAGGGTCAGGTTATCCCCTTAATGAAGCAGAGTGCAAGCAATGAAGTTGCAAGCTGCATCGACGGGCACACTTGACGGGGCATCGTCTGGTCGACGAGCCGTCTTGTTTCTTAGTCGTTTGAGACTGAAACTGCTTCCTAGGAGTCTGATATCACATGTCTAAGTGTTGATCTATGCTTACCATCGACAGGGCATCAATTGGTGTTCGTCGATTAACACTGCCAAGGCAGTGTCTCCACAGCCTTTGGGTTCTCCTTGAGGGCTTCTTGTGGGGCCCTTGCGGAGTCGTACCCAAACGTTTCCAAAGTAAATATATACGTTAACATGTCAATTACCTTCCACATCAGTTTCACTCAAATAAAAACATAAAACACATCCAAACATGCAAGGCACACTCAAGACACACATGCACGTCTCAAGGATTAACTTTCGAACGTCTAGGACGTTCTTGGACGTTTAAACTCCAAACTTCATGGAACTTAACATAATGCGTATAAACATCATTATAACTCATATAAGGACCTCATAAGCTCATTAAATACACATATAAGCACGTATAGACACATGAGACACATAGGTGACTAGTCGCCGAACGTCTTAGTCGTCCCTTGACGTTTGACTTCCAAATCACCTAAATCTTTAGAAATTGCCTCAATACCACATTATAAACCATTTGAGGACCTTAGATACTTAGAACAAACATGTTATTCCCTAGACACACTAACTCATTTTGGGGTCTTACAACATGTAAAATAGTCTTTATTTAATGATCCGATTGAGCCTGCACCCTAAATGTTTCAAATAGTAGAATTTATCACCAAATTTGGATTTTAGATCTATACTAACTTATATAAATTATACTATCAAGTTTGTTGGTGATCAAGATGAGTTATGCATAACAAAATAAAACAGACAATAAACTATAAAAAATGATTATTTTTAGATAATCGCAAAACATTACGATACAATAATATCATACTACCAAACATTGCCACTAAAAATACGACATATATTATTGAAGACTCTTCATGAAGAAAAAATAAAAGAAAAGAGCAACAATCTGTATAGCATCTCATCTTTCCACATAATGACATATCTAATTAAAATAACTTACTCTTAACTTATAGAAACATTTGCTTCAATATCAAACATCACCTCAACTTTTATTCAATATCAAATAAACTTAAGATCTCCTCTTTCATGCTTAAATATTTGATTGAAGTTGATTTGATCCTGAAATTACATTATGGCGTGGTCATCTCACGTACCTTTTATGCAAATAATCTCAATTTTGTTGAAATCCCTCGCCTTCCTATTAAACAATGGTATAAATCTAAGGCTTTTGTCAATATGGGTTATGTCCCCATTGAGGTATTGTGGGTTCACGAGTATGATTTTAATGGTCCTGCAATTTCCACCTCCTCTAATGTCAAAGATCCTTCCTCTTTGATTCCATTGGGCCTACTTGCTGATATTCTGGCTGTTAAAAATATGCATAAGAACTGCAACAACCCAAGTTCTCTGTATTGTAGGGTAGTTATTTACTACTTACCAGTTAATTAGTTTCCATCATATCCTAGTTAGTTTATAATCTTATTCTTAGGAGTTAGTTGATTTGTAAACATTATACATTAATTTGTTTTTATAATGAATAAGTAGTTTTGCATTCATAAATATTTTCTTTGCTACTTTTTCAAACTAATGTTCCCACTTGTTCAATAACAAAATAAAATAAGATTGTTATGTTTTTCCTTCTCTTAAAACTAACAATTGGTATCAGCGAATTTATATCTTGAGGGATCGGTGGGTGTTTCATCACAGTTAGAATTTTACTCAAGAAGAAAAGTTTATCAATCATGGAAGCATAATCATGTTTTTCAGCAATGACACCACTTGTTTTTAATGGTAATAACTATAATATTTGGGCGGTAAGGATGAAAACTTATCTACATGTCATGGATATGTGGGAGACAATTGAAGAGGATTACGAAGTTCCTCCGTTGACTATCAACCCTACTATATCCCCAAGATCAAAAACCATAAAGACAGGAAAAATCAGAAAATCAAAGGCAAAGACGTGTTTATTTTCAACAGTATCTTCTTCAATCTTCACTCAAATTATGTCTCTAAAGTCAGCAAAAGTCATTTTTGATTATGTGGATGAAGGGGATGAAAGGATCAGAGGTATGCAAGTGTTAAATCTTATAAAAGATTTCAAGATGGAAAAGTTGAAACAAATTGAAACCATCAAAGATCACTTTGAAATTCTCTTAAACATGGTAACATGGGTAAGATTGCTTGGTTTCCATGTTGAATGATTTGTGTATTGTTGAAAAGATTCTGGTAATTCTGCCAATTTCTTTTGAATCAACCATAACTACTTTGGAAAACACTACCGATCTGCCCAAGATCACCTTTGTAGAATTATTGAATGTTTTCAAGCTCAAGAACAAGGAAGAGTCATGAGAAAATAAGGAAATACATAGGAAGTGTTATTTGCCAAGCCTCAAGTTGGAGGTAAAAACAAAAAATTGAAGAGGAAGAAGAATGGTGAAGGCATTCCATCAAGTACTACAAAAGGAAAATTTGGACACACAAAGAAAAGTTATCCTCCTTGTAAGCATATTAACAAGAATATTCTACCACCAAATAAATTTTGGAGAAGGAATTATGCTAAATGTAGTAAATGCAATGATCTTGGGAATGAAACTGTCATTTTAAAGAACAATGGTCACCAACATGAAGTAGAGGTCCAAATTGTTGATTGTGAGGAGGAAGATCAACTATTTGTTGCTACAGGTTTTAGAACTAGATCATCGAGAGACTGTTGGATGATTGATAGTAGATGCACTAATCATATGAGAAATGACACATATCTCTTCAAGGATTTGATGCCCACAAATAGGTAAAGGCGACCATCTTCATGTAAGAGGGAGAGGAACCATTCCCATTCCAAGTAATTCAAGTACTAAAACAATTTTTGATGTGCTTTATGTACCTGGCATAGATCAAAACATGCATAGTGTTGGTCAATTGATGGAAAAAGGATAAATATTACATATTCCATATAAACATTTCTTGATCATGGATGCTTGAGATCAAGAAATGTTAAAATTAAGAATAACATGCAACTGTTTATCATTATATCCATTTGAGAAGGAGAATGCAGTTTTTTCAGCGGAAGAAGGTATTGTAGAAATATGACACAAGAGACTCAGAGACTATCACTATGAAGGGTTGCTTAAAAGTCAAAAAACGAAAATAGTTAAGATCTTGCCTATGTTAGAAGTAAATTCTTCAAATTGTCTTGTATGTCAATATGGAATACAAAACAAACTTCCATTTCCAAAAAAAACTTGGAAAAACTCAAACAAATTGCAACTAATTCATTCTCATATAGCATGACCTGAAAGGACTCCCTCACTTAAAGGTAGTCTTTACGATATCATTTTTGTTGATTATCTAACCTGCATGTGCTGTATTTATTTTCTCAAGCATAAGTCAGAGGCTGCTAATGTGTTTCAAAGTTCAAAGCAAAGGTAGAAAATGAAGCTAACTGTAAAATTTAATCTATATAACAAATAATGGAAGGGAATACACATCTTACCAGTTCGACATGTTATATGAAGAAGCAAGGATTCATCATCATCTTACAACTATATAAACATTACAAAAAAATTGAGTAAGCGAGATAAGGAACATATACATTATGGAGATGACTAGACGCATGGAGTTAGCTGCTATTACTTTTGTTCTACTTTTGTGTTTTGGGGATTGGTTGTTGCAATTTTAGCAATTAAGCAATTTCCAGATTTGGCTTGAACGATTTTTATTGAAATTTCTAGTGAATATTTCTGGGTTTATTCTTATTGTTAAAGTAAGTTCATGTTTTCTCTATCTAATATTCTGAATTGGGTATCTTGCTAGCATGGGCAACTAAATTCACAACTAGGGTTGTGGGAAACATGGGTAATTAACAAAGTAATTGTAGTAATTAAGCAATTCTCGAATAGTGTTGTTGCATGCATTGATAATTCTTTCGCTTAGAAGTCTTTTTAAGGAGTGCACGCGTTAGAAATCGCCTTTGTTTCTATTTGTCGGACCAAGGAGGTAGTGATACGAAAAGAAGTATCAACATAGATTTGGTTTGATACTATCTAATAGACTAGTGTCGATTGGTGAGAAGTAATAACTATGTCATACATCAATTATGATGTCTAATATGAGGTAATGGTAAGGGTTAATAAATTATACACACGTAGCTGGACCAAGGTGCGGGGTGAAACTCACTATATGCTGGACCAAGGATATAGAAATACCTAACTTATCACTTTGCATGTAATACACTAGGAAATGATTGCTATTGCTAGGAATACTGCGTTACAAACCTGTGGGAAACACACATACCCTTGTTATGCTCTCATCTTGATAAAACCAACATTTATTTTTGTCCACTTGATAATTACACTGTTTAAGGAAATTTTGTTTCACAAAACCACCCCATTACGTACTTGTTTCAGAAAGACATTAACTAAATAGATATAATTGTGAATTAAAGCTAAGTCTAAACCATTTTTCTTGTGTGATCAATCCAACCTACTAGTTGGGTTTTGTACTTGATAATGATCGCTTATACTTCTGTAGGGAGGTGTAATTTGAGCGTATCACATTTTGCGCCGCTTCTTGAGAATCTGGCTTTTAGACTTACTTTAATTACATAATAGAAATTTAGTCAACTATTTCCTGATTTTACTTTTCCTCTTTGTTTTTGTTTCTCTCTAGTCTAGCTCTAGTGTATGCCAAGTACACGGAGTCAAGGTGAACCACTCACTCTGTAACACTCCAAAAGTCTAAGACGTGTTATAGAGCCTAACATGAGTGTCTAAGGGTTGTCTCACTGTTTTAAGGTTCAAAATAATGTATATAAGTAATTTAGGAAGTTTGGAAATCAAAACGTCAAAAAACATCCATGACGTTCGAAAACTAGTTCAATGATGTGCTAATGCGCCTTAGCATATTTGACTATGTTTTCGAAGTCGAAAATGATGAAATTCGGTGGAAATGTGTCTAACACATAATAGAGTTAGTTTATAGTCGAAACTTCCGGGTAAGACTCCCCAAGGACCAACCAAGGGCCCTTGAGGAGGACACTTGTAATTTGGCAAAAAGCTGCCAAAAGGCAGTGTCCACAAACGAGTGCAAACAACGGATCATGGGTCAATCGACGGGGCATCGATGGTCCTTATACAAATCCATGGGAGGCATGTTTTGACATGTCCCTAAACAAAATGATGGACCAACAAGACGGTTGGTCCCTTGCCCGTCGTTTGACAAACGGGGCTTATGTCGTGGTCTCGTCTATGAGCTCACTGATTTTCTGCACGTTTTAGGATAAGTTAAATTAATTAATTAGATTGTTAATTATTCAGGGGTGTAGGGAGGTATAATTATGTTTTTTAATGACCTATATAAATACCCTAATCTAATTAAACTAACCTAAGCCTCATAATTCCCAAAACCAAATTACTCTTCCTTCTTTCTTATTTATCTCTCCCAAGTAGAAGAACACCATACAAGTCCTGGTCAAGGGGTTCTAGGGTTGGTAAATATCAAAGTTTATCCATCAAACTTCATCAATCAACAAGGTATGGGATTCCTTTCACCTTTGGGATCTCTTTCCCCAATGGGTTCGTTCAAGATGATTTCAAAAATATGAAATTCAAGTGGGTTTTCTTCCAATACGAAATTGTTCTTGTGAATTGCTTTGTTTACGGTTTCTTTTCAATATTATGAGTAGATTTCCATGAATTATGGTTCAATTATACTACTTTTGGATGTATTGGTCTCAATTGTAGAAGATGACCTATTCCCCTTAACTCTAGGTTGTGATCTTGAATTGAACTCTCTAGTGTTGATGTAATTAGCTTGGTTAATCTGTGAATTACTATCCTATGTTGTTATTATGAAAAATTATGAATAGATTGAGATGAATTGTAATCCTATCATTGTAGTTCTTGAGTAATTGACTTAGATTGTGAAGTAGATCATGAATTTGACCTAAGTCTCTAATCTTAAGCTATGAACTAGTGATTGATTGTTGTATAGTGGTTCAATTGACTTCATTATTATGTTGATTAATATTATGTAATGGTATTTACCCATTATTGGGTTGAATTGAGGATGCTGATGGTATGACCTTGATGATGGTTTTATGAAGATGATTGGGGTAAGCCTTATGATCTCAACTCTTTACTTCAATTATAGATTACTTGTGATAAAGTGATGATGTTGTATTCAAGTACACCTTATATTAAGATTTATAGGGTTAGTATGATATTGAATTTTAATGTCTTCACTATGGTTTTTGAGATGTTGGCTAAGAGGTAAATGTTTTAAGGATGATGATAACTTACCAATGTGCCTTATCATGATATGATTATGTAAAGGTGCTAACCTCACATGTATGAATTGTAATAAAAGAAAAATACTCATGCAATTCTTATTGAGCTGTGATGATGATTATATAAGGGATAGACCCTATGACCTAAACTAAGTTTAGATAATAACACATGACTTAAAGACATTTCAAAAGGGACGTTAGCTTAGCACCGAGAGAACTTGACAATGGGAGTTGTTGACTTCCCATAGAGGAAGATTCACCCTATAGTTCCACATAAGGTGTTGAATCTCCTATGAGGGATACTCACCCTATGTATTCTCATGAGACGAGGCTCCAAGTGCCAAATGGCATATAGAGAGTTTATACCTATCTCCTAGTTCCTTAACTATGTTGCCCCCATAGGAAGACTAGCTAGTGGATCCAACTAGAAAGTTACATTTATGTTTGGTTCTACTTTGGCCGGTAGACAACCTTCCATTGGTTTAAGGTCCTACAACACCGGATTCCAAACTTAGCTCTTGTGGTGTATGTCGGTTAAGGCAAGTGTTCCCTAAATTAAAATTAAGTAATGAAGTATAACCCAACTAAAATGTTGAATTCACTTATGTGTCACATCCGGGGAGCAACCCCTAGAAGTAACATAGCGTACTTGACCTCTCAGAGTTCTTATACAAGCCCATAGTTATCATTCATCTCATTGAAATAGTAAATTTAGCGGAAAACATAAAACTTTTCATAGCATATCATATGCTAGAAACTTTACTTCATATATATAAAAAATATCATATTACATACTTACCTTAATTCTCTTTGCAATCTTAGACTCAATCAACATTAGAATACATTAGGGACACGGCCCTTAAAATATAAACATAAGTACAATAAGACTGTACTTTACAATAAAGACATAACATGGGAATCCTTGGACTTAAGGATTCCTTTCCTTGAGCTTGGGAATCACATATCAAGCTCCTCAATCACATAGACATCCTTTAAGCATCCATAACCTACACTTTGTGTAAAAAGTAGAGAAGAATGGAGTTAGTAAAAGAATGCACTAAGTATGGCAACCATGCCAAAACATGCATTTAAAGGGGACATTTTCTTGAAATCATACTTCATGCCTTTTTGAGTAAATCTTCATAAAATCCTTATAAAATAGCATTTATATCATCCACACACTTTGTAGAAACATAATCAAAAGCGAAACATCATATAAATCACATATAGAATTTAAGCCATATTTGAGGTCACTTTACAGTTTGCTCTCTTCACATTACAGTGAACTCCTCCTTTTAATTCATTAACCTCCCAAGTAACCCTCTAGTAATACTTGGTGCAATGCATCACCTTAGGACCACAAGGAAAGCATACATAAAACCTACATAAGCCAACACATATCATCATATAAACATTATAAATAATAGACACATTAAGTCAAGACTTCATTGGCTTTACAGTAAGTTACATCCATTTACAGATATTTTAACTCTTTTCATATTCATCATTATAAGACCTTGTTCATGACCCCAATCTTAGTCTACTAGTGCAATGTACATGTGAAGTCCCAAAACCTCACACATACTTAGCAATCCCATCATGAGACCGCAAACCTTAACATTCAATTCATACATCAACATATTCGGTGAAGAAAACTTCATTCTTGTCAACAACCTTCATCATAGTCATTAAGACCAACATTAAGCATGTACATCAAGACCACTTCATATAGTCTCATACCATGCATTTCATCACAACAAGTAGACAATTACTATAATGTCATGCATAAAGACATAACCATAATCATACACATTATGTCACCTCCCTAGGAATTCCTAAGGAGCTACTTCTGCAATGTCTAGATGGGTTCATTACTTCCACCTATCCTAAGTAATCTCCCTTAAGTAATTCTAGTTAGGATCAAATTTATTTACTTCCATTGTCATTTTACTTTAGGGAAACTGTAGACTTAACCGACACTAAGACCTTATGTGCTAAACATGGAATTTTGTGTCATCCCCTCACACAAAAATGAGGGGATCTTACTTGCCAAGGTAAGACATGAGTATCATGCTAGAATTTTTGGTGCTATCACGTGCTATATCCTATGTCGCAACATAGTTTATGGAACTTGGGGGCTATCATGGAAACATCTCTCTACACCCTTTTTTGGTCATGAGGCTATCCACCCCGTGAGGACCGTTAGTGGAACCTTTAGCCTTCCCTCCTTAGGAAGGTGCCACCCCCTCATCTAGAAGTTTACTTGGTGCTAAGCTAAGTTCCCTTTATTGAAAAGACTTTATTAACATTTCTTTTATAAAACATAGACTTAGGAGAGTCATCCCCTCATATGCTTAGCTCATAGGTCATAGATGAAAATTCATCAACCTAAATCATGTGAGAAATCCTTTCACAAGGACATAGCATATGTATTAGCACTATCTAGTTAAGGATACACTTGAGCACACCTTTCAAGGATCCTCTATTTACTATATCATCATTCATGTGTGTGTACTTATAAGTGAGTAAACCTCTCACATAACACATAAAGGTCACACACGTTCATATATCAATACATAAGTGTATAGGTATAACTATATAAGCAATCCTTTTATATAAACACGATAAGACACTATACACATTCATAATTTATCATATCATATTAGTGATCATCATAATATGCCCATACATTCACTTTCATATACATAGAAACCAAACCTAGGAACTATGCCATCAAGGTACACATGTGCAATGCATAGGCAAGGTCCCATACCCTTGACCATACTAGTACACCTATGAAGTCATCCTAGTTAAGGAATACATAACATCATACTTTCATAGATATAAGCTCAACATGCATAGTAGTAGACACTAGTGAATATGAGAACTACCTTTCATTTAGACACCATGACCTATACTATTTGTAAACATGCATGTAAAGTGAGGGTGTGTGTGAGTTGGTCAACATGATCACATAATTTCTATCAACAACACATTGAGGCATCCACCCTCTTAAGACCATATTACACTTGAGAGTATAGATCACACAACACAATTTAGCATAGGAGATATGACAATCTTCACCTTACATTCAAGACTCCTAACCTTAGCTTTTCACACCTCCACATTGGGGTACATAGGTAGGGGATTACCAATCATTAACACTTTATCAATGGCAGCAACTACACATGATTTTACATAGCCATTTACATTCTCATAACCATAGTAACATAACCTAGACTCACAACTAAAATAGAAGACTAGGCACTAGTTACACATAAGGTGATCATCATAACCACTCATTTATATATTCATCAACTTGCCTTCAAGTCCATGGTCATCACATGTATAATAACAATAAAGTAAACACCGCCACCATAAGTGGACCATACCACACAATGCCATACAAGGCTTCATCAATAACTATAGTATAGAAAGTAGAGAAATAGAAGAGTAGAGCAATTCATACAAATCCTTTAGCCTTTGGTCATCATTGACCATTACTACTCTTTCATCAATAAATAACGTATAGGGCAGTAACTAAAGTACCATAATCATTCATGAAGTCAAGAATAAGCTACTAAAAGGTCATGCTACAACTAGTACAATACATTAACATCCTAGAAGGTAGCAGAACATAAACCCTTAACCTATTTCACTTGCATGGATCATAAATCATATTTCATTAATAGTATCAATCAAGGGCATTATCTAAATATACACTTAGCACAATGAAACCATGCTTACATCCCTACAACATCAAGATACTAACATAGACATTAAACTATCAATTCAATAGCGAGTAGAGGGAGTAGGCTATCTTACTAATTTCTTAAAGTATTGATCATCAATAATATATTACCAATAAAATACATGCTAGGCAGTATCCAATAGATCTTTACTATAAAGGAATCATGCTTTATCTAACCACAGTTCGAGATCACATCACATACATAGTATTATCAATCCATAGACTAAAAGAACTTAGATCTACTCATATCATTCCTTCTTCACCTTGATAATACATTATTTATATTTACAATTCAATCATAATATCAACTTAAAACAGTAACAATAATCATCTTCACCTAATCGAATTTAACATTCAATCATTAAAAGAGCAATGTTAAAGTGAGCTCCTAGAATTCTAAACTAGGCATGTTTAATTCTTCATACATTGATCCACATGGATCCTTCATCATCTATTCATAATAAATTCACGTAAATAACAATAGGTATAACCAATTCAACGTAAGAGAATCACAATTTAACAATTAACACGCCATGATCACAAAGCCCATGCAAGGACTAAATCGATTTAGGGAAGGAACATGGGTTCATCATGCAATTGGATTAAAATAACTTTAAAACCAATACATTAACATCAATTCATCATTATTTAACCATTTAAAATGTTTTTAGAAAGAACCCATGGCTAGATTGAAGAGGAAGAGATTTAATCATGAAACTTTCTTTGAAAACTTGAGATTTAACTCTCCAAGTGAAAGGTTACTTGGAGATGAAGGATTTTCATACCTTTGTCTAGTTGAAAACCTCTAACAATTGGTGAATAACCCTTGAGAATCCAATCTACAATCTGTTTTTGAGCTTCAACAACAATGGAGGTTTCTAGTGAGAATTGGTTTCGGAGGGAAAGTTTATTTCGTGAGCATGGGATTGGGAATGGGTTGGTCACGTTTTAGATTACTTATATACACCCAAAAATAGTTAAATAATTCAATTAGGGTCAGGTTAGGACGTGGGGTGAATTTCCCGTTAACCCCTTAAGTGGGCAGTGCGCAGGCACCCGTTGCAGGCCACCATCGACTGCCAGTAGGTCCATCGACGGGCCGTCTGTGGATTCAGTCGATTGGAACTTGGCCTGTTCTTTGACTGAGCCTTGTCAAGGCTAAGTTTCCATCGACTAGACCTCCATTTATGAGCCGATGGTCAACCAACTGGGTGTCGTTTGGTTAAGTCGATTGACACTGCCAAGGCAGTGTCTCGACAGCCCTTGGGTCCTTCTTGTGGGCCCTTTTGCGGGGACCTTTAGAAGTCATACCCAGACATTTCCAACGTAAATAAAAAACTTAGCAAGTTGAGGACCTTCGAAATCCGTTTCACCCAAAACAAATACACGTACCACGTCCAAACATGCTAGGCCCCATCAAGACATACTTGGACGTCTCAAGGGGTAACCTTCGAATGTCTTGGACGTTCTTGGAGTTTGACATCCAAACTTCACGAAACACCATATACTTCCTATAAACATCATTATAACTCATTTTAAGACTTTGTAAGATCTTGTCATACAAATATAAGCACAGATAGGCACATAGGTGACTAATCATCGAACGACTTGGTCGTCCCTTGACGTTTGACTTCCAAATCACCTCACACTTTACACAATGCCTCAATACCATATTATAAACCATTTTAGGACCTTAAGATGTTACGACAGATATGTTAGGATCTACACACTCTAACTCATTTTGGGGGTCTTACAACATTACCCACTTGGGAACATTCGTCCTCAAATGACACTTAGAACACTTTAATCACAACAAGGACTTCAATGCATCATAGAGCAGTTCATCATGTTCATAAAATCATCACATAGAAGTTAATGCACCAAACTTACAGGGAAAACAACTTCACATCATTTATCACTCAATGCACACAAGCAAACAAAACTTTTATTCACTCACTCTTTAATGCATCAAACACAGGCTCTTATTATGTTCATAGGAGGAACATCCTTCTCCTAATCATAACATGGCCATTACATTTCATTTTATTAAGGACTCATCATGTAAGGCCAGACATAGGCATATTACAACAACACCCAAAGCAATTTAAGCACTTATACTTCAATGCACATAGACTTGAGTTAATTGAATCAACAAAGATCTTGATTAGTTATACCTAGTGCTATGAGGCCATACTCAACCATATCATGCTTAGTTGTGTCCATGGAGGAATGTCATTCTCCTCAACACACTTACATGCATCATGAGTTCACACTCAAGCAATTGCACAAAGGTCATCATTACTGTAATATGAGAATTTTCTCAACTTTTTGAACCAAGACATGCTCATATTTTCTTTCTAGTGAAGTCGAAATGGTAGGTTACACCAAGTACATCACAACAATTGGAAAGCCCATTTAAAAAATTTCAATTTATAACATAGTAATCACCTTCACAGTAAGCATCATTTGGGAAAACAATATAAATTATAGGCACACACATGAACACTTAGCTAAACATGCTTTCACTTTTCAAGAGTGGGCGTACAATCATGCTTTCCAAACCATATAAGGCACTTAGTTTTCAAGAGACTATACACTTTTTATTTTAAAGAGGCTCAATTTCTCATTATAAGGCTAAACCTTACATATCAAAAATGACTAAAACCAAGTTCCTTACCTTATCTCATGAAGTTAAATTCACAATTGGCATGTTAGAATGCACATTACACATGATAAAACATGGATTTTATCAAAATTTCCATTCATCCACTTTGGAATCTTCACAATATCTTTAAGGTAATGTCACTCAATACATACCAAACATATAAAGTTCATGCAATTCATACCTTATGCAAAACTCTATTCATGAACAAGCTTACTAAGAATTCATTAGTTTCAAGTTCAAGCAAAAATAGAAGTACACGGTAGAAAATATCTACAACCTTACTATTCCATCACCATCCCCCACTTAGGGTAAACCCAATTAAGAGCAACTTAACCCATTTTTTTCAAGAGGATTTCAGTTATTAACCAATAAGAGATTACAGTAACTTACCATAAGGGCTTCAAAGGCATTCTAAACTTTATCACCTATGAAACTTATCCCCAAACTATCTAGTTAAGTCATCTCATTAAACCACATAAGATTTCTATACAATACAATAGACACCAAGGTCATACAACATTAGGGGAAAACAATAAGGAGACTTAGCCATAAAATTTCTTCTTTTTATTTGGTATTAAAGTAAGGTGACTTCTAGTTCACTAAAACCTACATCATCACCCTACCAACACAAGCATACTATCTTCACACCTAGGATCCAGTCTATACAAAGGACTCCAATGCATACTAGGCAACTTATAAAGGACCACATATATGCAAAAGGAAATATTGAACACTTTTAGGCACATATTCTTAGGGTAGCATGCTTCAATAGGTATTCACTAAGCATTTCAAGCTCAAATCATATTATTAGGTTACCATCATGCAAAACCATAGAGTAGCATACCATTCCAAAAGAAACTCATTCTAACCAAAATAATTTCTAACATGCTTTAATCATATCATGACATACATTCTTCAACATAACATGCCATTTCACATAAACTTTATGTATAGCCTCAAAGGACATTATATCAACCAAACATGCCAAAATTCACCTACACACATACTCATCAAACAATATAACCAATATAAGCATTAACTCACCTTTTCTCCCTCAATCATATAAGATACCATCTCATCCAATCAATCACATCTAAAAGACGACCGGAAAAGAAAACATATGAGAGAGATCTTATAGGGTTAAGTTCTATGTATATGAGAATGATGAATAAGGGAAACACTATCGTCTTATAGCCTCTCATATCATTTGATAATGTCGCGACTCACCACCAATGAACACGAGACTCTACTAGACGTGGCAATATGAGACTTTTAAAACCTAAAACAACTTTAAAAACCTGATGCTCTGATACCACGCATGTCACATCCGTGGAGCACCCCCTAGAAGTAGCATGGCGTACATGACCTCTCGGAGGTCTTATACAAGACTATAGTTATCATTCATCGCATTTCCATAGTAAATTTAGCAGAAAATTTAAAACTTTTCATAGCACATCATATTCTAGAAATTGTACTTCATATATATATATATATATATATATATATATATATATATATATATATATATATATATATATATATATATATATATATATATATATATATATATATAATATAATATATAATATTACATACTACACCTTAACTCTATTTGCCATCTTAGACTCAATCAAAATTAGAATACATTAGGGACACGGCCCTTAAAACATAAACATAAGTACAATAAGGCGGCACTTTACAGTAAAGACATAACATAGGAATCCTCGGACTTAAGGATTCCTTTCCTTGATGTTGGGAATCATATATCAAGATCCTCAATCACATATACATCCTTTAAGAATCCATAACCTACACATTGTATAAAAAGTAGAGAAGAATGGAGTTAGTACAATAATGCACTAAGTATGGCAGCCATGCAAAAACATGCATTTAAAGGGGACATTTTCTTGAAATCATACTTCATGTCTTTTTGAGTAAATCTTCATAAAACCTTTATACAATAGAATTTATATCATTCACATACTTTATAAAAACATAATCAAAAGCCAAACATCATATAAATTCATATATAAAATTTAAGCCATATTTGAGGTCAATTTACAGTGAGCTCTCTTCACATTACAGTGAACTCCTTCTTTTAATTCATTAACTTCCCAAGTAACCCTCTAGTGATACTTGGTGCAATGCATAACCTTACGACCACAAGGAAAGCATACATACAACCTAAATAAGCCAACACATATCATCATATATAAACATAATCTATCATAGACACATTAAGTCAAGACTTCATTGGCTTTACAGTAAGGTACATCCATTTACACATATTTTACTTCTTTTCATATTCATAATTAATTATAAGACCTTGTTGATGACCCCAATCATAGTCTACTAGTGCAACGTACATGTGAAGCCCATAACCTCACACATACTTAGTAAACCAATCATGAGACCACAAACCATAACATTCAAATCATACATCAACATATTAGGTTAAAACAACTTCATTCATGTCAATAACCTTCATCATATAGTCATTAAGACGAACATTAAGCATGTACATCAAGACCACTTCATATAGCCTCATACCATGCATTTCATCACAACAAGTAGACAATTACTACAATGTTATGCATAAAGACATAACCATAATCACACACATTAGGTCACCTCCCTAGGACTTCCTAAGGATCTACTTGTGCGATGTCTAGATGGGTTCATTACTTCCACCTATACAAAGTAATTCCCTAAAATCATCCTAGATAGGATCCTAGTCATTTACTTCCATTGTCCATTTTACTTTATGGAAACTATTGCCTTAGCTGACACTAAGACCTTGGGTACTAAACATGGAATTTGGTGTAATTCCCTCTCACCAAAAAGAGGGCATCTTACTTGCCAAGGTAAGACATGAGTATCATGCTAGCATTTTAGGTGATATCACTTGCTAGATCCTATGTGGCAACACAGTTTATGGATCTTGGGGGCTATCATGGAAAAATATCTCTACACCCTTTTTGGGTCATGAGGCTATCCACCCCTTGAGGACCGTTAGTGGACCCTTTAGCCTTCCCTCCTTAGGAAGGTGCCACCCCCTCATCTAGAAGTTCACTCGGTGCTAAGCTAAGTTCCCTTTATTGAAAAGCCTTTATTAACATTTCTTTTATAAAACATCGGCTTAGGATAGTCATCCCCTCATATGCTTAGCTCATAGGTCATAGATGAGAATTCATCAACCTAAACCATGTGAGAAATCCTTTCACACGGACAAAGCATATGTATTAGCACTATCTAGTTAAGGATACACTTGAGCACACCTTTCAAGGCTTCCTATATATACAAGATCATCATTCATGTGTGTGTGTATTTATATGTGAGCGAACCTTTCACATAGCACATAAAGGTCATACATGTTCATATATCAATGCATAAGTGTATAGGTATAACTATATGATCAATCCTATTATATAAACACAATAAGACTCTATACACATTCATACTTCATCATATCATATTAGTCATCTTTATAATATGCCCATACATTCACTTTCATATACATAGAAACCAAACCTAGGAACTATCCTATCAAGGTATACATGTTCAATATAGAGACAAGGTCCCATACCCTTGCCCATACTATTACACCTATCAAGTCATCCTAGTTAAGGAATACATAACATCATACTATCATAGACATAATCTTAATATGCATAGTAGTAGACACTAGTAAATATGAGAACTACCTTTCATTTAGACACTATGACCTATACTACTAGTAAACGTGCTGTGAGTTGGTCAACATGATCACATAATGGCTATCAACAACATATTGAGGCATCCACCCTCTTAAGATCATATTACACTTTCAAGTATAGACCACACAACACAATTTAGCATAGGAGATATGACAATCTTCACCTTACATTCAAGACTCCTAACTTTAGCTATTCACACCTCCACTTTGGGGTACATAGGTAGGGGATTACCAATCATTAACACTTGATCAATGGAATAAACTACACATGATCTTACATAACCATTTACATGCTCATAACAATAGTAACATAACCTAGACTCACAACTAAAATAGAAGACTAGGCACAAGTTACACATAAGGTGATCATCATAACTACTCATTCATATATTCATCAATTTGCCTTCAAGGCCATGGTAAAAACATATATAATGACAATAAAGTAAACATCTCCACCATAAGTGGACCATACCACACAAAGCCATACAAGGCTTCATCAACTACTATAGTAGAAAGTAGAGAAATCGAAGAGTAGAGCAATTCTAACGAATCCTTTAGCCTTTGGTCATCATTGACCATTACTACTCTATCATCAATAAATCACGTATAGGGAAGTAGATAAAGTACCATAATCAAACATGAAGTCAAGTATAAGCTACTACAAGGTCATGCTAGAACTAGTACAATACATTAACATACTAGAAGGTAGAAGAACATAGACCCTTTACCAATTTTACTTGCATGGATCATAAATCATATTTTATTAATAGTATCAATCTAGGGAAGTAGCTAAATATACACTTAGCACAACCAAATCATGCTTACATCCCTACAAGGTCAAGATACTAACACAGGCATTAAACTATCAATTCAATAGTGAGTAGAGGGAGTAGCCTATGTTAGCAATTTCTTGAAGTATTGATCATCAATCATATATTACCAATAAAATAAATGATAGGCAGTAGCTCAATAGATCTTTACTATAAAGGAATCATGCTTTATCTAACCACATTTCGAGATGACATCACATACATAGTATTATCAATCAATTGACTAGAAGAACTTAGATAAACTCATATCAATCCTTCTTCACCTTGATCATACATGATATATAATTACAATTCAATCATACTATCAACTTAAAACAGTAGCTATAATCATCTTCACCTAATCGAATTCAACATTCAATCATTAAAAGAGCAACGTTAGAGTGAACTCCTAGAATTCAAAACTAGACATGTTCTATTCTTCATACGTTGATACACATGGATCATTAATCATCAATTCATAATAAATTCATGTAAATAACAGTAGGTATAAGCAATTCAACATAAGAGAATCACATAACAAGCCATGATCACAAAGCCCATGCAAGGACTAAATCAAATTAGGGAAGGAACATGGGTTCATCATGCAATTGTATTAAAATAATATTAAAACCAATAAATTAACATCAATAATCATGGCAGTGGATTATGAATCCACCACGCGCGGGTTCAATCCCCGTCGTTCGCCCATCAATAAATGGACCGTTTGTTTCGGAGACACAAGACAACCCTAGAACACACGACAGCTCACGTTTGATTCCTATCTTCAGGAGCATGAAATCAAACACCCTTGACACGTATTCTCCGCCGGAGTTCAGACTAGGTTGTGCTCTCCGAAAACATAATTTCAATTTTCTATTCAATTCAAAATTCAAATTGAAGTATGATACTTTTCTGATATCTGATTTAACAATTTAAAATTTTTTTAGAAAGAACCCATGGCCATATAGAAAAAGAAGAGATTTGATCATGAAACCTTCTTTGAAAACTTGAGATTTAACTCTCCAAGTGAAAGGTTACTTGGAGATGAAGGATTATCATACCTTTGTATAGTTGAAAACCTCTATAAATTTGTTAAGAACCCTTGAGAATCCAATCTACAAGCTGTTCTTGATCTTCAACAGCAATGGAGGTTTATAGGGAGAATTGGTTTTTGTGGGAAGGTTTATTTCGTGAGCATGGGATTGGGAATGGGTTGGTCATATTTTAGATTACTTATATACCCCAAAAATAGTTAAATTATTCAATTAGGGTCAGGTTATGATGTGGGGTGAATTTCCCATTCACCCCTTAAGTGGGCAGTGCGCAGGCACCAGTTGCAGGCCACCATCGTCGGCCTACATCGATGGCCAGTAGGTCAATCGACGGGCCATATGTGTCTTCAGTCGATTGGACCTCTGCCTGATCTTTGGCTGAGACTTGTCAAGGATAAGTGTTCATCTACGAGACCTCCATTTATGGGCCATTGTTCAACCAACTGGGCGTCGTTTGGTCCAGTCGATTGACACTGCCAAGGCTGTGTCCGATAGCCCTTGAGTCCTTGTTGTGGTCCCTTTTGCGGTGCCCTTTAGAAGTCGTACCTGTACGTTTCCAACGTAAATACCATCCTTAGAAAGTTAAGGAACTTTGAAATCAGTTTCACCAAAAATAAATACACGTAACACGTCCAAACATGCTAGGCCCCATTAGGACACACTTAGACGTCTCAAGGGCAAAATTTCGAATGTCTTGGACGTTTGACCTCCATGCTTCATGAAACTCCATATACTGCCTATAAAAAATATTATTACTCATTTTAAGACTTCTTAAGCTCATGTCATACAAATATAAGCACGCATAGGAACATGCGGCACATAGGTGACTAATCGTCGAACGTCTTGGTCGTCCCTTCACGTTTGACTTCCAAATCACCTTAAACTTTACACAACGCCTCTATACAATATTATAAGACATTATAGGACCTTAAAACCTTACGACAAACATGTTAGGCTCTATACACCCTAACTCATTTTGGGGGTCTTACTTTATGAATATATGTTTGGTCTCTATATTTAAAGTATGATGTTATGTAATCTTAATGATATGATATGTGAAGTTGGACATTGGTTATGGTTATTGTTGGGTTTACTTGATTGAGTAAGATTATGGGGCTTTGCTTAGTCATTGCACTACTGTACTTAATGATGGTTCATGAGTAATTGTCATGTTTTGGTTATGTTGTAATGAACTCTTATTCATGCGTGTTGAGGTTATAAGTTGATGACAGAGTTGTCTTAATTATGTGCTCAATTAGGTTGGTATGCATGATTGACTTGGCTAGATTTAGTATGGTTGGTCTTTTTATGAACATGATCTTGACTTAATGATTATGCATTAATGGCTTGGATTGGTTCATGAATGTGCATAAGGCTTTCCAAATGTAAAATAACATGCTTTAATCAAATGTCCCTTTCTAGCTTAATTTTATGATGTGTGTGCATATGGTCTCATATTTAGTACATTTGCTGTGCTAACCCCATTTTCTCCCTTTTCTCCAAAATTTTAGTTATGGTCATTGAAGGGCTTTTGAGACGACTTTGAAAAAAGACTTGGAATTCTTACTCATCCAAGTTGGGTAGGTCCTTACTTTCCGAGGGCAATGTCACTATCAAGCTATTGATTGTTGCTCTAGTTATAAGACTTCTAGTTCTTTCCTTTTTATTTGAGTACTAAAGATTGTATAGATTATATGTGGCTTTATTACATTGATGTATGGGATATGCCCAATAGATATACTCTTGTTTATATGGTTATGATATGACACACTCTTTTAAGACTACGTTAAGTATCTTATATATCTATGTGCAATAAAAGTAGAAGACTATCTAATCTTCTAATACGAAAGGTCTATGTATACTCGATATGAATATCTTATGTATATGAAAGAGGTCTATGTACACCTCAAGATAGATATAGAAAAGTTTTAAATTTTTCGCATTTTTAACCTATGAATGTAATGATGTAATCTAAGAGGATAGTCTTATTCCTCTCCGTGGACGACGATGCCGGTTATGTCTAGGGGATGCTCCACGAATGTGAAAATTTTTGTATCATAGCATGAGGTTGAAAGTCTATGTCTCACTCCACCACTTCTATGTAGATTCTTACTCAAATTGTGAAGCGCACCACACTTATGAATAGAAAACAATCTGATGCTTAGGAAACTCTCACTTTCTTGGAAATATGATATCGTGTCTCTATAGTCTTGGCACTATGTGCCTTTAGCATATAATCCTTTTATTATGATTATAGGCAATGATTACTCGAAGAACATACGCTCGAAGACTTGATGAAGAGATTGCCAATGCGGGAGTTCCTCCCGGGGGCAATCAAGTCCCTCCTATTGAAGAAGTTGCTAATGAAGACCAAGCTTTGGTCAATACTCCACCTATGACGAATGGTTACATAAGGGAGGACTTTGTCCAAATGGCTCAAGTCATTACTACACAAGAGTAAGCCGTCACTACTGAAGCACAAGCCATGAAAGCCCAAGCTAATCGAAAGGTGGTACCCTGAGGAAACCAACATGTTGGCACCATGGACTCCCGTTTGAGAGATTTCACTAGAATGAATCCTCCTATTTTCTATGGGTCCAAAGTTGAGGAATACCCCTAAGAGTTCATTGATGAAGTCTATAAGATTCTTTATGCTATGGGGTTGACCACTAGTGAGAAGGGCGAGTTAGCATGGGACAACTCAAAGATGTGTCCCAAATTTGGTATATCGTATGGAAAGACAATAGACTTTTAAGGGGTGGACCAGTGACATGGGAGATCTTCAAGAAGACTTTTGTTGATCGGTTCTTTCCTAGAGAAAGACGGAAGCCAAATTGGAAGAATTCGTCAACCTTCGTCAAGGAGGTATGAGTGTACTTGACTAATCTTTGAAATTTACTAAGTTGTCATAGTATGCTCGTTCTTTGGTTTCCGACCCTAGAGATAAAATGAGCCGCTTTGGGACGGGAGTGTCGAATGACTTAAAAGAAGAATGTTGTTCAGCTATGCTATATGATAATATGAACTTTTCTCGTCTCATGGTTCATGCTCAACAAGTGGAAGAGACAAGGGTAAAGAGAAAGAGTAGAGATGCTAAAAAGGCAAAGTCTTTTAATAGTTGTTCTTCAAGGGGTAGGCTTGACATTCAAGACAATCTTAAGTTCAAGAAGAGGTTTTCTAACCAAGCTCCTTCCAAGTTCCCTAAGGATCGTGATGATAGGGTGTCTAACGCTAAGCCTCAAAAGGAAAGTAGTACTAGTTCACCAAAAACGAAGCCTACTTGTGCCAAGTGTGGAAAAGTTCATCTCAGTGAATGCTTTGGTGGAACGGGCAACTGTTTTAGTTGTGGTTGAAGTGGGCACAAAGTTCGCGATTGCCCAAATTTGAAGAGGAAAGACAAGGGTAGTGGTCAAGCTAAACAAAGTGGTTCTAATATTGATGCTCTGAAGAGGAATCGCTTTTATGCTTTTCGCTCTAGAGGTGAACAAGAGACTTCTCCCGATGTAGTGACCGGTATGTTGAAAGTCTTTTCTGTTGATGTATATGCTTTACTTGATCCCGGTGCTACCTTGTCATTAGTTAATCCTCTATTAGCTAAAAAGTTTGACATTTGGCCTGATATCTTGAATGAACCGTTTATGGTGTCTACCTCGGTGGGTAAATTGGTTGTTGCAAAAAGAGTGTATAGGAATTATCCTATAATTTTGCTTGATAGAGTTACTCATGTTGAACTAGTTGAACTTGATATGTTTGATTTTGATGTCATTTTGGGTACGTATTTGTTTCATGCTTTCTTTGCTTCCATAGATTGTAGAACGAGGGCGGTGAAGTTTAACTTTTCAATTGAGACCATTTTAGAGTGGATGACGGGAAATTCTATTCCTAGAGGTCGTATCATTTCTTGTTTGAAAGCTGGTAAGATGATCTATAAAGGGTGTTATATAGTAAGAGTCAAAGATTTAGACTCCAAAATTCCTCCCATTGAGTCGTTCTTCGTAGTGAGGAAATTTCTGGATGTCGTTCCTATTGATCTTTCTTGTATTCCTCGCGAACGGGAAATTGACTTTGGTATCGACTTGCTACCGGATACAAATCCCATTTCAATTCCTCCTTATCAGATGGCTCCAACCGAATTGAAAGAGTTGAAGGCTCAACTAAATGACTTACTAGACAAGGGCTTTATTCGGCATAGTATTTCTCCATGGGGTGCTCCGGTCTTATTCGTGAAATACAAGGATGGGTCCCTTAGAATGTGTATCGATTACCGTCAAATCAACAAAGTCATAATCAAGAACAAGTATCCTCTCCCTCGGATTAATGATTTATTTGATCAACTCAAAGGTGCGAGTTACTTTTCCAAGATTTACTTGAGATCGAGATATCACCAACTCAGGGTTAGAGGTGAAGATATTCCCAAGATGGCATTTCAAATAAGATATGGTCACTATGAGTTCTTATTAATGTGCTTTGGTCTCACTAATGCTCCGGCAGAGTTTATGGACCTAACTAATACGGTGTTTCGAAGTTACCTAGATTCATTTGTCATTTTCTTCATTGACAACATCTTGGTACATTCGAAAAATGAGGGTGAACACATAGACCATTTGAGGGCGGTGTTGCAAGTGCTTAAGGAACACCAATATTTTGCCATGTATAGCAAATATGAGTTTTGGTTGAGGTCGGTAGCGTTTTTGTCATATCATCTCTAGTGAAGGTGTAGAGGTTGATCCAAGGAAGACAGAAGAAGTGAAATATTGGCCTACACCTTTGGCTCTTATGGATATTAGGAGTTTCTTAGGCGTAGACGGTTATAATAGAAGGTTTGTCAACGGTTTTGCGTCTCTTGCTTCTCCCTTGACAACCTTGGCCCAAAAGAATGTGAAATTTGAGTGCTCAGAGGCATGTGAAAAGAGCTTGCATGTTTTGAAGGATATGCTTACTTTCACTCCGGTATTGACCCTACCAGAGGGTACTAAGGGTTTTGTGGTTTATTGTGATGAATCCCGAGTCGGGTTGGACTGTGTTCTTATGCAACATGGAAAAGTTATATTCTATTCTTCTAGGCATCTCAAAGTTCATAAGAAGAATTATCCGACTTATGACCTTGAGTTAGCGGTCGTGGGATTTGCCTTTAAAATATGGAGGTATTATATTTATAGGGTTCATGTTGATGTGTATACGGATCATAAAAGTCTCCAATATGTATTCGCTCAAAAGGAGTTGAATCTCCGGCAACGGAGATGGTTAGAGTTGTTGAAAGACTATGACATGAGTGTTCTCTATCACCCCAGCAAGTCCAATGTGGTAGCCGAGGCTCTAAGTCATTTGTCCATGAGAGTTGTGTCCCATGTGGAAGAAGCTAAGAGAAACCTATTGAAAGATGTTAATAGGTTGGATCGTTTAGGGGTTTGAATTTAAAGTTCTACAAATGGTAGAGTGGTAGTACATCATAAGTCTGAGCCGTCTTTGGTGGTTGAGGTGAAGCCTAAGCAACACCTTGATCCATTATTGATGGAGTTGAAAGAATCGGTTCTTGGTAAGATTAATGAGTCATTCTCCCAAGGGGGGATGGTTTTCATACGTACCAAGGTAGATTTTTGTGCCTAATGTGGATAATTTAAGGAGTAGGATCCTTGAGGAAGTTCATGGAGCCCGTTACTCTATTCATCCAGGTTCTACAAAGATGTACCATGACCTTAGAGAAGTGTTTTGGTGGGATGGCCTAAAAAGTGATATTGTGGAGTTGGTTGCAAAGTGTCCCAATTGCCAACAAGTGAAGGCCGAGCACCAAAAGCCGAGTGGTATACTACAAGAAATCCAAATTCCTACTTATTAGTGGGAAGATGTTAACATGGATTTCATAGTAGGTTTGTCTCGAACATGAAAGCAATATTACTCTATATGGGTAGTAGTGGATAGAATGACCAAATCCGCTCACTTTATTCCTGTTAGTCTACTTATTCGGCGGAAGATTATGCAAGAATCTACATTGAAAAGATAGTGAGTATTTATGGGTTCCTTTTTCCATCATATCAAATAGAGGTGCTCAATTTACATCTAGGTTTTGGATGTCATTCCAAAGAGGTTTGGGTACTCAATTAAAGTTAAGAATCGCTTTTCTTCCTCAAACGGATGGTCAAGCAAAGCAGACTATTCAAACTCTTGAAGATATGATTAGAGCTTGTATCATTGACTTTAAGGTAAATGGGGATGAGGATTTGCCTTTGGTGGAGTTCTCATATAATAATAGTTTTCATCCATCCATATCTATGGCTCCTTATGAAGCTTTATATGGTAGGAGGTGTAGATCTCCGATTGGGTGGTTTGAAGTTGCCGAGTCTTCACTTCTTGGTGCCAATTTGATTTATAAGACTTTAGAGAAAGTTCATATCATAAGGAACAAGTTGCAAACAGCCTATAGTCGGCAAAAGACTTATGTCGATCATAGGAGAAGAGATTTAGAGTTTGAAGAAGGTGATAAAGTGTATCTAAAAGTTTTGCCTATTAAAGAGGTGGTCAGATTTTGCAAGAAAGGGAAGTTCAATCCTCGTTATATGGTTCCCTATTGCAAAGGGTTGGTAAGGTTGCTTATGAATTGAAACTCCCTAGTGAACTATCATCGGTTCATCTGGGTTTCCATATTTCCATGCTTAAGAAGTGTATCGGTGATCCCGAGTCTATTCTACCTATTGAGGGTCTTGGTGTGAAAGAGAACCTTTCTTATGAGGAGGTTCCGGTTAAAATCCTTGATCGTCAAGTGAAGAGGTTGAGGAACAAAGAGATGGCCTCCGTAAAAGTGTTATGGAGAAACCACCTAGTTGAGGGAGCAACATGGGAGGCCGAGGCCGACATGAAGTACCATTATCCTCATCTCTTTCCTAGTGAAGGTTAGTTGTTCTTACTAATAATAAAAATAATGACTAAAATCGAAGTTGCTTTGATTTTTTGTGAAGTTTTGCAAAAATGTTCTAGTTACAGTGAAATTACAGTTAAATTACAGTGAAGTATGCCGATAGACTTGAAAATTGGCAATTTTTCTTATTTTGAGTTATGTGGTGCATGTTCATATGTTGAGTATTTATGAAATGATATTGAGCATGTTGATAGTTTGAGAATTGGCATAATTGAATCCTTAAGGGCATGTTGAGCTCATGTTGTTGTGAGAAGGAAATTCCTTATATTGTGATTTTGAGCCTTATGTGTAATAATTGAAGTTAGAATTGGTATGTGTAAATGCCATGATTGATGTTTTAACTCATGTTGTAATGTATTGTTGTTGGTTGGGCTGCTAGTCTTGAGTCTATTCCTTCTAATTCATATTGTTGATGTTTTAAATTTTCTATATCTGTCTTGAGTTTACATAGACCTCTCGCATACACATAACATAGTCATATCGAGTATACATAGATCTTTCGTATAAGAAGATTACATAGTCTTCTACTTTTATTGCACATAGATATATAAGATATTTAACATAGTCTTAAAATAGTGTCTCATCAAATAACCATGTAAACAAGAGTGTATCAATTGGGCATATACAAACATCAATGTAATAAAGCCACATATAGGCTATACAACCTTTAGTACTCAAATGAAAAGGAAAGAACATAGAAGTCTTAAAACTGGAACAACATTCATAAGCTTGATATTGACATTGCCCTCGGAAAGTGAGGACCTATCCACTTGGATGAGTGAGAATTCCAAGTCTTCTTCAATGTCGTCTCAAAATCCTTTAACCGACAGGAACCTAAAATGTTGAGGAAAAGACAGAAAATGAGGTAACCACATCACATGTACTAAGTATGAGACCATATGCACCCAAAATATCAAATTATGCTAAAAAGGGACATTTCATTTAAAACATGTTATTTTACCTTTGGAAATCCTTATGCACATTCAAGAAGCAATACAAGTCACTAATGCATAATCATCTATTCAAGACCATGTTCATCATACGAAGTCTAACCAAACAAATCATGCATACTAAGATACTTGAACATATAATCAAGACAACTCTATCATCAAGTTATAACCTCAACAAGCATGAATAAGATTTCATTATAACGTAACCAAGGCAAGACCATTACTCATGACTCTCATTTAGTCCACTTGTGCAATGACTAAGCAAATCACCATAACCTTACTCAAGCAAGTAAACCTAACAAGAACCATAACCAATGTCCAACTACACATATCATATCATTAAGGGTAGCGAACATTATTCTTTAGCCATATAGACCAAACATGTATTCATAGGTGAGTTCAACATCATATGGTGCCATCAACATATATCCTCATATACATATCATTTACATTTATAAGTATATACATACATAAGAACATCCTCCTAATATTCCCTTCAAGGCTAACTAGTGCATGTATAGGTAGAGTCCCATACCCCTACCTAGACTAAGTTAATCCCCTTAGGTCATCCTAGTTAGAGTTCATTCATTACTTCATTTTACCTTTTGGGAACATCTTTCCTTAATGGACATAGACCACATGAGCTAATGTGAAATCCGGTGACATGGAACCCTACACCGAAAGAAGGCGGACTACTTGCAAAGGTAGTACCAAAACATGAATATAGCACTACGTGGATCCACTAGCTAGTATTCCTATGGGGTCAACATAGTTCAAGAACTAGGAGATATAGTTGGGACCCTCTTTATGCTACATGCATTATATTCTCCAATATCAAGAGTACATTAGTGATCCTACCTTCCCTATGTGGGAAGGGACACTGCTCACTTTAGTTCACTCGGTGCTAAGCTAGAGTCCCTTTTTGAAATGTCTTTAATACCTTTATTAATCATTATAGTTTAATGTAAGTCATAGGGTCTATCCTTTATATATCATCATCATTATAGCTTAATAAGACTTGCATGAGTATTTTCCTTTCATTACAATTCATACATGTGAAGTTAGCACATTTACATAATCATACATGATAAGACACATTGGTAAGTTATCACCATCCTTATGACATTTACATCTTAGCCAACACATCACAAACCACAGTAAAGACATTTCAATTCAACATCATACCAACCCTATCAATCTTTATATAAGGCATACTTCAATACAATATCATCACTTACTCACAAGTAACCATAATTGAAGTAAAGAGTTGAGATCACAAGACTTACCAAGTCTCCTTCATAAGCCATCATCAAGGTCTTACCATCAACCCTTAAATTCAACACAACAATGGGTGTAATATTATCACACAATAGTAACTAACATGATAATAAAGTCAATTGAAGCACTATACAACAATCCATCACTAGTTCATATCTTAATATTAGAGACTTAGGTCAAATTCATAATCTACTTCACAACCTAGATCACTTACTCAAGAAATAGCATGATAAGAGTACATCTAAATCTATTCATAAATTGATACAATAACATCATAGGATAGTAATTCAACCAATAACCAAGTCAATTGAACCAACACTACACAATTCAACTCAAGATCACAACCTAGGGTTAAGGGGAAAAGGTCATCTTCTACAAACTAGACCAATCCATCAAAAATAGTGTAATATAGTAATAATTCAATACAATCTAATCAATACAATCAAACTAAACCACAAAAAAATCAATTTGAAAGATCAATTTCTAGATTGGAAGAGACCCACATGAAAACTCATCTTTTGAAATCAATTTGAAGGAACCCTTTGGGGAAAGAGATTCCAAAGGTGAAAGGAATCCCATACATTGTTGATTGTTGAAGTTTGATGGAGAAATTTTGGTGATTGCAGCCCTAGAACCCACCTTGACCTTGACTTTTATGGTGTTCTTCAACTTGGGACAAAGAAAGAAGAGAGAAGGAAGAGAATTTGGGTTTGGGAATTATGAGAGTTAGGTTAGATTAATTAGGTTAGGGTCTTCATATAGGTATTTTATTAACTTAATTAGACCTCCATTAACCCCTAAATAATTAACTAACCACCTAATTAATTGATTCCAACTAACCTAAAACGTGCAGAAAAAACAGTCCCTCATAGACGAGACCACGATCGACGACCACATGATCCTCTGTCCTGTTGGTCCGTTGTTTTGGTCAGAGACTGATTAAAATCCAGTACTTGCCAAATATTTTAAGTGTTCATCGACAGAGTCAATCGAATCCCCGTCGATTGGACCACGAACCGTCTATGGCAAGTCGTCTGTGGACACTGCCGTAGGCAACCTTCGACCCAACGCAAGGGTCCTACACAAGGGCCCTTGGTTGTTCTTTAGGGAGTCGTAACCGGACTTTTCGACTATGAACTAAATCCAATACATGTTATATATCCTTCCACCAAATTTCATCATTTTCCGACTCCTAAAACTTAGTTAAATAGGCTAAGGCACACTAGCACCTCATTGAACTAGTTTCCGAACGTCATTGACGTTCTTTGACGTTTTGGTTTCTAAACTTCCTAAATGACTTATATTAATTATTTATTACCTTAAAATAGTATCTAAACCTTTTTACACCTATGTTAGGCTCTAGAACACGTCTTAGACTTTTAGAGTGTTACATTATCCCTCCTTTGGAATATTCGTCCCTGAATGACACTAAAATCATTTGGAAGGAAGGAATAGACTCAAGACTTGCATCCCAACCAATCAACAATACATATAACATCAATCGTGGTATTTTTACACATAGCAATTCAAAAACATAAATTACCTCACATAAGGCTAAAAATCACATTATGCTGAATTTCCTTCTCACAACAATCATGAGCTCAACATACCATATGAGTCAATTATGGCAAAATCAAACTATCACCATATCAAAATGCACAACATAACTCAACATAAACAAAATTGCAAACTTTCAAGTGTAAGGCATACTTCACTGTAATGACACCATAAAATGTACATATTTGCAAAACTTCACCAAAAATCATATAAACTTTAAATTTAGTCACTATTTTCATTATAAGTAAGAACAAATAACCTTCATTAGGAAAGATATGAGGATAATGGGACTTCATGTCGGCCTCGGCCTCCCATGTTGCTCCCTCAACTAGGTGGTTTCTCCATAACACTTTTAAGGAGGCCACCTCTTTGTTCCTCAAACTCTTCACTTGAAGATCAAGGATTTCAACCGGAACCTCCTCATAGGAGAGGTTATTCTTCACAACAAGACGCTCAATAGGAAGAATAGACTCGGCATAACCGATACACTTTATAAGCATAGAATCATGGAAAACCGGATGAAACGAAGATAGTTCACTAGGGAGTTCAATTCATAAGCAACCTTACCAACCTTTTGCAAGATTTCATAGGGACCCACATAACAAGGACTTGACTTCCCCTTCTTTCCAAATCTAACCACTCCTTTCATAGGAGAAATTTTCAAGTACACCTTATCACCTTCTTCAAACTCTAAATCTCTTCTCCTATGATCGGCATAAGACTTTTGCCGACTATAGGCTGTTTGCAATGTTCCTTATGATATGAACTTTCTCCAAATTCTTATAAATCAAGTCGGGACCAAGAAGCAAATACTCACCAACCTCAAACCACCAATAGGAGATCTACACGTCCTACCACACAAAGCTTCATAAGGAGCCATAGAGATGGTTGTCACGACCCTCAAGTACACCCTAGAAGTTAGAGCATACTTGAGTTCGTCACACGGAAAATGAGAGTTCAAGAAGTCTCAATTAAGCCACTCGTACCATTCATTGCATAATAAACATTTGAAAATGAGAAAGAATTTAAAACTTTCTTCACACACGAAGAACTCTTTCTACAAACAATACGCAAACGGAAGACTTTCATTAAAACATTAAACCTTTACAACATTCCTTTGAACCATCTAAACTTTGGAATATACAACACTTGGGAATAAGCCCATAAAAGACATAAAATAAAGACTAAGACATAAAGGAACATGTGGATATTGTCCTCGAATCGATAAGTACTCACCAATACTTCATATTCAACCCTTAGAAACCGATCCATCTTCCATGGAACTTCAAGACTTCTAATTCCATACACTTTAGTCAAAAAGGAAAAAGAAGGTGTTAGCACATTAGATGTACTAAGTATGAAAGTCATGCAAAAACAATGAAAAAGGGACTTTTAGTCAATAGCATGCTTTTCATAAATTTTGATTAAAACATCATACTATAAGCATAAGAACATCATTTAACACTTTAGAAATACATAAGAAATCATCCAAGCAATTATTCATATTTTTAGCCCCACTTTCTAGTGAACTACTTCACTGTACAGTGAACTCCTTTACTGTTACAGTGAAGACCCATAATGTCACCTTAGACATTATTTAACATGTAACCTTGTCACTAAAATATATCCTAAGACTCGCTTAAGCAACAGAAAGAGTGACCGCCCATACACCCTCTCTAAGCATGCCTAAATGATCCTCAAGACTACTTAGAATGAGTTACATCCACGTACAATACATCAAGCACATGAACATGAGATTCTCTTACCAAAGGTGGTTCTAAGGTTCACTTGAGTGAGTTGTGAAGCGACCGCCCATACAATCCCTTTCACACACACTCAAGGGATCCTATAGACTACCTAAGATATAATCATTCTCACATAACATCATAGCATACATAGAACATGACAATATCCATTTCAAAGGTTATCAAAAGACCTACTCAAGTAACTCAAGAAGAGAATGTCCATGATTGACCTCTTAAAGATTACCTAAGTAATCCTTAATACTTACTTTCGTTAGGATCATGTCCACATAGTCAATCACATTCATTAACTAGAATCATTATTAATACTTATCTAAGTAATAGATGAAGTGCCCATTTCTATGCCCCCTTCATACCTTAACTAGACAACCCTTAACTACTCTAGATAAGAACTTATTCATTTAACTTGATTTCTTAACTTAAGTCATTACATTCCTTAGTTCATTTAAGAGACATTCATCACATAAGGACATTCAAGTAATGGTCTTGAAGAAGACCTAGGGACTCTCACTAACATCTTCAAAGCCTATTGTGCAATGTCTAGATAGCGTCCCATACCACCACCTAGACTTCATAGAACTTCTCCAATACTAGTAAGTATCCCAAATGATAAGAATAGGTAATAACCGACATAGACCATGTTACCAAAGCATGGAATCCGGAGTTCTATCCTACTCCGATGAGGTTGTTCTACTTGCCAATGGTAGAACTTGGACACATCACATGTAGGCATATGGTTAAGGAATATGAAGGGCTTACTTTGTATTCTAGCCTCATCGTTTAACTAGAACTACTTCCCTTGCTATACTCACACGGTGCTAGCCTTAGTTCTCATAGAGTAATTTACATTAAGGTTCTTTCATAGGGTCTTACATCATGTTCATAACCCAATCACATTTACCCTACCAAAGAGGTCCTCTAGGGAAACCTTCAAATGACGACAAGAAGATCATCATGACTTTCCAAAGTATTTATATGATGTCATTCCAGCCAATTAACTTTAAGTCCATCATTACATTACATGAAGGATATCATTACGTCTTTCGACTTCAAGTTTCATGACCTTACGTTCTAGGCTCAAGGTTTCACATTAGGACCCTCTTATCACAATTCAATGTCTCATATCATTCATTCATTCAATACTAAGAGTTTTAGCTCCCTAAGTCAACACATCACCTATTCATATTCATTCATGTATCAAGTAGGGGACACAAGTCTACCTAAACAAGACACAATATTACTTCACTTTATTCATATAGCATATCATTCTTTAAACATTTAGGGATGACCCTTATCATCATCATGTCAACCAATACATTACTTTGACATCATCAATATAGCCATCATAGACTCATATAACCAAGTATGAATAATCATATATCAACTCTAAGACTACACACAAAAAGACATAGTCATAGTCTATCATGATCACCTAAATAACATCATTAGAAGAAACCACATACTATCACATTACTTCACATATATGTAGATATGATCATAATGCACATAATCAACTACAAAAATCATCATAATACCTCAGGTAGTTCCGACAAGGAAATGATCATCAAATTACATAAAGTAACGCCGACAAGGCCACATCATTCACATAACACCGCCACCATAAGTGGGCCATCTCACCACTTCAATCCAAAGCTAAATCATCTAATTCCATACCATAAGGCCCTTAACCATGTCCATGAACATCAATTCAATAAATAGATCATAATACTCAATGAATCTAATTCAATTCAATATAGATTAATCAATCTAATACCAATTAGATATCAATTGAATACAATCCTCACATCATTCATTAGCCCATTGAAAACCACACTAGAATCTATAAGCATTAAGTCAATATCAATTCAATAAGCTTAACATGCAATAGATCTAAGAGTATTTGTTACTCAATTGATCAAATTGAAAAAGCCTATACACCATACATACATAATCTATACATAATTCAAAAGTCCATAACAATCTACACATGAATTCATTAATCTAAAAGAATAATCAATTCACACATATTTTAGTGAAATTTAGAGATTGAGAAGATCAAGGGTTCATGGCAAATTTCATTGGAAAACATCAGTTATACATCAATAACATCATATCTTAAGATTTGAAAACGTTTCATGCAAGAACCAAAGACTTAGAGTAGAATCATCTTTGTGAAATCTTTGAAAATCATCTTTGAAATTGGCTCTAAGGTTATAGAGAGTCTTAAATGAAGAACTCCCATACCTTATTAGTAGAACCCAATGATTATTGAAGAAGAAACTCCATTTAAGATCCATCTTCAAGCTTCATCTTCACTTTGAGCTCTTAAGAAGGTTTTTGGAGAAACTTTAGGAGGGAAAGAGTTTTACTTTAGATGCTAGGGTTTAAATGAGAGTTTAATCACTTATATACTCTTAAAATACCACTAAACACCTAAAACAACCGTCCTCACATTTTATAAAACTTGGTGTTAATTTCCCAAAACCTCAAGCCTTAACAGAAAACTGGCAGGAAAGTCACACCACCATCGATTCCCTACCATCGACGGTCTGTGTGTGAGACCACGCCCCGTCGATGGGGTCTCATGGTTTTCTCATGAAGCTCCCCAACATGCATCCTTTCAATCTCCATCGACGCTACCCATCGACGGGCCGTAGCCTGGTCGCCTGGCCGTCGTTTGGGTCATCGTTTGGCACTGCCTTGTAGTGTTGAGCTCCAAGTTGGGGTCCTCCTCTAGGGCCCCTTGTGGGTCCTACATGGACTCGTACTCGGACGTTTCCAACCCAAACATGTATGTATATGATTTTAGGACCTCCCACATGAGTTTTATTAGAAACAAACACGTAAAAATCTATGAAATATGCTTAGACAAACAAGGTCATTTCAAGTCACATCTTTCGAACGTCATGGACGTTCTTGGACGTTTGACCTCCAAACTTCACGAAACTTGACAAACTGCCTATATACACCATAATAACTCATTTAAGGACCATATAAGGCATGCATCAAAAATAAACACATAAAACCACATATGAGGCACATAGGTGACTTAGTCGTCGAACGTCTTGGTCGTCCCTTGACGTTTGACTTCCAATGCACCTAAAATCTTCGCTACTGCCTATATACCACATGATAGACCAATTTAGGACCTTATACCACCACGACAACCATGTTACGCTCTAGCTTAACCTAAGTCATTTTCGGGATCTTACATTCCCCTCCACTTGGACAACATTCATCCTCGAATGACACTTGCCACTCTCCGAACACTTCTAAGAATAGATATTAAATTAGCAACTCATAACCATACCATATAACACTCAATCAAGGACAAAACATCAATTTCACAAAATGAAGAGAATCACAACACAACAAGAAACTAGAATAGTTTTTTTAACTCATCATGCTACAAAACTCATCTACTTAATTCCAAATAGCATAAGCTCATTTTATATTCATTAGGATGCTCATATACATTAGCTCTAGCCACATTATAAAAAATTTCGATCAAAGAATGAATTGGTCAATATTCGAAAAATATTACAGTGAGCAGAAAATATTTACAGTGAATTTGCTTCACAAGCTAACAATGCAACATTTAAGGAAGATTTCTTAGGAATGATTAACAAACCAATATCATACAACAATTTAGACATTCTCACTATTCATCTTTATGAAACAATAAGCTACCTACACTAGAATCATGAGGAAGATACCATACATGAAAACTCATTTTCTCATTTAACAAAAATTCAACTAGAACATGCATATGATAAGGAGAATGTTTTGGAACTCATTTTCCATAAAAGACTCTTACACAATTCAAGTTACTAAGAACTCTTTGTTTTAGGATTGAATAAACACATAAAAAAAGGTTAGGGGTACCTCACTCCCAACAACCATACTGTTCACCATACTCCCCCACTTAGGAGAAACCCATTCTAAGGTCAACATAACATCTACCTCAAGGAACTCCCAGAAGGCACCTTAAACCTTACTAATACTTTCTCTTCCAAAGTCTAGTTCATCAAACTAAAGACTCTCAAGGTTTAACCATGTAACAATTACATCCCCCTTACTAGGAGAAATTCACCTATACTCTTTCAAACCTCTTCAACTTCCTTTCTATGGTTTGGTCTTAAACAACTTCAAACCACCACAACTACCACTCCTTCCCATTTCTAACTTTATACCTTACCATTCTTTCCAACTACACTACCTTTCAAAAGGTAAGTAAACCAACATAAGGTCATCAAAACCTTCTTTCACACCTCATATAATAAGCCACATCTCATCTTTTCTCTCCCTCAACCCAATCTTCATAAATTCACACTCAAATGACCAAGAACATAAGGGAGACAAGGGAAATACACCATATACAAGGTTCTTAGGCACGATTAGATGAATGAAGAAGTGAAACTTTTCCTAGCACCCAATAGCCTCCTATTCATAATGTGGCGCGCTTCACATTATAAACAAGAATCTATTAGATGTGTTTCATAAGACAACTACGACACTCCCAAACCTTATGCTTTGATACAAAGCTTGTCACGACCCTCATGTACACCCTAGAAGTTAGAGCATCCTTGAGTATGTCACACGACAAACGAAACTTCAAGAAGTTCCAATTAAGTCACTCATACCATTCATTGCATAATAAACATTCTAAAATGAGTAAGAATTTAAAACTTTCTTCACACACAAAGAACTCTTTCTATAAACAATACACAAACGAAAGACTTTCATTCAAACATTAAACGTTTACAACATCCCTTTGAACCATCTAAACATTGGAATATACAACACTTGGGACGAAGCCCATACAAGACATAAAATAAAGGCTAAGACGTAAAGGAACATGTGGAAATTGTCCTCCAATAGGTGAGGACTCACCAATACTTCATCTTCAACCCTTAGAAACCTATCCATCTTCCATGGAACTTCAAAACTTCCAATTCCCTACACTTCAGTCTAACAGAAAAAAGAAGGGGTTAGCACATTAGATGTAATAAGTATGGAAGGCATGCAAAAACCATGAAAAAGGGACATTTATTCAATAGCATGCTTTTAATGAATTTTGATTAAAGCATAATACTATAAGCATAAGAACATCATTTAACACTTTAGAAATACATAAGAAATCATTCAAGCAATTATTAATATTTTTAGCCCCACTTTCCAGTGAACTACTTCACTGTACAGTGAACTCCTTCACTGTTACAGTGAACTACTTCACTGTACAGTGAACTCCTTCACTGTACAGTGAACTCCTTCACTGTTACAGTGAACTCCCTTAATCTCACCTTAGACATTATTTAACATGTAACCTTCTCACTAAAAGCTATCCTAAGACTCACCTAAGAAACACAAAGAGAGACCGCCCATATACCCTCTCTAAGCATGCCTAAATGATCCTCAAGACTACTTAGAATGAGATATATCCATTTACAATGAATCAAGCACATGAACATGAGATTCTCCTACCAAAGGTGATTCTAAGGTTCACTTTAGTCAGTTGTGATGCGACCGCCCATACAATTCCTTTCACCCACACTCAAGTGATCCTATAGACTACCTAAGATAGAATTATTCTCACATAACATCATAGCATACATAGAAAATGATATTCTCCCTTTCGAAGGTTATCAAAAGACCTACTCAAGTAACTCAAGAAGAGAATGTCCATGATTGACCTCTTCAAGATTACCTAAGTAATCCTTAATACTTACCTTAGTTAGGATCATGTCCACATAGTCAATCACATTCATTAACTAGAATCATTAGTAGGACTTATCTAAGTAAGAAATGAAGTGACCATTTATATGCCCCCGTCATACCTTAACTAGACAACCCTTAACTACTCTAGATAAGAACTTATTCATTTAACATGATTTCTTAACTTAAGTCATTACATTCCTCAGTTCATTTATGAGACATTCATCACATAATGACATTCAAGTAATGGTCTTGAAGAAGACCTAGGGACTCTCACTAACATCTTCAAATCATATTGTGCAATGTCTAGATAGTGTCCCATACCACCATCTAGACTTCATAGAACTTCTCCAATACTAGTAAGTATCCCACATGATGGGAATAGGCAATAACCGACATAGACCATGTTAGCGAAGCATGGAATACGGAGTTCTATCCTACTCAGATGAGGTTGTTCTACTTGCCAATGGTAGAACTTGGACACATCACATGTAGGCACGTAATTAAGCAATATGAAGGGCTTACTTTGTATTCTAGCCTCATCCTTTAACTAGAACTACTTCCGTTGCCATACTCACTCGGTGCTAGCCTTAGTTCTCATAGAGTAATTCAAATTAAGGTTCATTCAAAGGGTCTTACATCATGTTAATAACCTAATCACATTTACCCTACCAAAGAGGTCCTCTAGGGCCACCTTCAAATGGCGACAAGAAGTTCATCATGACTTTCCTAAGTACTGATATGATGTCGTTCCAGCCAATCAACCTTAAGTCCATCATTACATTACATGAAAGATACCATTACAGCTTTCGACTTCAAGTTTCATGACCTTACCTTCTAGGCTCAAGGTTTCACATTAAGGACCCTCTTATCATCATTCAAGGTCTCATATCATTCATTCATTCAATACTAAGAGCTTTAGCTCCCTAATTAAATAAATCATATATTCATATTCATTCATGTATCAAGTAGGGGATACAAGTCTGCCTAAACAAGACACAACATCACTTCAGTTTATTCATATAGTATATCATTCTTTAAACATTTAGGAATGACCCTTATCATCATAATGTCAACCTATACATTACTTTAACATCATCAATATAGCCATCATAGACTCATATAGCCAATAAGGAATAATCTTATATCAACTCTAAGACTACGCACACAAAGACATAGTCAATGTCTATCATGATCACCTAAATAGCATCGATATAAGAAACCACATACTATCATATTACTTCACATATATGTAGATATGATCATAATTCACATAATAAACTACACAAATCATCATAATATCTCTAGTAGTGCCGACAAGGCCATGATCATCATATGACATAAAGTAACGCCGACAAGGGCACATACTTCACATAACACCGCCACCATAAGTAGGCCATAAAAATCACATATAATCCAAGAGCTAAATTACAATAGTTGTACACAATAATAAGGAACATGTGGATATTGTCCTCAAATCGATGAGTACTCACCAATACTTCATCTTCAACCCTTAGAAGCTAGTCATCTTCCATGGCACGTCAAGACTTCCAATTCCCTACACTTTAATCAAAAAATGGAAAAGAAGGGTTTAGCACATTAGATGTACTAAGTATGGAAGCCATGCAAAAACCATGAAAAAGGTACATTTAGTCAATAGCATGATTTTCATGAATTTTAATTAAAACATCATCCTATAAGCATAAGAACATCATTTAACACTTTAGAAATACATAAGAAATCATCCAAGCAATTATTCATATTTTTAGTCCCACTTTCCAGTGAACTACTTCACTGTACAGTGATCTTCTTCACTGTTACAGTGAAGTCCCTTAATGTCACCTTAGACATTATTTAACATGTAACCTTCTCACTAAAAGATATCCTAAGACTCACTTAAGCAACACAAAGAGAGACCGCCCATAAACCCTCTCTAAGAATGCCTAAATGATCCTCAAGACTACTTAGAATGAGATACATCCATTTACAATACATCAAGCACATGAACATGAGATTCTCCTACCAAAGGTGATTCTAAGATTCACTTGAGTGAGTTGTGAAGCGACCGCCTATACAATCCCTTTCACGCACACTCAAGGGATCCTATAGACTACATAAGATAGAATCATTCTCACATAACATCATAGCATACATAGAACATGACATTCTCCCTTTCAAAGGTTATCAAAAGACCTACTCAAGTAACTCAAGAAGAGAATGTCCATGATTGACCTCTTCAATATTACCTAAGTAATCCTTAAGAATTACCTTGGTTAGGATCATATCCACATACTCAATCACATTCATTAACTAGAATCATTATTAAGACTTATCAAAGTAAGAGATGAAGTGACCATTTCTATGCCCCCTTCATACCTTAACCTGAGAACCTTTAACTACTCTAGATAAGAACATATTCATTTAACATGATTTCTTAACTTAAGTAATTACATTCGTTAGTTCATTTAAGATACATTCATCACATAAGGACATTAAAGTAATGATCTTGAAGAAGACCTACGGACTCTCACTAACATCTTCAAAGCCTATTGTGCAATGTCTAGATAGCGTCCCATACCACCACCTAGACTTCATAGAACTTCTCCAATACTAGTATGTATCCCACATTATAAGAATAGGCAATAACCGACATAGACCATGTTACCAAAGCATGGAATCCAGAGTTCTATCCTACTCCGATGAGGTTGTTCTACTTGCCAATGGTAGAACTTGGACACATCCCACGTAGGCACATGGTTAAGGAATATGAAGGGATTACTTTGTATTCTAGCCTCATCCTTTAACTAGAACTACTTCCCTTGCCATACTCACTCGGTGCTAGCCTTAGTTCTCATAGAGTAATTCACATTAAGGTTCATTCAAAGGGTCTTACATCATGTTCATAACCCAATCACATTTACCCTACTAAAGAGGTCCTCTAGGGATACCTTCTAATGGCAACAAGAAGCTCATCATGAATTTCCTAAGTATTGATATGATTCCGTTCCAGCCAATCAACCTTAAGTCCATCATTACATTACATGAAGGATACCATTACAACTTTCGCCTTCAAGTTTCATTACCTTACCTTCTAGGCTAAGGGTTTCACATTAAGGACCCTCTTATCATCATTCAAGGTCTCATATCATTCATTCATTCAAGACTAAGAGCTTTAGCTCCCTAAGTCAAGACATCACATATTCATATTCATTCATGTATCATGTAGGGGACACAAGTCTACCTAAACAAGACACAACATTAATTCACTTTATTCATATAGCATATCATTCTTTAAACATTTAGGAATGACCCTTATCATCATCATGTCAACCTATACATTACTTTAACATAACCAATATAGCCATCATAGACTCATATAACCACATAGGAATAATCATATATCAACTCTAAGACTACACACACAAAGACATAGTCATAGTCTATCATGATCACCTAAATAGCATCAATAGAAAAAACTACATACTATCACATTACTTCACATATATGTAGATATGATCAGACTTCTCATAGTAAACTACACAATTCATCATAATACCTCAAGTAGTGCTGACAAGGACATGATCTTCATATTACATAAAGTAACGCCGACAAGGCTACATCATTCACATAACACAGCTACCATAAGTGGGCCATACAAATCACATATAATCCAAGAGCTAAATTACAATAGATATACATAATAATAAGAGAGTTAGGGCAGCGTAACACCCAATTCATCTCACCACTTCATTCCAGAGCTAAATCATCCAATTCAATACCATAAGTCCCTTACCCATGGCCACGAACATCAATTCAATACATAGATCATAATACTCAATGAACATAATTCAATTAAGTATAGATTAATCAATCTAAGACCAATTATATATCAATTGAATATAATCTTTACATTATGCATTAGCCCGTAGAAAACCACACTAGAATCTATAAACATTAAGTCAATATAAATTCAATAAGCTTAACATGCAATAGATCTAAGAGTATTCATTACTCAACTAATCAAATTGAAACATCCTATACACCATACATACATAATCTATACATAATTCAAAAGCCCATAACAATCTACACATGAATTCATTAATCTCAAAGCATAATTTATTCACCCATATTTTAGTGAAATTTTGAGATTTGGGAAGATCATGGGTTCATGGAGAATTTCATTGGAAAAAATCAATTATATATCAATAACATCATATCTTAAGCTTTGAAGAAGTTTCATGCAAGAGCCCAAGACTTAGAGTAGAAATTGGACTTTTTGATCGTTTTGAAATCTTTGAAATTGGATCTAAGGTTATAGCAAGCCTTAGATGAAGAACTCCCATAACTTATTAGTATAACCCAATGATAATTAAAGGATAAACTCCATTGAAGATCCTCATTCAAGCTCCATCTTCACTTTGAGCTCTCAAGGAGGTTTTTGGAGAAACTTTAGGAGGGAAAGAATTTTGATTTAGATGCTAGGGTTTAAATGAGAGTTCAATCACTTACAAATTCTTAAAATACCACTAAACACCTAAAACAACCGTCCTCACATTTTATAAGACTTGGGGTGAATTTCCCAAAACCCCAAGCCTTAACAGAAAACTGGCAGCAAAGTCACAGCACCATCGACGCCCTACCTTCGATGGTCCATGTGTGAGACCACGCCCCGTCTTTGGGGTATCGTGGTTTGATCATTCATCTCCCTATATAAATTCTTTCAGGCTCCATCGATGACACCAATCGCCGGGCCATCACCTGGTCGACCGACTGTCGTTTGGCACTTCATGGCAGTGTTGAGCTCCAAGTTGGGGTCCTCCTCTAGGGCCCCTTGTGGGTTCTACATGGAGTCATACCCAGACGTTTCCAATCCAAACATGTGCTTATACGAGTTTAGGACCTCCCACATGAGTTTTATCCAAAATGAACACGTAAAACTCTACGAAACTTGCTTAGACACAAAGGTCATTTCAAGGCACATCTTTCAAACGTCATGGACGTTCTTGGACGTTTGACCTCCAAACTTCATGAAACTTGACATACTTCCTATATACACCACAATAACTCATTTAAGGACCATATAATCTCATGCATTACACATAAACACATAAAACCCTATATGAGGCACATAGGTGACTGAGTCGTCGAACGTCTTGGTCGTTCCTAGATGTTTGACTTCCAATGCACGTAAGCTCTCAGATACTGCATCTATACCTCATTATAGACCAATTTAGGACCTTAGACCACCATGACATCCATGTTAGGCTCTATCTTCACCTAAGTCATTTTCGGGATCTTACAATGGTTGAATGAAAACTATTGTTATACGAGAACTCCACCAAAGGCAAATGCTCATCCCAATTTCCCTTAAAATCAATGATGCAAGCTCTAAGCATATATTAAAGAGTTTGAATAGTCTGCTACGCTTGACCATCCGTTTGAGGATGAAAAGCGGCGCTTAACTGCACTTGAGTACCCAAAGTCTTTGAAATGATCTCCAAAATCTAGATGTAAATTGAGCACCTCTATATGATATGATCGACAAAGGAACCCGATGAAGACTCACTATCTTGTCAATATAAATTCTTGCATAATCTTCCACCGAATAAGTAGACTTAACGGGAATGAAGTGAGCGGATTTGGTCAATCTATCCACTACCACCCATATAGAGTCATGTTGCTTTCGAGTTCGAGGCAAACCTACTACGAAATCCATATTAACATCTTCCCACTTCCAAGTAGGAATTTGGATTTCTTGTAGTAGACCACTAGGCTTTTGGTGCTCGCCCTTCAATTGTTGGCAATTGGGACACTTTGCAACCAACTCGCAATATCCCTTTTTCGGCCATCCCACCACAACACTTCCCTAAGGTCATGGTACATCTTCGTAGAACCCGGATGAATCGAGTAACGTGCTCCATGATCTTCCTCAAGGATCCTACTCCTCAAGTCATCCATATTAGGCACACACAATCTCCCTTGGTACTTAAGAACACCATCCCCCCTTGGGACAATGACTCATTCATCTTACCAAGAACCGATTCTTTCAACTCCATCAATAGTGGATCAAGGTGTTGCTTAGACTTCACCCCAACAACAAAAGACGACTTGGAGTTATGATGTACCACCATTTGGAGAACTTTCAATTCGAACCCCTAAACGAGCAAACCTATGAGCATATTTCACTATGTTTCTCTTGGATTCTTCCACATGGGACACACTTCCCATGGACAACCGACTTAAAGCATCCGTTACCACATTACCCTTGCCAGGGTGATAAGAGAACACTCATATCATAGTATTTCAACAACTCAAACCATCTCCGTTGCTAGAGATTCAACTCCTTTTGATCGAATACATATTAAAGACTTTTATGATCCGTATACACATCAACATGAACACCATAGAGATAATGCCTCCATATTTTCAAGGCAAATACCACGGCCGCTAACTCAAGGTCATGTGTTGGATAATTCTTCTCATTAACTTTGAGTTGCCTAGAATCATAGGCTATAACTTTTCCATGTTGCATAAGAATACACCCCAACCCGACTAAGGATGTATCAAAAGAAACCACAAACCCGTAGTGCCCTCTGGTAGGGTTAATACCGGTGCAGAAGTAAGCGTATCCTTCAATATTTGGAAGCTCTTTTCACATGCCTCCGACCACTTAAATTTCACATTTTTTTGAGTCAAGGTTTTCAAAGGAGAAGCAAGATATGCAAATCCATTGACAAACCATCTATAATAACCGGCTAGACCTAACAAACTCCTAATATCCGTAAGAGCCAAAGGTCTAGGCCAATTTTTCACCACTTCGGTCTTCCTTAGATCAACCTCTACACCCTCACTAGATATGATATGACCAAGAAACGCTACCGACCTCAACCATAACTCACATTTGCTATACTTGGAAAACAATGGGTGTTCTTTAAGCACTTATAACACCACCCTCAAATGATCCATGTGTTCACCCTCATTTCTCGAATATACCAAGATGTTGTTAATGAAGACAAGGACAAATGAATCTAGGTAACTTCGGAACACCCTATTCATTAGGTCCATAAATGCCGCTGGAGCATTACTGACCTCTCACCCGAAGATGGTGATATCCTGATCTCAAGTCAATCTTAGAAAAGTAACTCGCACCTTTGAGTTGATCAAATAAATCATTAATCCGAGGGAGAGGATACTTGTTCTTGATTGTGACTTTGATGATTTGACGGTAATAGATACACATTCTAAGGGACCCATCCTTCTATTTCACTAATAAGATCGGAGCAACCCATGGAGAAATACTAGGCCGAATAAAGCCCTTGTCTAGTAAGTCTTTCAGTTGAGCCTTCTACTCTTTTAATTCGGTCGGAGCCATCTGATAAGCAAGAATTCAAATGGGATTTGTCTCCGGTAGCAAGTAGATACAAAAATCAATTTCCCGTTCGAGAGGAATATTGGGAATATAATTAGGAAACACCTCTATAAATTCCCTCACTACTGGGACCGACTCAATGGGAGGAATTTTGGAGTCTAAATCTTGCACTCATACTATATGGTATAAACACCCTTTAGAGATTATCCTACAATATTTCAAACAAGAAATGATACGACATCTAGGAATAGAATTTCCCTCCTTACACTCTAAAACAGGCTCATTTGGAAAGTTAAACTTCACCACCCTTGTTCTACAATCTATGGAGGCAAAGCAAGCATGCAACCAATCCATACCTAATATGACATCAAAACAAAACATATCAAGTTGTACTAGTTAAACATGAGTAACTCTATTGGGCAACATTATAGGACAATTTCTATACACTCTTTTTGCAACCACCAACCTACCCACCTGGGTGGACACCATAAAAGGTTTATTCAAGATATCGTGAAAAATGTCAAACTTTTTAGCTACTAGAGGAGTAACAAATAACAAGGTAGCACCGAGATCAAATAAAGCATATACATCAATAGAAAAGACTTTCAACATACGCGTTACCACATCGGGAGAAGTCTCTTGCTCACCTGCAGAGCGGAGAGCATAAAAGCGGTTCTTCTTCGGAGAATCATTAGAACCACTTGCTTGAGCTTGACCACCACTTTTTTCTTGACCCTTCACGTTAGGTAAATTCCTAACCTTGTGGCCACTCTTACCACAACCAAAGCAATTGTCCATCCCAATAAGGCAATCACCATAATGCTTCTTGCCACAATTTCTACAAGTTGGCTTCTTTGTTGGTGACTAGTACCCCTTCCCTTTTGAGACTTAGGGTCAGACACCCTATAATCACGAGCCTTAGGGAACTTGGAAGGAAGTTGATTAGAGAACATCTTCTTGAACCTAGGCTTGTCTTTGATATCAAGCCTACCCTTAGAAGAACCACCATCAAAAGACCTTGCCTTTTTGCCATCTCTACTCTTTCTCTTTATCCTTGTCTCTACCACTTGTTGAATATGAACCATAAGATGATAAATGTTCATTTTATCATGTAGCATAGGCAAACAACATTCTTCTTTCAAGTCATCCGACACTCATTTCACAAAGAGGCTCAGTTCATCTCTAGGGTCGGAAACCAAATAAGTAGCATACTTTGACAATTTAGTAAATTTCAAAAAGTAGTCAAGTACACTCATACCTCCTTAACGAAGGTTGATGAATTATTCCACTTTGGCTTCCCTCTTCTCTCTTGGAAAGAATCGATCAAGAAAAGCCTTCTTGAAGATCTCCCATGTCACCGGTCCACCCCTTAAAGGCCTATTGTCTCTCCATTCAACATACAATGTTTGGGCCGAATGTTTGAGTTGGTAAGTGGCTAACTTGCCTTTGTCACTAGTAGTCAACACCATAGCATAGACAATCTTGTAGACTTCATAAATAAAATATTGGGAGTCTTCATCAACATTGGAACAATAGAAAGTAGAGGTATTCATCCTAGTGAAATCCCTCAAACAGGAGGCCATGGTGCCAACATGTTGGTTTCCTCGGGGTACCACCTCCCGATTATCATGGGCCATCATGGCTTGTGCTTTAGTAGTTACGACTTGTGCTTGTGCAGTAATGGCTTGATCCATTTAGAGAAAGTCAGCCCTTATGTCACCATCTGTCATACGTGGAGGATTGACTGGAGCTTGGTCATCATTAGCAACTTCTTCAAGAGGAGGGACTTGATTAACAAGAGGAAGAGCTCCCATATTGGCAATCTCTTCATCAAGTCTTTGAGTGGTTATTCTTCGAGTATTCATTGTATATAATAACAATAAAAGAATTAGATGCTAAATTCACATAGAGACAAGACTCCAGAGGAATGATATTGGATTTCCAAGAAAGTGAGAGTTTCCTAAGCATCATATAGTTTCCTATTCATAAGTGTGGTGTGCTTCACAATTATGAGTAAGAATATACATAGACATGGTTGAGTGAGACATCAACTCTAAAGATATTCAACCTCATGCTCTTATACAAAGTTTATCACACCCTGTGAGCACCCCCAAGACGTAACCGGCGTCATCATCCTCGCAGAGGATTAAGACTAGACTCTTAGCTTACATCATTACATTCATAGGTTAAAAATGTGGAAAATTTAAAACTTTTCTATATCTATTTGAGACTTACATAGACCTCTCGCATACACATAATATAGTCATATTGAGTATACATAGACCTTTCGTATAAGAAGATTACATAGTCTTCTTCTTTTATTGCACATAGATATATAAGATACTTAACATAGTCTTAAAAGAGTGTCTCATCTCATAACCATCTAACCAATAGTGTATCAATTGGGCATATCGCATACATCAATGTAATAAAGCCAAACATAGGTTATACAACCTTTAGTACTCAAATGAAAAGGAAAGAACATAGAAGTCTTAAAACTAGAACAACATTCTTAAACTTGATATTGGCATTGCCCTCAGAAAGTGAGGACCTACCCACTTGGATGAGTGAGAATTCCCATTCATTTTTAAAGTCGTCTCAAAATCCCTTCAACGACCGGAACCTAAAATATTGGGGAAAAGGGAGAAAATGGGATTAGCACATCACATGTACTAAGTATGAGACCATATGCACACACAATATCAAATTATGCTGAAAAGGGACAGTTCATTTAAAACATGCTATTTTACATTTGGAAAACCTTATGCACATTCAAGAAGCAAGACAAGTCATTAATGAATAATCATCAAGTAAAGACTATGTTTATCATACTAAGTCTAACCAAACCAAACATGCATACTAACATACTTGAACATATAATCAAGACAAATCTATCATCAAGTTATAACCTCAACAAGCATGAATAAGAGTTCATTACAACGTAACCAAGGCAAGACCATTACTCATAATCCTCATTTAGTTCACTTGTGCAATGAATAACAAAGGCCCATAACCATACTCAATCAAGTAAACCTAACAAGAACCATAACCAATGTCCAACTCCACATATCATATCATTTAGGGAACCAAACATCATACTTTAGCAATATAAACCAAACATGTATTCATAGGTGAGTTCAACATCATATGGTACCATCAACATATAAGATCATCATATACATATCATTTACATTTATAAGCATATAAATACATAAAAACATCCTCCTAAGATTCCCATCAAGGCTAACTAGTGTAGTGTATAGGTAGAGTCACATACCCCTACCTAGACTAAATTAAACCCCTTAGGTCATCCTAGTTAGAGTTCATTCATTACATCATTTTACCTTTTGGCAACATCTTACCTTAACCGACATAGACCACATGAGCTAATGTGTAATCCGGTGTCATGAAACCCTACACCGAAAGAAGGCGGACTACTTGCGAAGATAGTACAAAAACATTAACATAGCAACTACGTGGATCCACTAGCTAGTATTCTTGTGGGGCAACATAGTTCAAGAACTAGGAGATATAGTTGGGACCCTCTTTATGATACATGCATTATAGTCTCCAATATCAAGAGTACATTAGTGATCCTACCTTCCCTATGCGGGAAGGGACACTCATCAATCTAGTTCTGTCGGTGCTAAGGTAGAATCCCTTTTTGAAATGTCTTTAATACCTTTATTACTCATCATACCTTAATTTAAGTCATAGGGTCTATCCTTATGAAGATGATAATCATAGCTCAATAAGAATTCCATGAATATTTTCCTTTCATTACAATTCATACATGAGAAGTTAGCACATTTACATAATCATTCATGATAAGGCACATTGGTAAGTTATCATCATCCATATGACATTTACATCTTAGCCAATAGCTCACAAACCATAGTCAATACATTTCAATTCAACATCATACCAACCCTATCAATCATTATATAAGACATACTTCCATACAACATCATCACTTACTCACAAGTAACCGTAATTGAAGTAAAGAGTTGAGATCACAAGACTTACCGAGTCTCCTTCATAAGTCATCATCAAAGTCATACCATCAACCCTCAAACTCAACCCAAAAATGGGTGTAATATTATCACACAATATTAAATAACATGATAACGAAGTCAATTTAAGCAATATACAACAATCCATCACTAGTTCATAGCTTAAGTTTAAAGATTTAGGTCAAATTCATAATCTACTTCACAACCTAGATCACTTACTCATGAAATAGCATGATAGGAGTACAATTAATCTCAATCTATTCATCAATTGATACAATAACACCATAAGATAGTAATTCAACTAATAACCAAGTCATTTGAACCAACAGTCTACAATTCAACTCAAGATCACAACCTAGGGTTAAGGGGAAAAGTTGATCTTCTACAAACTAGACCAATACATCCATAAGTAGTGTAATAAATTCATAATTAATCATAATATAATCAATACAATCAAAATAAACCATACACAAATCAAATTAAAAGATCAATTTCGAGATTGGAAGAGACCTACATGAAAACACATCTTTTGAAATCAATTTGAAGGAACACTTAGGGATAGATATCCCAAAGGTGAATGGAATCCCATACCTTGTTGATTGTTTAAGTTTGATGGAGTACCTTTGGTAATGTCAGCCCTATAACTCACCTTGACCTTGAATTCTATGGTGTTCTTCAACTTGGGAGAGAGAAAGAAGAGAGAAGGAAGAGAATTTGGGTTTTGGAATTATGCTAGTTAGGTTAGCTTAATTAGGTCAGGGTCTTTATATAGGTTATTAATTAACTTAATTATACCTCCCTTAACCCCTAACTAATTCACTAAACACCTAATTAATTAATTCTAACTAACCTAAAACGTGCAGTAAAAAGTGTCCCTCACAGAAGAGACCACGATCGACACCTCGTGCGTCAATCGACGACCACAGGACCCTCTGTCCTATTGGTTCGTCGTTTTGGTCAGAGACTGGTTAAAATCCAGTCCTTGAAAAATATTATATGTTTCCATTGACTAGGACAATCAACGCCCCATCAATTGGACTACGAACGGTCTATAGCAAGTCATCTGTGGACACTGCCTTAGGCAGCCTTCGACCCAACGCAGGGGTCCTACTCAAGGGCCCTTGGTTAGTCCTTGGGGAATCATACCCAGACGTTTCTACTATGAATTAACTCTAATACATGTTAGACATATTTCCAACAAATTTCATCATCTTTTGACTCAGAAAACTTAGTCAAATAGACTAAGGCACACTAGCACCTCATTGAACTAGTTTCCGGACGTCATGGAAGTTCTTTGACGTTTTGATTTCTAAACTTCCTAAATGACTTATATTCATTATTTTATGACCTTAAAATAGAGTCTACACCTTTTTAGACCTATGTTAAGCTCTATAACACGGTTAGACTTTTGATTTCTAAACTTCCTAAATGGTTTGTGAGATGTTGTCCAAGATGTAAATGTTATAAGGATGGGGATAACTTACCAATGTGCCTTATCATGATATGATTATGTAAATGTGCTAACCTAGTATGTATGAATTGTAATGAAAGGAAAATACTCATGCAATTCTTATTGAGCTATGATGATGATGACGATTATATAAGGGATAGACCCTATGACCTAAACTAAGTTTTAATAATAACAGATGATTTAAAGACATTTCAAAATGGACCTTAGTATAGAACCGAGAGAACTTGACAATGGGAGGTGTTGACATCCCGTAGAGAAAGATTCACCCTATAGTTCTACATGAGGTGTGGACTCCCCTATGAGGTATACTCACCCTTTGGATCCTCATGAGATGAGGCTCCAAGTGCCAAATGACATGTAGAGAGTTCATACCTATCTCCTAGTTCCTTAACTATGTTGCCCCCATAGGAACACTAGCTAGTGGATCCACCTAGAAAGCTACATTTATGTTTGGCTCTACTTTGGCCGGTACACCACCTTCCATCGGTGTAAGATTTTACAACACCGTATTCCACACTTAGCTCTTGTGGTCTATGTCGGTTAAGGCAAGTGTTTTCTAGACAAAAATGAAGTAATGAAGTACAACCCAACTAGGGTGACTTAAAAGGTTTGTCTTATCTTAGGTAGGGGTATGGGACTTTACCTATGCCTTGCACTAGTTTACCTTGAAAGAAGCCTTAGGAGGTTGTTCTTATGTATGTATATGCTTATAAATGTAAATGATATGTATATGATGATCTAACATGTTGATGGTACCTTATGATGTCGAATTCACTTATGAATATATGTTTGGTCTCTACTACTAATGTATGATGTTATTTACTCGTAATAATATGATATGTGAAGTTCGACATTGGTTATGGTTCTTATTGGTTTTACTTGATTGAGTAAGGTTATAGGGCTTTTCCTAGTCATTGCACTAGTGGACTTAATGAGGGTTCATGAGTAATTGTCTTGTTTTGGTTATGTTGTAATGAACTCGTATTCATGCTTGTTGAGGTTATAACTTGATGAAAGAGTTGTATTGATTATGTGTTCAAGTAGTTTGGTATGCATGATTGACTTGGCTAGATTTAGTATGGTTTGTCTTGTGAAGAACATGATCTTGAATTGATGATTATGCATTAGTGACTTGTATTGGGTCTTGAATGTGCTTAAGGATTTCCAAATTTAAAATAACATGCTTTAATAAAATTTCCCTTTCTAGCATAATTTTATGATTTGTGTGCATATGGTCTCATACTTAGTACATGTGATGTGCTAACCCCATTTTCTTTATTTTTCCCAACATTTTGGGTTTCGGTCGTTGAAGGGATTTTGAGACAACTTTGAAGGAAGACTTGGAATTCTCACTCATCCAAGTTGGGTAGGTCCTCACTTTCCGAGGCAATGCGACTATCAATCTATTGAATGTTGTTCTAGTTATAAGACTTCTAGTTCTTTCCTTTTTATTTGAGTACTAAAGATTGTATAGCCTATACATGGCTTTATTACATTGATGTATGGGATATGACCAATTGATATACTCTTGTTTTGATGGTTATGAGATGAGACAATCTTTTAATACTATGTTAAGTATTTTATATATGTATGTGCAATAAAAGCAGAAGACTATGTAATCTTCTTATACGAAGGGTCTATATAAGCTCGATATGAATATATTATGTGTATGCGAGAGGTCTATGTAAACCTCAAGATAGATATCGAAAAGGTTTAAATTTTCTGCATTTTTAACGTATGAATATAATAACGTAAGCTAAGAGGCTAGTCTTAGTCCTCTCCGAGGATGACAACACCGGTTACGTCTAGGGGGTGCTCCTCGGATGTGACACATTCCATACGATCCATATCTAAATCAAACATTGAGAAGAATTGAAAACCAAGGGGTCCGAGTTAACCCCAAAAGAGTGAATCTAGGTGATGGAGTAGGCCAGCAACCTCCATTACCAGTTGAGGCACATAACTAGGCACACGGGGAGAATAGTTGGGTGAGGCTTTGTATGCAACCTCCAGCAGCCCCAAGACTTCAGGATTACTATAGGGGTAATAAGAAAATTGCAGACTCTGATGGACCTCTTGTCCTACACCCTCTTCCACCAGAGCACTAATTTGTGGTGACGAGTAGCTTGATGAAGATGCTCAGCACAAGGGTCTTGTTATCGAGACTACCATCGGAAGACCACATGCTCATATAGACAAACTGAGGTCTGTGTGCAAATGTTGTGTGGGTAGACCACACTTGGATATGAACGTCATCGGGTTGTGAGTGTTTCCCTTATCACTGAAAGGAGATGCCGTTATATGGTTCACTGAGTTGCCCTACAACTATATCTATTCTTGGGGTCAGTTAAGAGATGTGTTCTTATCTAGGTATTATCTAGTGTCCAAGAAGATCAGTCACAAGAATAAGGTGAACAGCTTAGTGGCATTATCGGAGAGTCTGTGAGCAGCTCTTCGAACAGATTTACTGCGTTCATGAGAGGCATGCCAAACAACTGCATTGATAATGAGTCACTGAAAGAGTACTTCTACAAAGGTCAAGATGAAAACAACAAAGCAGTGCTCATTACTATTGCGGGTGGCTTCTATGGTAATGCACATATCCTGAGATCGCAAAAAAGTTAGAGAAGATATCGTGCAACAATAAAGCTTTGAGCGCTAGAAAGTCGGACACTGGGCGAAACACTTTTGCGGGAAAGGCTACAAATAACCCAAACGTAGATGAGAAGTGAACTAGGGTTGGTCTTAAAGCATATGAGCGGAGGTGCAAAAAAGGTGAATGCGATGAACTATCTGACTAAGCAACCACTACCGATAGATGAGTATTATTATGATGAGGATACATATGTAGTTGATGATCAGAAGGGGCATTTTAGACCAAACTCCCAAGGTTCCAATCAGGATAATTGGCGCCAAGGTCTAGGAAACCATGGGCGGAACTATGGTAACTACAACCAAGAGGGTCAATATGTTCGGGATGGGAACTACAATCGCGACAACAAGTTCAATCACAACAACTATGGTAACATTAATGATCAAGGTGAGCCATATGTTCCCCCTCAAAATCGGTAAGTTGCTCCCATGGACGGTTGAGGTAGTATGGCGCGTGTTGAGGATATGCAGGAGAATATTATGAGAAGGTTTGATGGTGCTAGTGAGAATGTCATGGAGATGAGAAACGACCTATCTAGCATTGTACAAAAGGTGGATTCACATGCAGTCTCGATAAAGCATCTTGAGCTACAGATGAATCAGTTAAATACTACTATGAACACACCCCAACTGGCAATCTTTCAAGCAACACTATCTAGAACCCAAAAAATTATGGGCATTGAATGACAGTCACTACTCGGTGAGCTAAACATACCATTGATCCACCTATAGCGTCTTTAGTTGTAGATGATATGAGAAAGGATGAAGATGTTGTAGAAGCTAGTGGAGAGTTGCATGACACAACAACGAAGCATGCAGAAGTATCTCAGAAAGTTGTCCCCATCCGTAGACCTCCACCACCATTTCCTAAAAGATTGGTGAAGAAAACTAAAGATTGTAATTAATGTCGATGTATCACTATATTGAAATAGCTTTCCATCAATGTTCCCTTGATCAAAGTTTTGGAGAAAATGCCCGGATATGCTAATTTTATAAAGGATATGGTGACAATGAAGAGATCGGTGAGTTTTGAAGATGATGATAGAATGCAACATTGTAGTGTTGTTGTTACAAGGTCTCTTGTGTAGAAAAAGGAAGATTCGGGAGCCTTCACTATTCCATGTATGATAGGGTTGCTACACATTATGAAGGCACTATGTTATCTTGGTGCGTGCATAAATCTCATGTCATTGACCATTTATAAGAATTTAGGTTTGTAGACCCAAATCATACTACGATGTGGTTACTGATGGTTGATGGAACTGTGAAAAGGCCCATGGGGATACTGGATGATGTGCTTGTAAAAGTGGAGTCGTTCATCTTTTTGGCAGAATTTGTGATTCTTGACTATGAGGTTGACTTTGAGGTCTCAATTATTCTAGGAAGACCATTCCTTCCCACTGGGTGTGCATTAGTCGATATAGAAAAAAGGCATATGTAATGTAGGTTGAACAATGAAGAAGAAACTTTAAATATCTATAGGTCCATGAAGTAGAGTAGTAAGCTCCAAACAGTATATGCTATATCCTACACGGTTGAGAATGTATCTGAAGTACTAGGTGTTGAGGCACTAGCGGCAGTCATCATGAATTTTGACATTGATAGTATTGAAAAGTATGATTCTTTGGTGGCTGCACTTGAACTAAACGAATATCGGTCAAAGACGAAGAAATTGGAGTTGGATATGAAGCATCGCGACTCTCCACCTGCGAAACCATCTATTGAGGAGACCTCAAAATTAGAGCTTAAGGTTCTACCACTCCATCTGAGGTATGTGTGCTTGGGAAGAGATGACAATTTTGCAGTGATAATTGCAGCAGAGTTGAATGGGCAATAATTAGAGTGCTTAGTGGCGGTGTTCAAGAGGTTCAAGGGAGCATTTGGTTGACTATTGTGAATATTATAGGGATCCCTCTAGGTATTTGTTCCCACAAAATCCAACTCATGCCAAATCACAAACTGAGTATTGAGATCAAAGAAGGTTGAATCCACTTATGCAAGAAGTAGTGAAAAAGGATATAATTAAGTGGTTGGATGTTGGAGTCATTTATCCTATTGCGGACAGCATTTGGGTGTGTCCTCTTATGTATGTGCCTAAATATGGTGGGATGACTGTGGTACCTAATGAAAGGAACGAGCTTGTTCCGATGTGGCTAGTGACCGGTTGGAGAGTTTGCATGGACTACCTTAATTTGAATGCTTGGACTGAGATAGAATATTTCCCCATGCCCTTCATGGATAATATGTTAAATAGACTCGCAGACAAGGGTTGGTACTGCTTTCTTGTCGCTCCACAAGATCAAGAGAAGGCCATCTTCACTTGTCCCCATGGGACTTTTGCATTCAAAATGATGTCGTTTTGGTTATATAATGCACCATCTACTTTGCAGCATTGTATGATGTCGATATTTGTGGATATAGTGGAGGACACTATTGAGGTGTTCATGGATGATTACACTGTAGTGGGTGACTTCTTTGATTGGTGCTTGAATGATTTGGCTGAGGTGCTCAAGATATGTGAGTATTGTAATTTGGTGCTAAACTAGGAGAAATCACTTTATGGCTTAAGAAAAAGACAAAAATAATGGTCTAATTGGTGTTATATGTGCAAGAAGCAAAAGCACAAATCTGCAGAAAATGGTCTAGTGCAGAGGTCTACGGACCCGATCGGCGGACCATCATTCCATCATCGATGGTGTCCGTATATCCCAGGTATGTTTCCAATTTTTCCTAAGTATAAAAGTGATCGACAGTCTTAATCGATGGACCGTTTATTGATCTACGGCCCGTTAACGGGGTTTCGTAGATACAAGATTGCCAGTGATCCGATCCCACCAGACCGGTAATATTAAAAATCACCCCTTTCAAATTCCTCCCCTCTTTCAATTTCTTTTAAAATTATGTTCCTTAACCGTTTCATACAACCAATTCCTTCCTATTTCACTCCCAAATTATTCTCTCCAAATCCTAAAATCAGTCACCCCATCAGATTCCTCACTTCCCAAACTTTCTCTCTCTCTCTCTAAAATTCTCTTTTCTACTACTCACAAAAGGTCGATGATGGGGATCGGAAGCGTAGGCTACATCGTCAAGTCTCACAACCACAACACTATATACTTCTAAAAAAGTAATTTGAATTCCCTTAACTTTGAATTCTCGTTCATAGTTGAATATAGGAATTCGAGAGTTGGTTTGACCTTGGGACTGAATTAAGTTAAAATTGCATGCTAAAAGTTACGTAGTTACTTCCCTTGGGATGATAGACTGTGGTTGTGTAGAAAATTGGTTTGTCTTAAACGTTGTGTATCTCAACTTTTCTGAAAGTTCTGAATTAGGGTTCTATGTTTTTTTTACCGAATTAGGTTCGATTTTTGCACGAAATAGGAACTCTAGGAATGACGAACTAATATTTGGTATGTTAAAATGCATGTTTAAACTTGATTGTGTAAAACAGAGTCATTAAAGAAACTAAAAAATGCAACTTGACAAAGCCCTAAATTCTATCTCAGGCCCATAGTACGAGACCTCATCTATGGACCGTCGATCAATCGACGTGCCATCGATGGGGTCCGTCGATTGAAACCCACAGAAAAATTTTAAGTTCCAAAAAACGTAAGTGGACTACGGTCCATCGATTGATCGACGGACCATTCTACACGTCCATCATTTCCATCAGATAACCAAGTTTCAACCCATCCTAAAATGACTCTATGTGTCAGACGATGGACGTAGTCTACGGACCATCAACTGAACGACTGGTTGACGATGGGTCCCGTGGATTTGACTCTGCAACAACAATCTATGTTTTTAATTTTAATGTTTTCTTCTATCCATGGTTTTTTGAGTGTGTCGGTATGTTGCTATGATACTAACAACTACTCCGCAGGTACAAATGGCTCCAAAGAAGATAAATGTCTACTCCAAGAAAACTAAATCCAAGTCGTTTAGCCCCACACTTATCGGTTGATCGACGAGAATACAGACATAGAGAAGGACCCAACCTATGTCCCTCCGAGCGCTACATCACCGACAACATTAGCACGAGTCACTAGGAAAACCCCTCGCAAGGAGGAGTGATTTGGATTATTTGTAGTCCAGCGACATGTATATGATTTTTGGGACTGTGGAAATTCCATATGTACAACAGATGCCTTTCACTACCACCGAAGATGAGGTTAGAGTAGAGGAGATAACTGATCCTTAGTCTGAGGCGGAGACAGATAGTAGATGTTGGAGGTTGTTGAGGAAGCCTCAGATGAGAGCCTCATTAAGACTAAGAAGGCCACTGTGGATGTAGTTGTGCATGCTTCATTGGCAGATACACCCTTAAGTGATCCTAGTGCATCTACTACTACTCATGATGTGACTCCGGGTGATGAGGCTCGAGATGAGATTAATGCACTGAGCACTGATGCCTAGACAGATGGAGTAACTGTGTAGACATGATCCCCTCTTTACCTCCCTCTCTATCTTACTTTTATATTTAATTTTGGATATTTTTGTTTGAATTTGAGGGGAAATGACTTTATTTGTGGTGGGGTGCGCCCCATCCTTTTTGTTTTGTGTTGTGACCATGTTTTTTGTTTTGGGGTTTTTAAAACAAATTGTCTTATACACTAATTTTTGTGGAATATTTAAGTGTGCGGCTCCATGTTTTTAATTGTAAAATTATTTTTGACCCTGGAAATAATTTTGTCATCTCTTATTTTTAGTGAATATGTTTCTTCCATAGAAAATTTGTGTATCGGTTTTGATCAATATCAATGACTTGAATAGTACTCATAATCTAAAGAAAATAAATATGATTACGATGAGGCCAAATGAAGTTGCATTGGCAATATGCTAAATCTTTGCATCTTTTTGTGACTAGAAAATTATCAAATTGAGTCTCTTGTAATGAACATTGTACACTAGCAGAAGTGTGAAGTCTTATTTGTCATTAGTGCCAATGCCTAGTGTGATGAGATTACGATGAACCATGCATTATGACACCTACAATTTTCCCCATTAGTCTGGTTGACTAAGTGATGAACCTCGTTTGAGCCCCCGTTGAGGCTTAATCTTCTCTTGGAAGAAAATTTATGAAATATTGACCTTTATTCACCCATTAGCCACAATCCTCAATAATTGTGGTTTGTGTGGATAGCCAACTTAGGCCAAAAGCGTATGTTGGGGTGTGGTGCAAAGAGAAGAAAAGTCAAGAAGTGCAATGAATACCCCATTTACCCATGGTTTTGAAGAAGATGAAACTCTTCCATACAAAAAAAAATGAATGACAAAAGAAGAAAATAATGAAAAAGTAGAATATTCAAAAAAATAGTTGTTGAATAAAGTTTTGGAAATGCAATGAAAATGGGGTTTCCAATAGTTCATGGAAGATGAATAATGGGGTTACTTGTGAGCACGAATGAAAATGGGGAAGAAAAGGAAAGAAAGTTTTATTCACACCACATTTCATGAGGATAGAAGTCACTGAGCCTAAATGACCATACCTTTACACTCATCTCCATTACAAGCCTTTTAAAGACCTTTTTTGATCTTGAGTGACATGAAACTAGGGTTGATTGGAAAATATAGGCAAACCTATGGGAGAAGTATTGCATTGTGCTAATCTTTGTTAATGTGAGTGTTACATTTGATTCCATAACATCATATTTTTGAACCATGATGTGTGAATATGGAATCATTAATTTTGTGAGGGTATTTGAACACCTTTGTTGAGCTTGAACTTGCATTTGAAGAAAGTATAGTGAGCTTGAGATTCTTTGATAATGGTGAGTCACAACTTGAGTCTTTGTGTGCAATTAATCCTTGCATGAGTAAGTTGAGTATTTTTGTGGGAATTCATGATTGAGTCTTGTGTAGCACTATTTGAGGCACATTTTTGAACTGCTGAACTTTTGGTTTTACTCGAGACCAAGTAAAATTTTAAGTTGGGGGTGTTGACCACGATTTGGATCATTTAAGGCTTTATTATAATAGATTTAGTGTCCTCAAATGCATATTTTGTGCCAATAACCAATTTAAATCCTTCAATTTCAGGTATTTGGATTGCGGAAAAAAGCATGGGCACTAATGTGCAATAAGCAGCAAGGAAGCTCAAAGAACGAAGAAAAGGAGGACTGAGGATCGCCTTATCCATTAGGTGGGTCGCTGAATGGTCATTGTCTCGGCTAATGTTCGAGAGTGCCAATCCTCGAATGATAAAATTAAGTGGCAGATAGAAAGGAGAAGTTTGTGAGTCGTCGAATGGTTTTGAGATGTAGTGCTAGGTCTTCGAAAGTTACCGAACATCAAGGATGCTAAAGGAAAAAGTAGAAAGGCGATGGAATGGACAAAAGGGCAGATCACCGATCCACTCGGCGATCTCGACTTATTGTGTCGAATGGTCCTATGCAACACATTTTTGGCGATTATAAATACTTGTATAGACTTTTAGATTAGTATCTTATCTTATGTTGAATCATAATATAAATTAATTTTCAACTTTGTGAGAAAAGAACTATGTTTAGAGACAATATTTCCTTATCTTTGAAGATTTTAATTTCTATGCAATTGGAAGTGGGTGTTGAATATTCTAATCTTAGAAGTCATTAAAGACAATATTAATCTTACCCAATTGATGGAAACACGATTTGATAAGATTCTTACCTTTTTATGATGGCTAGCTAAAACCCCTATTCTTGGGGTGTGATTATGTGATTATGGATTGATTTATTTCTGAGTGTTGTTAATTAATAGTGTAAATATTGTTTAAAAGTGAATTCATTGAGTAATTGTGTATTAATCAAAAGATTTGTAGTTTGAAATGCAACTCTACCTTCACGTTTTTGGGTTTCTTAAGAGAGACGTTTTAAAACGAAGTTATTTGATGGTCCGTGGGTATTGGGTTTTAATGGATTCAGCTCAAAAGAGTGAATTCTCAACCCTCTTCCACACATTCAGCTTGAGAGAGTGAATGGACTGAACCGAAGGCTGCTCTTAATTACTACTTATTGGAGTTCGAGAGAAACCAATTTAATACAAGGTAGAATGTTCGAGAGAAACTCTCTCACCACTATAGTCTAGCTTAGTCACTGATTTACAACAATTCACTATTACTTACAATTACCCACTTGTCTGTATCGTCCCATAATCCTATCACATCCCAAGAATACCTTTTCTATAATTGTTACTTTCAATTTATTTGCTGTTTTAGTTTATAATTACAGCCAACTCCCCCCCTCCCCCGATAATTGACACTTGTATCACCCCAAAGTTGAACTATGTTTTCATTCGTAATTGTTTAGCTATGACTGATCAGAGCATATTCACATTTGGCTATAGTCTCTCAAATATGTACAACTCCATTTGGGAACAATCCCAAGCCATTTGGTAGGGTGATATACTGACTAACGATCTTTGGCACTTGAATTGGAAGTAGTGTCCTGATACGTGAAATCACAGACTCACTCACTTGGTATCTGCAATAGGGTAGATCACACCTCAATAAAACCACTTTATTATCTCATTTCACCACCTCTTGTATCGGTTGGTTAAATCTCCTTTGCTACTCAATACTCGGTTTACATTCGCTTTCATATTGAATTTTGTCAGTGCAAATGAAGGGTGGAATGCTCACAATGTCAGCGATAGTCAATCCAATTACTTTGATGTATATTTTAAATACTTTAAGAAGTAACTTCAATTGTCATTCAAGCAAATCAGCTGCAATTATTATGGGTAAAGTGTTATTTACCCCAATAATGCATATCGAAGATGGGAAGGGAGCACTTCCAACTCAAGCTTAGGTGGTTCCTCTATTGATGGCTTCGCGGGAGGATTTTTTCGATTTTTCAGATCATTATAAAACTTCAATTTGAGCTTTTGAACATTCCCCCAAGTTTGAAATGGAAGCTACTACCTCATCGGAACCTTTGATTTCAAACTAATCATAGTTTTCTAGCACAACCTCAAGTGGTTCACTCATACACATCGAATGGCTCACACTAGTCAATGCTTTCTCGATTCCATCAATAGTCAAAACCATATGAATATCTCTTGGGTGTTTTATTAAATAACACACATTAAAAGTGACTTCATCTTTGTTCATTCGGAACTTAAATTATCCAATTTTAACATCCACCAATGCTTTCCCGATTTCTATGAATGGTCTTCCCAAAATAATGGAAATTTCAAAATCAATCTCGCAATCAAGAATCACAAAATCCGCTGAAAAGATGAATCAATCATTTTTTACTAAGATATCATAAAGTATCCCAATGGGGTTCTTGATCGATTGGTCTGCCATTAAAAGCCTCATTGTGTTGTACTTTGTTTCACCCAACCCAATTTGTTTATAAATTGCATATGGCATCAGATTTATATTCTGTCGCGAATCACATACGGCCATGGAAAATCGGAGCATGCCGATAGTTCAAGGAATAGTGAACGCTCCGTGATCTTCTTCATTTTTAATCATCTCATTAGTCGTAATTTCAATGCAACTATGAGAGACTTGAACTTTTTTGAAGTCCAAGCTTCTTTCTTTGTGACTAACTCCTTCATAAACTTGGCATAACGCACATCTCCAACAATGCCTCAAATAGAGAGAGATTAATCGATAATGTCTTGAATTCCCACAAGATATTCTTGAACTTTTTATCCTCTTTTTTCTTCTTGAGGTGTTGGGGAAATAGAGGAGGTATATTTGGGGGATGTTGTACCAATTTTGGGATTGAGGTGCTTTTTCCTGCACCTTTCTTGTAACTTTTTGGCAACGCTTTGTTGGATGAATGTCTCTTCTTCCTCTATACCTTTGTCTTCTTCATGATCTTGTGCTTCATCATTACCCTTCATATCACTTGTCGCATCCTTCCCACTGTGAGTCACAACAGCCAGATCTTTATCACCATCCTCCACCAAAGTTGTTTTGTGTATGATTTTGTCGTTCCCCATTAATTTTGGGTCCAATTGTTCCAAAATTTGGCTCAACTGTCCTTCAAGTAGCTTGATTGCATCATCATGAGAGTTCACTCTATTGTTTAATGATGAGTGGTAACTTCCAAATATACTTTTTGAAAGGATGTATAAGCGGTCGTTGTAAAATAACAAACCCAACTTGTAGGTTGGGGTCGATCCAATGATAAATACGGTCAAACTTAAACTTATTTAACTTTTATATTCGTTTAGTCAACTTATTTACGATACAAGTAAATAAAAGGTGGTGGTTTGTAAATAAATAATTGATTGTCGTTTATGTAAAAAGTGAGCAATATTCAAACTTCTAGTTATGAATATGAGAGACAAAATAGGGTGTATGTGTTTCCCATAAACAAATAACACGGTAATACTAATAATACAAATCCTTTCCTACTGTTTTACATGCAAAGTTGGTAAGATAGGTATCCCTAAGTGATTGGTCATCAAAATGGAGAATATCACCCCAAACTTTGGTTCGGCTACGTGTGTATACTAACCCTTACCTTTACCTCAGATTAGACATCACATCAATGTATGTCTTAGTTTTCACCCTCGCATCAATTCACATTAAAATATTAGATAGTATCCCACTAAATCTATGTTGATAATTCTTTTCTTATTAACTACATGCTTTTTCAAATGAGTATCAACAAGGCGAGTTCTAACGCGTGCACTCGTTAAAAAGGCATCTAAGTGAAAAAATTATATTCACAAATTACTTAGTTATTATTCATGCGTTGTTAATTGCTCATGGTTTGCACCACTGTAGTTGTGGATTTAACTAATCATGCTTGAAATAACACGATTCATGTTTTGATAATAAGAATTCATGAAGTTACGTTTAGAGTAGAAGTAACCCAAAATGTTGAACTAAATTATAAAATCGAAATCTTATAAGCCAAAATCCGGAAATAAATTTCTGATGTTTGCAAGTTATTTCCCAAGAAAATACCAAAAAATACTAGTAAACAATAATGTCTAACCCTCAAGAAAGAGGTTTACATACCCTATTTTAGGAAAACGTGTCCTAAACAAAAAGGAAACAAAAGAAGGAAATAAAAATTTTGGATGCAACTTTTATCGACTACTAGACCTACGGTCCGCAAGTCTCCTCCGTTGTTCAACACTTAGAACTTTTTTAGTAGAGGTTGGAACCATCACTCAAAGATTAGCAACGAAGGACGTGTAGGACAAACCGTAGATTGACCTTTGGTCCATGTGTCCTCTTCCATGGCTCCACACTTAGAATTTTCATCAGGTAATGGAACTTCAACTATCTGAACACATTCGATGGATGTATAAGATGGACCATAGGTCAACCTATGGCCCATGGATCATTTTGAAGTACCACACTTGGATACAATTCCCTGATGCTCCGATATCTGATTACCCATCGACAGAGTGTTAGAGGACCTAAGGTCGGTAGGTTACTTCGTGGGTGGCTACTTCTGCATATTTTCAGCTTTCATATTACCCAACCTCGTCCAAGCCTACTTCTCTAAAACATATCACATACATTATTTCCAATACAAAATGTTCCTAGAATAAAAAAACTCCTAAGTGAAATGCATCAAAAATACCGTAAACACACATTATATAAACATCCTTAACTTGAACATGTTGTTTGTTCTCAAGAGAGACACCAAAACTCTAAACAATACTTGTGTAGAAGAAAAAAAACATAAAAACTGAAGCGATCATATGGCCATTTCAATCCCTCCCATTTTCACAGTGCAAATTATTTCTCTTAGAATTAACAAACCAACTCATATAGATCAAGACATGACATAGATCGACCAACAGACACCTCAACATACAACATTCACTATCACCAGTGTATCAATTTTTCAACAATGTAACTAGTGCTTTCACTTCAAAAGAAATCCTTATTCTCTCCCATATATATGACTTTAAGTTTTAGGATTCGTTGAACACTAACACTCAGATTTGACTTCAAGTACAGTTAGTGCTCAATACCGCAAGCTTGCCCTTATTTTCACTTCTTATACTCTCCAAACTAGTTGCTAGGATCATTATAAGACATTCTTAGAGTGTAACATAGGCTCGGGGTCAAGTGTGGTACATTTGTATACTATTTTAGTGACTTTCTTTACTCCTTAACAGTACATCGGATTTTTACCTCTTTTCTCAACCTATGCTTGACATCCTTTCATTTTACTTTCTTTCCCTTAACTCGTTACACAGATGTGACTTCTGACCCTATCACTCTTATTTTTCACTTTCTTCTTTTTCTTTCTATTTTTCTTTATTTTTTAAGCACTTTTGTTTATCATATTTTGGCTTCTTTTGCGCGAAGTCCCATTTTTTCTTTCTTTTTAGATTCTCTTCTATACACACAACTCTGTTCATTCCCTTTTTCTTTCAGTTTTTTTCACAGCCACCCTCAGCTTATGTATTTAGCATGAGTTGAGGCGCACAATATCTGATTTCGGACCATGGACAAGGTCAAGGTAACTTTTAAATAATCCACCATCAACTTAGGCTTGTGGCCTAAGTCAAGGTGATTATATCCAAGGAGGGACCACAAACAAAACAATTATTTTAGGGAATGTGAGTTAGGTGAAATGAAAGAGTGGTGTACCTTAGGCTCAAACAATTGTATCAAACGGAACATTGCTTTCTTTTGGTTGGTTCTTTTTAGGCTTAAATGGACTAATCTAAACAACAGACTATGATCACATCCCAACTTCTAGTCTACTTTATCTTAGCAGGACCAACGGAGAAAGTTCTTGATGGGCACATATTGTCTGAACATTCAAATTTTCTCACACATTATTGAAACATTGTTTCATTATCTGATTATCATATTACCCAATTCCTGTTTTAGCTTAAGTCATGAACTCAAATCGATTCCAATCATGTCACATTATTCTCCAACACATTCGACCTATCAAGCCTACATATCTAGCACATTTCATCAGTTTTGGACAGGGATCATTTTTTTCAAGGTTATTATGTTATCATACTTTTGTTTTATAATTAATCCTACACATACATTCCTAAACATGCCAGTTCAACAAAAATTAAAATAATTTCTTGAGGAACCATAGCATATAACTCACTTTCGTATTCATATTTCATAATCTTGTTCATTAGAGGGAATATAGCCTTAACCGACATAGACCATGTGAGCTACATGAAATCCGGTGTCACACGACCCAACACAGAAAAAGGGTTCTACTTACCTAAGGTAGAACTAACATATTTAGTTTTAGTGTGGATCCACTAGCTAATACCTATAAGGGCACATAGTTATGGGATAGGGAAATTGCTTCTAGAAACCCTACCTAACTAGCGGGAGAGTTTCCATCTCATGAGAGAATATGTAGAAGACCCGGCCTAACTAGCGAGAGAGTCTCTACCTCATTTTTCTTATTCGCTCGATGCTAAGCATTATTCCTAAACATATACGTTAATAGAATTTAGATTGTATCTACATATGTGAAGGAATACTTTAGCCTTCATTTAATACGGTGAGAACTACCGTTCACCTTTAGAATCCTAATATACATGTGAGAAATTCTTTTATATACATTCATAGTGTTCTCATGAGAACTATCTTTCAATCAACACAATAGGATCATCATAGACATGTAAATTTCATATTTCATAATGTGTAAAGGTGCATATGAGAACTATACTTTCAATCGACACCATAGATACACCATAATCAAATTTATGCATGGAGTGTGTGTTTAATTGTCCCTACTACTATGACAAAACAAAAACATTATAATCATAGACACTTCCCTCTCAAAGTGTTCATAATCATGTACATACTATCATAATCCTGCATAATCTTCATAAATTGCATTCAAGGATTTATAAACCAAGCAACTCAACGCCTCCACATTGATTATACTAGACATGTACATAATCGTAATTTAAATTCTTTCCTTTATTGCATGTGTATACTCATATAATCATATTGCAAGTCATGTGGGTATAACCTTCCACAATAGCACTACATAAAATTTAACATATACCATAATGTAAGCATCTCCACCATAAGTGGATCAATACGTTCAAACTCGATAACTAAACACCTCCACCATAAGTGGATCACACGTCATTCTATCACAATTCTATCTCTTAAGGATCAATGTCAACCCATAGATTCAAGATACTACAAGAGGTAAGACAATTGACATCCTCCATCATCCACATAATTAATTGCACATTAACTCATTCATAACTTCCCTTTTTAGTTCATGGTCCCCATCTCACCAATACATCAATAATTTCCCAAAATAAGATATAACTAATGTCATGACTTCATAAACTAACTTCATATAAACAATTACTATTCATGATACTTTCATAATTAACGAATTTCCAAAATAAAAGAGTTTAGAGAAAATCATGGTTTCTTGAAGGAATTCAATGTAAAATAAACTTATAATCATCAATTAAACCTTAATACATCAATATAAATGCTTTAAAAATGTTTTAGCAATGAACTCATGCTTAGATTAGAAAATAGGGTTTTGAACTTTTAAAGACTTTGAAATTCTTTTAGATTGGACTCCTTGAAAGAAAGATTGGTCAAGGATTAAGGATCACCAAACTATATTAAGAAACTTCGAAGAAAATTGATGAAGAAACGTTTTTGAATTCTTCAAATCCAAGCTTCCATGACTTCCTCTTCTTCCTTGAGTTTAGAGAGAGAAATATTGGAGGAAGATGAACTTTTTCATTTGAAGTGGGTCTTTTTGAAAATCATTTATTTTTGAGATATTTTAATATAAAATTCATCATCTAGTTATTTAGAAATAATATAAAATATACCCACTTTCTAATTTAACTTAAAAACAATATTTACGAAAACGCTCTTCCACATATGGACTTAGCCAAAAAAAACTAAGGAAATGTTTAAGGAATCATTTAAGGTCCTTGAAGTGGTTCACTGGTCTTGAACCCTCCATTAAACTTATACATAGTCAAAATTTTTGACCTTTTTATATCTCTAATTTATATATAAACTTATAAGGTTCGTATGTTAGGCTCTAGTTCAACCTATTATTTAGCGAGCTGTTACAATAGCAAATTTTATTAGTTATTTTCAATTTAATTATCCGCACAACGCACGGGCACATATACTAGTATACAATAATAGACAAGGTAAATGCAATGGAGAGAAAGAATTGAGTACTATATAGAAGAAGAAATATCCATAAATTATAAACAAAACGTACAATCAGTTAACTAATATGAAGTAGTAAGTCAGATGAAGCACCTGATTCACCATGCCTTGTTTCAATACAAAAAGTTAAATTTACTTTTTACGTATATATAATACATATTAATCCATTTGATCAAGGGTTTACTTTGTTCTGAAATTTTCTAAGATTCTGGAATTAATATTTGTATATTAACTTTGGGATCTTATTCATAATTTCTAAAGGATGGGTCAAAAGGTTGTTAAAACGGTGTTAGGGACTTCAAGAAAGGTTTGCGGACTAGTTATAAAATTACTAAAACTTTAACTTCTTGAATGCTAGGTTTTTTCACATTGTCATCTAGAACTTGCTTGATTTAATTTAAAATACATTGTGTATTGTGAGCCGAACACATATGTACTAGGTTTTATTTTCTCTTCAAATAACCCAATGGGTAAAACTTATCAATCAGAAAGATATTTATATGAACGGACTAGACTAAAGTGCTTATCCTATTGTTAAAAAAAAATATAATGCATAAAATTTCATTGATTTGGGGGCTAATTAAAAAGTATCAAGAAAGTTTCCCCAATTACAAAAATCTCAGATTTTTTATTGCTCCTAGATGTATTCTTTGGTTTTCTAAATAATTGCAAATGATACATTAATTAATGTGGTGGATATGTACGAAAGGGGATAGGGACGGATAAGATAGGGGAGGGATGTATCCAAGAGGAGCTAGGGATGTTCTTGAAAGGGGATAGGGATGTATCCAAGAGGAAATTTTTATAATTTTTTTAAATGGTAGGATATTTAAGGTACGCTTCAATTCAGCTGTTGCTACTTTAATATTATTTGTTCCTTTTATTATAGATGCTGATAAACTAACTTTTTTATGTATTTAACCCACTACTACGCCGTCATCGTCTTCTTTTGCTAAAACCTCAGATTCGAAAAGCCTCTACGATTGGTGTATAGAAGAATAATATAATTGCTGTCAAGACAAATATATCAATTCTAGATCCAAAAGATACTCAAAAAGAAACTATTTCTTCATCTTAAAAGCTATTAGATAAGAAACATTATGGTTTTCTTTATTAATTATCATTTTTAAGATGAGATTTATCGAAACCAAGGCCTCACATCAAAATAATCTCTAACTTCCAGCACAAATGAAAAAAAATATAGATAATTTTATGTTGTTGTTTAAAGGATGCAAGGTCACCCACAACTCACTAATCTTTCTCAGTTGTTATTCCTTGATAAGTTAAATTTCAATAAGATTTATACCACATATACAAGGATAAATCTAAAATAAGAATCAGAAAAAAGTAGGTGTCCAAACATTCTTAAACCAAAAGTCACCCATTACCATTAGTTGCACTAGAAAGTAGTAAAAGAGAACCTCACCCAATATTTATGTCATAGGTTGTAATCATTGTACACCTTAAATTTCTCACTAGACAGCATGATTTATAGAGTATATTAAATTCTTTTAGGTATTATACTAGAGTAAATTTTCTTCGTAGGATCCGTTATGTGCAAGCATAACTTTTTTTCCAATGCAACAATGAATTATCTCTCTCATAGTCACTACTTCAGCCAAAAGGTTGGTTGGAACTAGTACATTTCTCCCTTATACTCTTGTAACAAAAAATTTGAACTAGGGAAAAGATTACGCTTGTATCTACCATGTATTACACTTGTCTTACTTAGGAGGATGGTACAACCACCTCACAATCTTATAACTATATCACACCAATTTCTGATCAAGTTGGCATTGACATCTCGTGCCTTGACTTGACCAATTGGATCATATTGACTTGCATCTTCATACTGTATTATGAAATATTATTTACCACAATGTAGTTTTATTCTATAAAATATCTTCTTAAAATATGATTCGATAACAATATTTATTAATTCTAAAAATAATCGTTCTTTTAAAAAAACAAAAACGTTACATTTTATGTAAAAATAAAGTTAATCTTATTTTGTAAGAAATTTAACAGAAACATGAAAATTATGACCCAGCCAACTATACACTTTCTATGGAGCCTCTAACAAAATGCTCACAAATTCTACATGACAAGGATTTCCGATCTAATCCTCAAAACAACAAACAAATAAATACATAATTTATTAAGAAGAAAAGAAAATAATTCATGAAACATACCAGATCTGACCAATAGTTGTTGGAGTAAAAGAATGGTGTAGCTTGTAAAATGGTCATTTGAAAATCATGTATTAACATTGACATAACCCAATGTAGGTCCCGAGAAAATGAAAAGTCAATACACCCACAAATATATTCAATAAATCTCAATAATACCCTCACTAAATCGGGAATGAGACTCAATAAAACATGAACACATTAGGAACGTTAATATTATTAAAAACTATTCTTGACAAAATCTTAACATGAGCTTTAAAAGAGAAATTCCCACTTGAAAAATATCATTCAACTCTAACCTTATCTTTTATTAGACAAATAATCACATTAAGATAGACTAAGCCATCTATTTGTGGAGTAAATTGCAACTGATTCTGAACTTAAGAAACTATGATAGATAACCGACACAAAACTTTGTTGGCGCTGTATATCTTAAACAAAGAAGAAACAAGAAGCCTAATTTTAGTTGTCGTCGAAGGTCGTTAGTGGACTTCATTGCACTTCATCGGTGTTCGCTTAAGGTTATCACGGGTTGGAGTAATCATAATAGGCTACATACCTATAATTAAAGGTTCTAGGTCATTGAAGGATTGCGTTTTTTGAATTAGAAGTAGGAGAGAGAGATACACATATAACAACAACAAAAAGACGTTATCAATGGTAGTAGTAGGAGTACTGAACAAGTGTTCCAAAAAGGGAAAATCGGCTAAAATTTTATAAAGATTACCTGAATTAAATTTTAGTAATGATAATGATTCTTGAAACGTGGAGGGAGGGATAGTAAATACTTTTGTTGGTAGAACAAAGAAGGGAAGGGGTATAATAGGTTGGAGCAAGTGAGGTTTCATGCTATGTGGTCTACACATCATCAAAATATCAGTATCATATAAGAATGTGTGTCCACACTGGACTATCCTATGTTCCTCATGAATGAGGGGAATCTTTGAATCATATATGTAGTCGTAGGTAGCGCTGTTCACAGAAAACTGATAAATCGAACCAAGCTAAAATCAAATCATATCGTAAAAACTCGATAATTTTTGGGTTTGTTTTTTATGTATTAAAACCAATTAAATTTGGATTGATTTTGATATTGAGTAAGACAGATGACAATAAATTCAAATCAAACGAACTATACAACTACTATTTAATATTAATAGTTTTACAAATATTTTCATATTTTAGAACATATATTATCTTTTATTTTTTTGGGCCTAACTAGAGAAAATAGGTATGAACGGATGTTTAAGTCGCACAAGTAGGGGTGTATATTTGTTTGTTTCTATTAGCATGGGCAAGAAATTGGTAACTCATTTTTACAAGTGCAAGTTCTAGTAAGCACGTATTGAGGTCAATTCCATATAAAAGTTTTATGGCTCCATTTTATTATGCTATTAAGCGATGAAAGAAAATAAACAAAGTATCGTTGATTTGAATAGATTCTTCACTATTTAGGGTGCGTTTTTTTTTTGTTGTCTACTCCTATTGTTATTCTCTGATTTATCAAAATTAGATCACTCCAATGTCAAATATCTTTGAAGAAATCACACAATTTTTAAACAAATCAATCAATATTATTTAAAAAAAACAAACAAACTTGATTAAATCGAGAAAATTGAACTCAGAGAAAAACTGACTTAATTGGTTTAGCATGAATCTTCTATGTGAAAATCTTACTTAATTTGCATGGTCATATTTTCAATAAAACTGACTCAAATGTACAAACAATAACTATCTAATAAAATGTAATCAACCATATTGCATGCCAACTCGAGATCTATATGTTTTTGTTGGATTCCCCTTTCTATATATCAGTGGCTTGGAGTTCCCAATTATCACCTTCTTGTTAAATGAATTTGTTAAAAAAGAAGAGAATAAGAAACTTTGAGGATGGAATAAATTCACTATATTTTCTTTAAAAAAAACTAGAATAAAAGTTTCAAATAAACAAAAACTTTTTAATATATAAGTCCACACATAAATAGTTTTTTATTTAATGATCCGGTTGAGTTTGCACCCTAATTTTTCAAATAGTAGAATTTATCACCAAATATGTTATTTAGATCTATACTTACTTAGATACATTGTACTATCAAGTTAGTTGGTGATCAAGATGAGTGATGCATAAAAACATAAAACAGACTATAAACTATAATAATGACTAATTTTAGATAGTCGCAAAACAATACGATACATTAATATCATACTACAAACCATTGCCACTAAAAATACGACATATATTATTCAAGACTCTTTATGAAGAAAAAAATTTAGAAAAGAGCAGCAATCCGTATAGCATCTAATCTTTCCACATAATGACATATATAATTAAAATAACTTACTCTTAATCTATAGAAACATTTGCTTCAATATAAAACATCACCTCCACTTTGCTTCAATATCAAATCAACTTAAGCTCTCCTCTTTCATGCTTAACTATTTGATTGAAGTTGATTTTGATCCGCAAATTTCATTATGGCGTGGTCATCTCACGTATTGTTTATGCAAATAGTATTAAATTTGTTGAAATCCTTCGCCTTCCTATTAAATAATGGTATAAATCTAAGGCTTTTGTCAATATGGGTTATGTCCCCATTGAGGTATCATGGGTTCACAAGTATGAGTTTAGTGGAATTACAGTTGCTACCTCCTCTAATGTCATAGATCCTTCCTCTTTGATTCCATTGGGACTACTTGTTGATATCCTGGATTCCAGTTAGTTTCTAATCTTATTATTAGGAGTTAGTTGACTTGGAAACATTAAACATTAAGTTGTTTTTATAATGAATAAGTAGTTTTGCTTTCATAAATATTTTCTTTGCTAGTTTTTCAAACTAACGTTGCCACTTGTTCAATAATAATTGGTATTAGCGCATTTACTTCTTGAGGGATCTGTGGGTGTTTCATTAGAGTTGGGATTTTAATCAAGAAGACAAGTTTATCAATCATAAAAGAATACCACCTGTTTTTAATGGTGTTAACTATAAAATTTGGGCGGTAAGGATGAAAACTTATGTACATGTCATGGATATGTGGGAGACAGTCGAAGAGTAGTATGAAGTTCCTCCGTTGACTATCAATCTCTAAAGTAAGAAAAAGCCTTTGTGATTATCTCAAGGCAGAATATGAAGGGGATGAAAGGATCAGAGGTATGCAAGTGTTAAATCTTACATGAGATTTCGAGATGGAAAAGATGAAAAAAACTGAAACCATCAAAAATTACTTTAAAATCCTCTTGAACATGGTAAAATGGGTAAGATTTCTTGGTTTCCATTTTGAATGATTCTTTTATTGTTGCAAAGATTCTAGTAGTTGTGTTAAAAGCTTTGAATCAACCATAACTGCTTTGGAGAACATTAAGGATATGTCCAAGATCAGCTTTGTAGAATTATTGAATATTTTCAGGCTCAAGAAAAAGGAAGAGTCATGAGAAAATAAGGAAATACAGAGGAATCATTATTTTCCAAGCTTCAAGATGGAGGTAAAAACAAAAAGAAGAAGAACAAGAAGAATTGTGAAGGCATTCCATCAAGTACTAACAAAGGAAATTTTGACATTCAAAGAAAAGTTATCCTCCTTGTAAGCATATTAACTAGAAATTTCACCCACCAAATATATTTTTGAGAAGGAATTATGCTAAATGTAGTAAATGTATTAAACATGGGAATGCAGCTTTCATTTACAAGAACAATGGTCACAAACAAGAAGTAGAGGTCCAAATTGTTGATTGTGAGGAGGAATATCAACTCATTGTTGTTACAGGTTTTAGAAGCAGATCATCAAGCCAGTGTTGGATAATTGATAGTGGATGCACTAATAATATAACAAATGACATGTATCAAATCAAGGATTTGAAGCCCACAAAAAGGTAAAGGCGACCATCTTCACGTAAGAGGGAAAGGAACAATTCCTATTCAATGTAATTCAAGTACTAAAACAATTTTTGATGTTCTTTATGTACGTGGCATAGATCAAAACTTGCTTAGTGTTGGTCAATTGACGGAAAAAGGATACAACTTAAATTTTATATATAAACATTGCTTGATCATGGATGCTTCAGATCAACAAATGTTAAAAGTAAGAATAACATGCAAATGTTTCTCAATAGCTCCATTTTAGAATGTGCATGCTGTTTTTTCTGCCAAAGATGGTGTTGTAGAAGTATGACACAAGAGACTCGGAAACTATCACTATAAAGGGTTTACTAAATGCAAAAAAACAAAATAGTTAAGGACTTGACTATTTTAGAAGTAAATTCTTTAAATTGTCTTGTGTGTCAATATGGAAAACAAAACAAACTTACATTCCGAAAGATAACTTAGAAAGCCTCAAACATATTGCAACTAATTCATTCTGATATAGCAGGACCTCAAAGAACTCCCTCAATAAAAGGTTGTCTTTACGATATCATTTTTGTTGTTGATCTAACCTGCATGTGCTAGATTTATTTTCTCAAGCATAAGTCAGAGACTGCTAATGTGTTTCAAAAGTTCAAAACAAAAGTAGAAAATTAAGCTAACTGTAAAATTCAATCTGTATAAAAGATAATGGAAGGGAATACACTTCTTACCAGTTCACCATGTTATGTGAGGAAGGAAGGATTCATCATCATCTTTTAACTACCTATACTCTACAAGAAAATTGAGTAGGCGAGATAAGGAACATATACATTATGGAGATGACCAGATGTATGAGAAGAACTTGCCAAAAAGCTTTTTGGCAGAGGCAGCAAGTACAATAGTTTTTTCTTCAAAATAGGCTTCCCACAAAGGTAGTGAAATATCGAACTCCATTTGAAGTTTGGTATGGATTTAACCAAAGTTAAAGTTTCTTATAATGTTTAGTTGTCAATGTTTTTCCTACATTCCTCAGGTTAACGAGATAAACTAGATACAAAATATATCTCATGCATTTTTATTGGATATATTTCTATTTCAAAGGCATATGAAAAATATAATCTTAGGTAAATATGTGTATTTTATAGAGAATGAACAGTTGTTTGGGAAGACTCAATGAAATAAGTCGTTAACACTTCTAACAAAGCAGAAAAGTCTCCTACCATGTTTTTTGGAAAGAAAATATCACTCTCACATAAAGATGAAATGGTGGATCATTACAAGTTAAAGGTACTCGACAACTCGTTGATATATATACAAGAGATGTAATTTTGGAGTATGTGAACCTGTTGGGTACAATGAAGCTAAGAATGATGAAATATTGGTGGCCGTAATGTAATAAGAGTTGTTTATTATTCAGAAGAACATGACTTGGAACTTGTTGATTAACGTGAAGAAGAAAGATAATTGGGTTGAAATGGGCCTTTAGAAAAAAGTTAAATGTATATGGTTTGCTGAACAAGCATAAATCAATACTTGTAGTTAATGGGTATGCTCAAATTTTTGGTGTGGATTATTTTGATGCATTTGCACCAATAGCTAGTCTTGACATGATCTCGTACTTCTTCCTCTTGTTGCACTATTGGGTTTGAAAGTCTACTAGATGGATGTCAAATTAGCATTACTTAATGACTTTCTTCAGTAAGAAATTTATGTTGAGAAACCTGAAGGCTTTGCGGAGAAAGGAAATGACGACAAAGTTTATAGTCTAAGAAGGACATTATGGACTTAAACAGCCACCAAAGGCCTGGTATGGTAGAATAGATGTCCAATTACTTGGATTAATCTTTGAAAAGAGTCGATGAGAATCTACTATTTATGTTACACATCATGCCATTGATATTCTTGTTTTGTCTATATATGTGGATGATGTACTAGATATAGGAAGCAATACAAGGCATATAAATGATTTCAAACAAGAAATGATGCAAACCTTCGAGATGACTGATCTTGGTCTATGTATTTTTTTCTTGGTATGGAATTCAAGAAGAGATAGGATGAAGTTTTTATTTGCCAGAAGAAATATGCTAAGCAAAATTTTCATGAAGTTCAATATGGAAGATTGTATGGAGATTAGCATTCCTATGAACCAAAAAGAGAAACTAAGCATTCTATTGAGGTTCATGCATTGTGCTAGTGAAGTGCATCTAAAAGCAAAAAAATGAGTTGTTAGATGCATCAAAGGTACAATCAGTTATGGTTATTTTTAGAAAAAATAGATCTAAAACTACTTGGGTATTCTTATAGTGATTGGGCTGGATCCGCAGATGACATGAAGAGCATATCTAGATATTGTTTTAGTCTTGGCTCTGGAAAGTTTTCGTGGTGCTCAAAGAAGCACAAAATTGTGACTCAATCTACTTCAGAGGGTGAATTTTTGGATGCAGCAGCAACAGTTGATCAATAATAGTGGTTGAGGAATATTTTTGTTGATTGGCGCATGAATCAGACTAAGGGAACTGAAGTATTTGTGGACAACCAATCTACAATAGTAATTTCTTATAATCTTGTATTCATGGGAAAACAAAACACTTCAACATCAACCTTTTACTTGAGGGAAGTTCAAAATAATGGTGAAGTGATTCTGCTATATTGCAAAACATAAGATCAAGATCAAGGACACCGTTTAAGATCAAGCTCGAAGCCCTTCAAGTCCATGTCCAAGTCCAAATCCAAGTCCAAGATCAAGATCAAGATAGAGACCAAGATCAAGTCCAAGTCCAAATTAAAGTCCAAGATCAAGATCAAGATAGATATTAAGATCAACATAAATCCCAAGTTCAAGATCAAGCTTTAAGCCCTTGAATTATATTTTAAAAGACAAATTCAGAGGAATCAAAGAGATTGTAACACTCGCACTTGAAATAATAAATCAATTTTTACTATAATTTTCCGTTCTTGATTATTGTATTCTCGACGCGTATTTTACTATCTTCAAATTCTAGCATCCCTAGTGGGACAATCTCTACCTCTCATCTGTACGTTTCAAGCATCAAATAATATAAATATTTCTTCCACTATAGAAGAACAACTAGCAAGCTTAAGTAAAGAAATTGAATGACTGACAAAGTGCGCACACGAACAAGATGCTAAAGTTTCCAAGCTAACAAATAAGATGGATAACTTGATTGAAATAAGATCAAGCCAATCATCTAAAATTCAAGAGGAAGGAGAGTCTTGCGTAAAGCAAAAAAATATCAAAGAGATTCATATCTCAGCTGAAGGTTTAATTCCAATTGATCAATTTAAGAACTTTATCATACAGTCTATCGAAGACAAATCTAAGTCTCCATCCAAATTTTCTCCCAAATATGCAAAGCCATATACACAAAGGATTGATAACTTGAAAATGTCTGAGGATTATCAACCTCCTAAGCTTCAACAATTTGATGGAAAAGTAAATCCCAAACAACATATAGCGCACTTTATTGAGACTTGCAATGCTGCTAGGACGTATGGTGATTATCTTGTTAAAGAGTTTATTCTATCTCTCATGGAAAATGCCTTTGATTGGTACACATATCTTGAACCTTATTCTATAGATAATTGGGAGCGATTAGAGCAAGACTTCTTTAATCGTTTCTATAGCATGAGACGTGTTGTTAGTATGATGGAACTTACAAAGGATCGTCAAGGTGAAGATGAGTTAGTTGTTGACTTTATCAATCGCTGGAGAAGTTCGAGCCTCAACTGTAATAATTGCCTTAGTGAAATTTCTAGCATTGAAATGTGCATCCAAGGTATGAATTGGGGTCTTCTATACATTTTGCAAGGATTAAATCCCAATACATTCAAAGATTTTGCAAATTGTTAAAATGACATGGAATTAAGCGTGACTTTGATAGAAGATCAACAATCTCCTGTCTATGGACCTCATAAAGATGAAGATATAGAAGAACTCCAAAGTGGGGGCAAGTCTTCATCCAAAGATGACTTTTAAGAGTCAATGTATATCTAGACACTCCTTAATGCATGAGCTTAAACTGCAAGTTGAAATGCTCCTTGAAACACAAACTTAAATTGTATGTCACTTAAATCTTCAAGTTGAAATTATCTTTGAAACACGAGCTTAAACTGTATGTCACTTAAATCTTCAAGTTGAAATGCTCCTTGAAACACGAGATTGAACTGTATGTCACTTAAATCTTAAAGTTTGAGTTAAATCTTCAATTTGTGCTCCTTGAAACACGAGCTTAAATTGTCTGTCCCTTAATCTTTACTTTGAGTTAAATAATCGAGTTGAATTCTCCTTGAGACACGATCCTAAACTGTATATCATAAAGCTCTTTAAATTTGAGCTAAATATTCAAGTTAAAATACTCCTAGAAACTCGAGCTGAAACTGTATGTCCCTTAAATCTTGAAGTTTGAGTTAAATCAATGAGTAGAAATGCTCTTTGAGACACGAGCCTAAACTGTATATCATAAAACTCTTTAAGTTTGAGCTAAATCATCAAGTTAAAATTCCCTTTAGGGTAAGAACCTAAATTGCATGTAACTTCTGGCCTGCAAGAGTATAAACTGTGTACGACACAAAAAACAAATAAAAATAAAAATCACTCACTCCTCCAGATCTACGTTGTGACTTGATCCTCTTCATTGAAGTACGTAGACACTTAGAACCATATTCTAAGTTCAATTGCATGAGTGTCAAAAAAACAAATGTTCCCAGTTGATCTTTTATATGAGTTAAAGCTATGGGTAATCATTCATAAAACTTTAAACTTGCACTGAATGGTGGTGACTCGATGGGGAAAAACCCTTATGAATATAATTGATTCAAGACGAGTCTTCAAAATCTCTAAGTATGCAAGTTGAAGTCTTCAAATTCTTCAAGCCTAGTGTTTTAAAGATAAAATATCTTGACAAGACTTGAAGAAGGGGGAATTTGTAGTCACTAAACATTTACTAAATGTAAATTTATAAATTTGTTCGGATTATATTAAATTGATGAATATATTAGTCCAAATAATTATAATTGATTAATATAATTGATTTAATATTTAAATTCAATAAATATGAATTTAATTAAAGTTCGCTCCATAAAGCCCTATGTTATGTCACTTAAGTTTGATTGGCCGAAGGAAGTCTTATTCCAATCGCAAGTCCTCTATTCTAAAACAATAAATAGGGGTATCATAAATAAGAAAAAGAGGACCAAGAATTTTAAAAAGAAGCTAGAGAAAGTTTGTGGATCAAAAGCTGCAGATTTTTCTACAAGTTCAAGAATTCAAGCATTCAAGTTTAAAGAACTATCAAGATCAAGAACGATAAAGATCAAGAACGATAAAGATCAAGACCACCGGATTCAAGATCAAGATAAAGTTCAAGTTCAAGTTCAAGATCAAGATCAAATCCAAGTCCAAGATCAAGATCAAATCAAAGTTCAAGATCAGGATGAAAATAAAGATCAAGTCCAAGTTTAAGTTCAAGTCCAAGATCAAGATCAAGTTAGAGATCAAGATCAGGTCCAAGTCCAATTCCAAATCCAAGTCCAAGATCAAGATCAAGATAGAGATCAATATCAAGATAAATCTCAAGTTCAAGATAAAGATTTAAGGCTCTTGAATTATATTTGAAAAGACAAATTCAGAGGAATCATAGAGATTGTAACACTCATACTTGAAATAATAAATCGATTGTTGCTATAATTTTCTGTTCTTTATTATTGTTTTCTCCAAGCGAATTTTATTGTCTACAATGGCATATTTAGGCTTCTGCAAGTGCTTATTCTCTTGTCATTTGGTTCTAATTTTCGGTTTTACCTAGCAAATTCGGATATGGAGCCAATAGAATAATAGTTTGAAACTTTATCTAATAATATGAACACTTTATTGATATTTTATTGGTCAAGATGATTCTACATTTCATATATTACACTATCATCTTTTTTCGGAGCTACAATGTTTGTGTTTGCTTGATTGACTTAGTTTCTCTTTAGAAATGTGTTCATCGAGTCTATTTCATATAGTCAATATAGTCAATTTATAAATATAGGATATTTGTATGAGGTTAATTCTATGTATTCTTATCTTTGTTGTATAGACTACAAATGTGGTATATCTTTCTACCACCTCCATAGACGATGGTTATGATTTCATCATATTAGACTACCCCTAGTCGTAACACATGCATGGTGCTTAGAGCCACAAGCAGCCCCAAGGTAACCTATGGTCTAGCATAACACTAAGATTTGTATAAAAGACAAATGAAAATAAATTATGCATAAGTTGAGCCCAATATATATGTGAATTCTAAATCATAAACCTTAATACTAAAAAGAGGGGTCATTGAACATAAAAAAAGGCTAAGAACTAACATCTAACAGCCTTCCTTAAAAGACACTTGTACGACGAGTTGGTGCGAATACTCCGAACAAACTCTAATTTCTTCAAAACATGAAGACAAAACAAAAATAAGACCTCAGGGTTGTCCTTGAATAGTGAGGACTCACCAACACTGTTGTCGGGCTGATTAGAAATCATACTAACTACAAGATAGATTATAAGGGTCTGAATCTATATTATAACTAGGTAATTTATCTGCGCTTCATGCGGTCATAAATAATAATTACATTGAACTTGCAAATAATTTTTTACTAATACCCATACTTCAAAAAATAATGGAAAAATAGGTTCTTACAAAATATTAGAAATATTCCAACACGAGTTTGATTATTTGTCATTATCACATAACTGAAGAACCTCTAATGAATATATTATTCAAGAAATAATAAATCATTGATTATAGAATTGTGATATATGTCTTAGGAGAAAATTTCACATATTCAAAAAAAGAGATTACGCTTGAACATGAAAAAAATTATAACTTTTTAGCTTGCATAATTAATTCCTTCAATTGATAAGTGAGAAATTTCATATATATGTAAAAGTAGGTAATATGTAAGCTTATATATAGTACTTTTAAGATATATAATTTAATATAGAATATCAAAACCTTAATTCTTGGAACTGAGTACAATATTTATTTTCTGCACAATCAATATACGTTCTAATGAATGAGTTATACACGCAATAATAAATCATTAGTTCTTTAATCAACATTTAAAGGAGATTGGAGTATAAAATAAGAATATATATGCAAAGACATTTCCTAATAAAAGAAACATTTAAGTTGCATAGATTATACAATTGTGATATGTGTCTTATGAGAAAATTCAAAAATTTGTTAACAAATTCAAAAAAAGAAATTACGCTTGAACATAATAGCAATTTTAACTTTTGAACTTGAATAATTAATTTCTTCTATTAATAAGTGAGAAATTTCATATCTATGTAAAAATAGATAATATGTAATTTTATATATATAGTATTTTTAAGATAAATAATCTAATACTTAATGTCAAAAACTGAATTCTTGCAATTGAGTACAATAATTATTTTCTGTACAATCAATATACGTACTATATGTGCATATGTTCAATATAACCGGAGAGAATAATTTTGCATAAACATGAACAGAGTTTAACATATACTCAAAAACAACAATTAATAGCATAAACATAAATTAATGAGTGTAAAATACATACCAGGATATGTAAAAATAGAACGAAATAGAAAGAAAAAAAGATCAAGTCCATTAAATGCACAATATCCCCTTAAGAAAACTATTCCCCTTCAATACCAGAGGTTTAGAGAATGACATCATCTCAGGATAAAATAATTTTATTCATCAACTTATTGATAAAAAAATATTTGTGTTAATAAGCCACTCAATGGGATCAAAGTACACGAATATTTAATTTTGCGGAAGTATAAGAAGAAGATCATTCATATCTATGTAAAAATAGATAATATGTAATTTTATATATATAGTATTTTTAAGATAAATAATCTAATACTTAATGTCAAAAACTGAATTCTTGCAATTGAGTACAATAATTATTTTCTGTACAATCAATATACGTACTATATGTGCATATGTTCAATATAACCGAAGAGAATAATTTTGCATAAACATGAACAGAGTTTAACATATACTCAAAAACAACAATTAATATCATAAACATAAATTAATGAGTGTAAAATACATACCAGGATATGTAAAAACAGAACGAAATAGAAAGAAAAAAAGATCAAGTCCATTAAATGCACAATATCCCCTTAAGAAAACTATTCCCCTTCAATACCAGAGGTTTAGAGAATGACATCATCTCAGGATAAAATAATTTTATTCATCAACTTATTGATAAAAAAATATTTGTGTTAATAAGCCACTCAATGGGATCAAAGTACACGAATATTTAATTTTGCGGAAGTATAAGAAGAAGATCATATTTTTTGTTGTTTTAAAATTAGAGAAAATCGCTCTATTTATAGATAACAAAGGGCATTGTAAACAAATGTTTATTGTGCCTTATCAGAAAGGTTACAACTATTTGGAAAAGTTGTAACCCTTTGAAAAGTTCACAATCTTCCATAAAAGTCACAATTTTTCATTAAGTTGCAACTCTTCATTAAAGTCGCAACTTTCCATAAAAGACACAACTTTTGATAATAGTCTCAACTCTTCAATAAAGTCAGAACTTTTGATAAAAGCCGCAACTCTTCATTCAAGTCAAAACTTTTCATAAAAGTCGCAACTCTTCATTAAAGTCGCAACTTTTCATAAAATTCACATATTTTAATGAAAGAGGAAGACTAGTTTTGGAAATGAATAAATTTAAAAGGAAATTCTTGTTTGTGGTGGACCCACATAGTAGGACCTAGGGTTCTCTTTTATATACATGTATGATAATATAACGAAGAAAGATACGTGGTCAGTACTTTGAATGTATTGAGTATGTGATACATGCATTATAGAATGACGCTACACATGCCCAACATGAAATGTTGAACTAAATACAACCGGCATATATAATCATAAAGGCAATGCCCAAGTAGTAAAACATGCAACTGATAAGTATTGAACTGATATAACTAAGAAAAAAGTTAACGCAATAACTAAAACTTAACGGTGGGAGATACTAGTAACCGACTTACAACCATGTGATAAAAACAACGATTTCGATATATAATCCCCATAAAAGAGGGACAAATGTACCTTGATAAGGTATAATGGTTGATCTTATTTGATGGTACAACTAAATTTAGAACATACACAAACAAGGAAAACCTAGGCGTATACTACTACGTAGTTTTTGAACTTCGGTAGATTTGCCCTAGTCTTACTTGATGTTAAATACTACTCCCAGCTGAACATAACAGATTAGCTCCTAAGAATGTATTCATAATCATTGATGTCATACCTGACTTCCATATTACTAGTGAAAATTTATATGATAACAAAACTTATTCAAGATCATTGATGAAATTTCGGGTACCATACTAATCAAGAACATACTTTCGGAAATATAGCATATGGATATTATTTATGTCATATACCTTAAGTTTTATGAGTCGAAGCTCCTGGCCAATGAGATGATTACACATATACAAGTCATGTATTTCTTGATCATGAGACTTCTAGGTTTATGGGAGACCTGATATGGCTTGAGTAAAATGCATAAAAGAACTGCGACTGAATTGAGATTTAAAAAGGAATCTATAAGACTGGACCTAAATCATAAATAATTACTCATGAAAATATTAGTAGTCTAAGAATATATATTATCATAAAATACAATTATGAGTACACTTTATTGGAGATCACTCCGATGGTCTGCAAAACTGATAATATTGAAGCTGACTCTCATGTATGAAACTGAGTGATAAACACTTTATCTAAAAACATTCTGATATATGTTCAAACTGATAAGCTGAGTAAAACGCAAATCATGATATGCGAAGGAAACATGCAATTTTAAACAACATAATCTAGAGACATGAAACATCTATATTTTGAGGGTTTATGAAAATATGATTAAGTTAATATACTAATTCATATGGAAAACATTTATATAGACTATTTATGAGAAGAGACTATTTATGGGAAGAGATTGAAATAAAAAGACATTCATGCTTTTCGTAAAAACCTAGATTTACATGAAATTAAATACTGGAGAATTGAATTCACTTTGGGAATTAATGGGTGGAAGGATATTATCACACCCCTAACCTACATCATGGACATGACTGGCACTCGAGGACCATTTCTTGTCCTCAAAAGAACCCTTAGCTTGACTTACAACTTAGAAGAATATTTAACCCAAAATAAAGAGCTTTACATGCAGAGTTTAAGTCATTACAGTCAAATAAACTTAATTCAATAGTCTGAATGTACCTAGTTTTATAAATACAATAGTTTGCAAAACATATAAAAATAAAAGGGAAATACTCAAAGATTCTTAACTCTAACTTTCTATAAAGCCTCTACTGTTTAAGATATATGTGAGGACAAGATCAACGATGCCTCAAAACAAAACTAAAAAGTAAATGTGATGTCCTTCAGAATTGAAGAAGGCTCACCAAAATAGTCTAGAGTGTAGAGTGATCTCAACAGAGTGCATACTGATGATCCTGAATACCTTTGTCTAGATCATTAAAAGATGCAGGTAGAATGATTTCAATAGATTGAATGTAGGAGTATGTAGGATGGACGAAGAGAAACAACCGAAAGAAAGGATTGTAATAGATAAAATACACTCAAGTTTAATCTAAGGAAATAAAACCGTTAAATCATTTAAAGCTTTACAGAAACTTACTCATTTCTGACTCCATATAAAATGTGATATATGAAAATACACTTCAACTCTTTTTAGAAGATTCTCTATCCGACAAACATCACTTTTAGATACGTGATGATAGTGCATCTACCCCACACCGCCAGAATTGTCCTATACCGTGCTGGGGTATTGAACCTCTCCAATAAGTTGTACTACTAAAAAAATAAGGATTTATCTAAAAAGTATTATCCTTTACCCATGTTGGTAACACCACTACAAAAAATAGGCTAATTTGCAGAGGTTTAAATTCAAATATTAAAATTTAAATGCAAAACATAATTATATTTAGAGTTTGATATCTTAATCTTATGAAAAATAAATGATAACTAAATCATCTCAAATGATTTCTCTTTTTAAATTCAAAACGTGCTACTAGTACCCTATGATAAAGTTTTTTTTTAATCTTACCTAATCTTGTATGACTGACATCCAACATCGACATCATTGAAATATTGATCTCATGGAAATATATTAAAGTTTACCGACCTAGTGCTTATTATCATATAATTGTCATCATATAAGTTTACCATTTACTTTAGTGTGTGTATATACACACACACACACACACATATACATATATATATATATATATATGTATTTAAGACCTCAATAAATTTTTGTTGAATCATAATATTATTGAGATTTCAAGTTTGTGAGCGAAGAACTGAGTTTAAAGACAAAATTTCCTTAGCTTTGAAGATTTCCATTTCTAAGAAATTGGAAGTGGGTAGTCAAAATTCTTTATCTTAGATCCCTGTCATGACAATATTAATCTTGCCCATTTGATGGAAACACAATTTGGTAAAAATTTAAACCTTTTTATGATGTCTACCTACAACCCCAATTCTTGGGGTGTGATTATGGATTTATTTAGCTGCTAGGTATTGTTGATTGATAGTGTAAATTATGTTTAAAAGTGATTTCATTCTAAAGGGTTCTCATTTTTAGATTGCTCGAGAGAGAGGTTTTAAAACATAGATTACTAATTTGATAGTCTGTTGGTATTCGGGTTTTATGGGTTCAGCTCGAGAGAGTGAATCCTCACCCACTTCCACACATTCATCTCGAGAGAGTGAATGGACTAAATCAAAGGTTGTTCATAATTACTTCTTATTGGTGTTTGAGAGAAATCAATTTGATTCGGGGTAGATTGTTTAAGATAAAGTCTATCCCCACTATAGTCTTGCCGAGTATTAGTTACAATTACCCACTTGTGTATATTGGATCATAATCCTATCACATCCAAAGAATCCCGTCTCCAGATTTGTTACTTTCCATTTAATTGCTCTTTTAGTTGATAATTACAACCGAAAGACCCCCTGATATTTGACACTTGTGTAACCCCAAACTTGATCTATGTTTTTATTGGTGATCTTTTTTTTTACTTATGACCGATTAGAACATATTTACATATGTCGATTGCTTCTCAAATATGTACCACTCCCTGTGGGAACGATCCCAACCTGTTTGGTTGGGTGATATACTAACTAATAATCGTTGGCACGTGAACTTAAATTAGTGTCCTCATACGGGTTATCAAAATGGTGTCATGGCGGGGGAGTGGTGTTATATAGGAATTATTAGCTAAGTATAATTTTGCCTATGATTAGGTATAGCTGCACTTATTTAATTTTCTTTTTTGGTTTGTGCCGCTAGTTGAATAGAGAAATTGAGCATAATTGGTAGAAAATTGGGCCAAGTTACTCTAAATAATCAAGAAATGGAGGTGCATCACTATTTGGCCCAACTGTTAACTCAGCTAGACGATTTGTCCAAGAAGATATTAGTGGTTGAAGTCTACTGCCAGAGGAGTGATAGATACATACCTCCTCATGAGCGGACAACGTCTAAGGACAATGAGAGTACACGTGTCAACGATACACTTCTAATAAATTTCCAAAAATTCAATGAGCACAATTGAGTGCTGGAAGAGTTGAGTGAGAATGTCAAAGTGCTAAATCAAATAACTGGCTCTTACTCCAGATCTATCCATCTAATTGAATACCTCATGAGTCAAGTAATACATCACCTCTACTTGAAACAACAAAATGGGTTGCCCAGTGATACAATGGACAACCCCAAGAATGAGGTTTGAAAGTGGACTTGCGTCATGCCATGACGTTAACTAAAACGCTTGTTGGGAGGCAAACCAAGACCCTTTACTGCTTTATTATGTTTTAGGTAAATAATTGTGTGTTGATTGTGCAGACTAAAGTGTAGAAAGTGTTTGAAAAGTGCAAGTTGTCGAATTAAAGGTCAAGTAGGTGTGCTGCCGAAGATGTCAGTGACTCATAATTGAACTACCATTTGACCCAAGGCAACTCAAAATTGGGTTCTCTATCAGTGAGCCTAAGAGTAACATGGAAAATCGCCGACCAGGTCGGCGATCCCAATCTAATCTATCATTTGGACCTAACATTTATTGTATGTCCTATAAAACTCGATGATGTAAGTGTCCACTCGGCATGTTGATGAGTGGACAGACGCGCACAACTAATATCGCCGAATGGGCAAGAACTGGATGATTTTTGAAAGACCAAATGTGTAAACTTCCAACGCTTTAACTTTCCCTCACTTTTAATCTTCCAAATTCACACCTCTTTAGTATTTTCAATATTTTTACATTCTCTAAGAATTTAAGTTGTTAATTTTCGCGCGGGATTGGAATACTTTGCCGCCTAGCATTTTAGTATTTCTTAATTAGCATCAAAATGTTGGTTTCCCAAACCCCGAATTTACTTTTGGAATTTTTTACACTTATGAAAATGATCTTATCGTGCTTTTCGTGTGTAGGGCTTCTATGATTTCTTTATAAAGTTTGAATGAATATTTTTAATTTGATAATCTTTTCCGTAGTGTGTAAATTTTTGAATTCCCACAAATTTTGTACCTTAATATCGGTTAAATTCTGTGAGGTTGTGCTTGCATGTTGTTTAGTTTAGAGGGGGTGAAGTATGAGTAACCTATAGTTGTGCCAAATGACGTAATTTTCCCAATGATAGAGTTGGTGACTTCATTCTTATGGATAAAAGTTGTCAAATGTAAAAATTTGGCAAAACTAAGAGAAGTTTGAGTATCTCGGGGCAATGGGTGTTAAGGGTATTGCTTTAATATAGCTAGTGCATGCTTTGATTTGGGGGGTGCTGGTTAAGTTTGAGAAGTTAGAGTGAAAGTAGGCACGTTGGGTTGTTTGGCGAGCTAGGTCGAGTTTGTCAAGCCACTTAGCAGTGTGCCGAAGGTCCCTATCTTGCCGTTAATTTCATGCTTTATTTGTTGTTGGATTCTTTAACTTTTGGCGAGAAGCTTGAGGTCGCCGAAAGAACTCGGCGACTCACCGAAGGAACTTGATGACTTTCCGAAAGAACTCGGTGACTCACCGATCTTCTTCTTGATCTCCCTTTGTATGTACCATTGAAACCTTTTGGCAATGTAACTTTAGGTGAGCTGGTCCTTGCTCTATGAAAGCTGTCGGCGATTCGCAGAATGGTTTTATCCATCGCTGACTTACCAAATATTTTTGAAATCTTGGAGTCAATCCTTTTGCCGAGTCAGATTTAGGTTTTCAAAGTGATTCGGTGATTCCCCAACTGGTTCGGCGAGTTTGTCTGCAATTTTTTTTCTATCTTTCTGATTGAAATATTTCTTAAGTTTTTCTTGATGTTTTTCAGATATTGTTAGACAAGAGATTGAAGGCAGAAACATGTGACCCAGAAAGAAATCTAAGGGGATAATACTAAATGACGATGCAACTTCATCCAGGGCTAAAGAAACCAAACTTCCAAAATATGGTGGCAAAAGAAAAAGACAAGGAAAAGAACTCTCATCACCGAAAGCCAGCTCCGACACTGACGACATATACATCACTCACCTTAATACTTCTCTGTAGTGAGAGTGAACACCAACAGCCCCAGATTGCAGTTTCTAATAATCATGAGCTTGTAGTACTGCCGAGGAAAGAGCTACGATCAAAGAGGATGAACCCTGCATGAGTAAGTTGAGTATTTTTGTGGGCATGCATGATTGAGTCTTGTGTAGCACTTTTTGAGGCATATTTTTGAACTGCTGAACTTGGTTTTTACTTTAGGACAAGTAAAATTTAAGTTGAGGGTGTTGACCACGATTTGGACTCATTTAAGGCTTTATTATGATATATTTAGTGTCCTCAAATGCATATTTTGTGCCAATAACCAATAAAAACTCTTCAATTTCAGGTATTTGGATTGCGGAAAAAAACATGGGCTAATGAGCAAAAGCAACAAGGAAGCTCAAAGAACGAAGAAAAGAAGGACTAAGGATCGCCTTATCCATTTGTCGGGTGGCCGAATGGTCAATTTCTCGACTAATATTCGAGTGTGCCAATCCTAACAGGATAAAACTAAGTAAGAGATAGAAAGGAGTCATCTGCGAGTCATCGAACGGTTTTGTGATGTAGTGCTAGATCACCCAAAGTTAGAGAACATCAAGGATGCGAAAGGCAAAAGTAGAAAGGAGATGGAATGGACAAAAGGGTGGATCACTGATCCACTCAGAGATCTCGACTTATTATGTCAAATGGTCCTACGCAACACAAATTTTGGCGACTATAAATACTTGCTTAAACTTTTTGATTAGTATCTTATATTTTGTTAAATCATAATATAAACTAGTTTTCAAGTTTGTGAGAGAAGAACTATGTTTAGAGACAATATTTCCTTAGCTTTGAATATTTCCTTTTCTATGCTATTGGAAGTGGGTGTTGAATATTCTAATCTTAGACGTCTATAAAGACAATATTAATCTTACCCAATTGATGGAAACACAATTTGGTAAATATTCTTACCTTTTTATGATGGCTAACTAAAACCCCTATTCTTGGAGTGTGATTATGTGATTATGGATTGATTTATCTCTAGGTGTTTTTAATTAATAGTGTAAATGTTGTTTAAAAGTGAATTCATTCAGTAATTGTGTATTAGTCAAAAGAGTTGTAGTTTCAAATGCAACTCTACCTTCGCATTTTTGGCTTTCTCGAGAGACACGTATTAAAACAAAGATTACCAATTTGATGTTTTGTGGGTATTGGGTTTCAATGGATTTTGCTCGAAAGAGTGAATCCTGAAACCTCTTCCACACATTCAGCTCAAGAGAGTGAATGGACTAAATCGAAGGCTTCTCTTAATTACTGCTTATTAGTGTTCGAGAGAAACCAACTTGATTCAGGGTAGATTGTTTGAGAGAAACTCTATCCCCACAACAGTCTAGCTTAGTCACTGATTTACAACTATTCACTATTACTTACAATTACCCACTTGTCTATATTGTCCCATAATCATATCACATCCCCAAGAATACCTTATATTTATAATTTCGATTTATTTGCTGTTTTAGTTGATAATTACAGCCCCCCCCACCGATATTTGACACTTGTATCACCCCGAAGTTGAACTATGTTTTTATTCATAATTGTTTTGCTATGACAATTCAGAGCATATTCACATTTGGGTATAGACTCTCAAATACGTACCACTCCCTTTGGGAACGATCCCAAGCCATTTGGTAGGGTGAGATACTGATTAATGATCTTTGGCACTTGAACTGGAAGTAGTGTCTTCATACTTGAAAACAGACTCACTCACTTGGTATCTGCAATAGGGTAGATCACACCTCAATCAAACAACTTTAATATCTCATTTTTCACCACCTCTTGCATCGGTCGGTTCAATATCCATTGCTACTCAATACTCGATTTACATTCTCTATCACGTTGAATTTTTTCAGTGCAAATATCGAGTGGAATGCGTACAATGTCAGCAATAGTCCATCCAATAACTTTGATGTATTTTTTCAACACTTCAAGAAGTAACTTCACTTGCCATTCAAGAAAATCAGCTGCAATAATTTTGGGTAAAGTGTTATTCACCCCAAGAATGCATACCAAAAATTGAAGAGAGCACTTTCAACTAAATCTTACGTGCTTCTTCCAATGATCGCTTCGCGGAAGCACTTTCTCGATTTTTCAGATCAATATCAAACTTTACATGATATTTTAAACATTCACCCAAGTCTGAAATGGAGCTACGACCTCATCGCAACCTTGGACTTTGAAGTAATCATAGTTTTCAAGCACAACCTCAAGTGGTTCACTCATACACATCGAATGGCTCACACTAGGCTATGCTTCATCGATTTCATCAATAGTAAAAACCATATGAATATCTCTTGGGTGCTTTATTAAATTACACACATTAAAAGTGACTTCATCTTTGTTCATTCAAAACTTCAATCCATCAATTTTAACATCCACCAATACTCTCTCGATTTCTATGAATGGTTGATACGCTCAAATTACACTTCCCTTAAGAAGTATAAGCGGTCGTATCAAGTAAAGAACTCAAATGTTAGGTTGGGGTCGATCCCACGAGGAAAATGGTTTAAACTTAACTTTAATCTATTATTACTTCTATTTAGTCAAGTCCTTTCCGAAAACAAAAAATTAAAGGGGGGGGGGGGTTGTGTAACAAAATTATTTAATTAATTCTAAGTAAACAAGTAGCAAGTTGAAATATTTGACGTTTATCAAGTGATGAGAGAAACTATGGTGTAAGTGTTCTCCATAGGTTCATAACGCTGTAACCCTATCTATAACAACTCTTTCCTAGTATCTTCATGCAAAGTGGTAAGTTATGTATCCCTAATTCCTTGGTCCGGCAACTAGAGAATTTCACTCCGCACCTTGGTCCGGCTAAGTGTGTATACTTTACTAAACCTTATCTTTTACCTCATATTAAGCATCATATTCAATGTATGGCTAAGTTACTTCGCACCAATTGAAACTAGCCTATTAGATAGTGTATACTAAATCTATGTTGATAATTCTTTTCTTATTATCTACCTCCTTGGTCCGGCAAGTAACAACAAGGCAAGTTCTAACGTTGGCCACAGTTAAAAAGACTTCTAAACGAAAGAATTATCAATACATGCAAGAAACTTATTCTAGAATTGTTATTTTAGCTAGTTTTACTTTGTTAATTACCCATGGTTCCCACAACCCTAGTTGGGGATTTAGTTACCCATGCTAAGTATTACACAATTCATATTTATTAAACCAGAAATCATATACTTACTTTAAAAAGTTGAAGAAAACCCAGAAAATACCACTTGAATTAATGAATATATTGTAAGAAATGATTCTGAAAAGTATAAGTATTTTCCAAAACCCAAAGTTCAACTTCCAATAACACAAGTCTTAAAAACAATAAATAGTCTAACCTCAAAAACGAGGTTTTTAGTCCTATTTATAATAATAAAATCCTAAAAAATAAAAGGAGTTCTATTTAAGGAAAGCTCTGTCCAAAACGCGTCTGTCGTCGATGACCACACCGACGGACCGTCGATGCCTCCGTCAGTCCATACTTCATACTTAGAATGGACCTACGGTCCATCGATGGCCTTCGTTGCTCCATACTTAGAATCTTTTCAAAATCAGGTACTGGGGCTACATTCTGTTAACACCAACGGTTCGCCAGGACTGTCCGTCGATGAGATGACGGATCGTCATCCCTTCCGTAGCCCCACACTTAGTCAGAATTCCCCGATATTTCCTTAGCAGCATAAATCTTCAAATGACGGTTGCCACCTACGGACCGTCGATGAGTCGACAGACCATCGATGGCTCCGTAGGTCATCACTTCTGCAAATTTTAGCACAGTCTTCAGCGTTTTAGTTCTGGACAGTTTTCCTTCAAACACAGAGAAAAATACATTAAAACTACTACAAAAAGGCCTTAAACACACACTAAACTTAAGGAAAAAGCATTGGAAGTACCGTAAAACCACGGTACATCAACACCCTCAACTTAAATTCGTTGTTTGTCATCAAGCGACGCACTATGACTCACCACAACAACTTTGTACAAAAGTATCCTTATTTTAGCTTTCGCAATCATCTGGCTATCAATCTCGATTATTTCATTTTGTTCATGCATGATATCACTATTAGGCTCGCTCATGTGGATCAGACCATGACACAGAATCACCACGCACCGACACCTCTCCTCTTTTATCTCTCACCAAGGTATCAATTTTCCAGTATTGCAACTAGTGTCCTTACTTCAAAAACAATATCCTCTTTTTTCACACAGTGATTTTAATTTGAGCATAAGGATTATTTTTCAACACTCACTTTCAGAACAACTTCCCACCTCATTGATACTTGTCGCCATAGGCTTGCCATTATTTTCACTGCTTTAAGTTCACCATATTAGACTCTCAGGATCACGATAGGAATTTCTTAGCTTGTAACGTAGGCTCAGGGTTAGGTAGGATACGTTTGGATGCCTTTTAGTGACTTGTTGCCCTGCTTGACATATGGCTAAGCGTTCTACCTTTTCATCGTTTATTACGCCCTACTCCTCATATTCCTATATTCTTTGCCTTGCTTTTCTCCTTTCTTTCACCTTTTGTGTAATTGACTCTCCTTTTATTTTTCTTTTTAAATTTTCAAATTTTTCACTTGATTCCAACTTTTCTTGAGTCACTTTTCTTTTCTTTCTTTTTTATTAACTCTTTCAACCCCACTTTCCGCAATATTCGTCATAATAGCCACCCTCAACTCATGGATTTGCCATGAGTTAAGGTACACAATACCCAAAGTTGGGTCAGGGCCAAAACGATATTAGTTTCTGCATTAGCCACCCTCAACTTATGCTTTTGACATAAGCTGAGGTGCACATGTCCAAGGAGGGACCAGGGCCAACACATTGTACCAAGAAAAGATAAGTTGGGGTATAAAAGAAAGGTCCATTTTAAGCTCAAATCATTTGGATCAATAAGGGATTAATTTCATTTGGTTTTCTTTTATTTAGGCTAAAGATTGACTATCTTCAACAAGGGCCTATGATTCTTTCCTAATTTCTACCACGGATTACTTTTAGCAGGACTAACTAGGAAAGTTCTAGCTCAGTACCAACGGTCGAGTATTCAACTTTCCTCACACTCACTTAACTCCTCATTACCCTACCAGATTATCAGACACCTAGTTCGAGCTTTCGATTGAGGGTCATGTAGTGGTGTATCTCTATGTCATGCTTAGAGCCACACATTCATCATTCACTATGCCTAATCATGAAAGCATTTTCCTTAAAACATGATATCATTTTATTTAGCCATCATGCTTCAGATTTCATATATATACTATGTACAAGATACTAGCGTGCCGGTTCAACAGTAAAATAACCACTCTTGGGGAAAAAGAACACATGCAAGAAAACCCTAAGAGAGGATCGTGAGTTGGGCTAATCAGACTTCACCCAAGCACTCACTTTCCATTTATCCCACCCCCAACAAAAAAACATGCAATTGTCCCCAATGCATAAGCAAAGTAAAACAAGGTGGTAGGTGAAGAAAACCTGAGGCGCATAGCGCCGATGATCAACAAGCTGGCGGGTCCAGTTTCACGGAACCCGCTCCGTCTATAGTAGGGACACCATCAGTGGTGTCCGCTGCAATATCATCACCCTCAGTAGTGCTCCTTTCAACATCAGCAATCCTGTAGCTAGACGCCCCAGCAGCCACCTCCTGATCCCTCATCTGTCGGGCCTCCTCATCCATCAACGAGGCTCTCCTCGCAGCCTCCAACTCAAGACGCTCTGTCTTCCTAGCTCGAGTCTCGTCATCCTCTCTGGATAGGTGCCTCTTTGTATGCTCATGTGGCGGAGGCGGTGGCACAACAATTGTCTGGAAAAGTGCTGCCAGCACCGTATTCTCAGCAGGCTCCACAGATGTGGCCTCAGACTCGGGCACCCGGTCCTCTAGAATGGCATCCATATATGCCCTCACACTCGCCACAACATCTTGGAGATTTGTCAAATCTACAGTACGAGTTGGCAGGGCGAGCACCCTCAACTCAAAGGAATCAAGGCGCTGGTGGACCGCCAAAATCTTCCGCTCAGTCTGCTGGGACATCTTCCTCTCGATCCGCTCTTCTGCCTCAGCAATGGACTTCTGCATCCAAGGCTGGATATGATGTAGAAGTGTGGCCATTTGGGCCTCTAACTTCTGAACCCTAGCTATCGGGACCAGTGTTGCAGATGGGGTGGAGCGGGATGAGCTCAGAGCTGTGCTAGTACCCTAGATAGACTCAATCGGGGTGGTGTCGGTAGGTTCTGATGTAGCCTGATCAGCACCTCAGACTTGCTCTACCGTGTCCGCCAAGTTCTGACCAAGCGGCTGCACATCTACTCGGGGCCCTCTTTTGGGAGCCAGCTCATTGGCCTCATCCCGGATAAGACCGATATCAACTATGACAGTCGGGGTCTTGAGAACATCAATGTACCACACGGGCACTCTAGAAGACCTGCACAACTCAAAAATCATGCATGGGAGAGGATAAGTAGTGGTGGACTTAAAGGCCCTCTCATGAATGACTGCCAGCAACAGCCACGGAAAATCCACCTGGAATCCCACAACCATAGAAGCTATCAGTACTGCTCTATCCCATGTAACAATATTGTCAGCAGCAGTGGGTGATAGGCAGTGATGGACCAATAGCCAGAGGAATTTGGCTGCGAATGTGAGGTTGGCCTTCTTTATTCCGCCTCTGGGATCCAACACCCAATCATCACCCTCACCATCCACGGAGACATTCTGGGTTATCCTCCTCTTGGTGGTCTCTCTCACCACCATATCACGCTGGAAATGGCCGTCTTTTATCATCTTCCATCGGTAGTCGAACTCGTAGGTGAAGGGGGCCCTGGTGGCATCAGCATCAGCACCATATAAGAACCTGCGAATGGTGGGCAAGGAGATATCCACCCATTTGCCGCGGACACGAACATACTCAAGTGTTGCGTGTTTGGTGGGGTTAGCCCGCTTGTCCAAACGAGCCCTGAGAGTCGCCACATAAGATGCGTAGAACTCTCGCACCACCTCCTCGTTGTAACGGCCGAAGCTCCTAGACATCCACTCTAGCCGATGGCGGGTGAAGAGGTCATGTATTGTTGGCATCGTGGGAAGACTCCCGGTACGAACTCGCTGCTCGATTGTCAGAGTCCGAGTCATGACCCCCTTGTTGTTGAGCAGCTTCGCATTCCTTTATATCTGGTATTGGCCCTCGACACACCACCGGTTGGGCTGATCAGTAACTGGTGCGGGGACGTCGGTCAGGGGTGCTAGAGTAGAATCCGCACTATCAGCCTCCTCAGACGAGGAAGAGTGGACCGGTGTAGCTGGAGCAGTGGTACCATGTAAAGATGAAGCTTCTTCAGACCTGGAAGCCTCCGCAGAGCCATACGCTTCCTCAGAAACTGTAGCAGACCCAGACGGTGTGCTGGTCAGTGTGCGCTCCTCATCAGACTGCGAGACAGTGACTACGCAAAATGCCACCCTCTTGTGCGTGCTCCGAGAGGTCCTAGAAGAACGTGATGGTGTCTGGGTGCCTAGTGGCACGTATTCGGGGTCACGATCATCGTCTAAGCCTATCACCATCCGGTGTAACGGGGCCACGGACTTTGATCGTCCTCTAGAGTAGACTACGTCAGGCTTGGGTGCCATTTGTACCTGTAAGGAGATGTTATTAGTACCAATGTAAGCATGGCACACACTCAACAGAATCAAAATCAAAAGGGGAAACACAAACAAAGTGGTAGTGCAAAACTGCAGAACTGACGGACGGACAATGCCGACGGTCCGTCGGTGGAACGACGATCGGTTAGTGGTGTCCGTTGGTGGACACTTAGAAAATTTATTTAGATATTGCAGAAACAAAAGTTCTGTTAGAGACAACGGAAGTACAGGATAGACCGTCGACAGGACGACGGTCCATCAGTGGTGGTCCGTCGATGGACACTTAGAAAATGTAACAACCCTAAAAATGAATAAGATAACTGCTTAAGGTGTCAAGAATGCTTGCTATTAGATCAAGGTTCAAAAGGATTGGTTCGCGTTGAACCAGACCTCAGAACCCTTATTACGGCCAAGCCAACTAACTTAGGGAGTTATTTGAGCTTGGAAAGGTTGGAACCAACCATGTGAGGCTTTCGAAAACGAAGATTTAATCGAAAGAGTCTTTACCAGACTTTAAAGAGGAAATTTTAAGTTTTGAGGGTCCAGGGGTAAAATGGTCTTTTCTAGGCCAAGGGTAATATTGTAATTACCCTGAGGAATTAATTAATTAATTAATTAATTTAATTAAAAGATCAATTCTGGTTGGGGCGACCCGAAGTGACCCATTTTCATAAATAGGGTGTCACTCGGGTTCGAGCCCCACTAGAAGCAATGAATTTATGATTTTATCATCAATTAAAATGTAATTTTTTTTAAGGGAAAAATGGTCCTTTCACGTATAATTAAATAAATCAGATTTTTGTTTATTAAGGAGAGGCCTAAATTGACTAAGTCATCCTCTAATCCTAAACAACCTCACACGTTTCACTCTCTCACGTTTATCACCTCTTCACGCTCAAAAACTCTCTTTCACGTTTGCTCTCTGCCAAATTAACGTGAAGAACTGACAATACATCAGGAGTTCTTCACACTTGAAGAACTCACATGAAAATTTGAGAAAAACAAAGTAACCAAAAACGTCAAGGCAAAGAGAGGTTGTTCGTCGAGTGGTGTGTAGGTTGAGGAGGCTTAGACTGATTTTGGAGAGGGCTTTGGGCAGCAAATTCACGTTTGAACAAGCAAATTAAGGTATGGGTTTCTTCTCTCATAGTCCCTTTCCCAAGAGGCCCCTTACGATTCAAGATATTCACTCCGAAACTAGGGTTGTTTCCCCTTTGCATGTCCTTGTCACTACCTCCCAATGATTTCGTAGGTTGGGTTTGTTTGCTGGTAGATTTAGGTATGTGTGATGTTTTTATGTTGAATGTGAATATGTTTATGTGCTTGAAATCACGAAAATGACAACCAATGTGTGATCGAAAAAAATTATGTTTGTGTGTGCGTTTGGCAGTGAGTTTAGTCATTGTTTTGAAGACGTGTAAAGCATGCTATTTCTTGTATTTTATGTGTTAAAGTTGTGCATAATGTGATGTTCATATGGTGTGTGAAGTTACAAAATTTGAGTGAAAACGCTTGACTAAATGTAACCCCTAAACTACACCTAATTACATACCTAAGAAACTAACATGAAAAGTTGATTAAAGGAAGCTAAAAACTATGAATGAATTTCCAGATTTGTGTACTCTAGTTTCGGTCAACAATGAGGTTAAAAATATGTGTTTTTAAAATGAAAATAAAATAAGTGAGTTCAATGGGAATTCAACCCAAGACCTCACATGTTAAGGAGGCTAAAAACGTGAAGGGGTTAAGGGGAATCGAACCCTTTAGCTACTGGTTTTCGCAAGAAAGGAAAAGAAAAAGAGGGCTGGGGGATTCGAACTCGCGACATTGGAGGAGAAAGAGGAGAAAAATAAATTAAATAAATAAATGGGAGGCGTGGGATTCGAACCCACGACCTCCATGCAGCGAGTGAAAGAGGATAAAATAAATAAAAGAAAACATGAGGCGTGGGAATCGAGCCCACGACCTCAAGGCTGAAAAGGAGAAGGCGAAATTAACTAAAGAAATAAAGTGAGGCTGTGGGGGTTCGATCCCACAACTTCACTGCCACACGCCTAACTTAATGAATTTTTAATTAAAAATAAAGATAGGAGGCTGTGGGGGTTCGAACCCACCACCTCACAGCCTCAGCGAAATTAAAGTTTAAATAAGGAGGCTATGGGGGTTCGAACCCACAACCTCCCTATTCCAGCGAATAAATAACAAAAGTAGAAGAGGCTGTGGGGTTTGATCCCACAACCTCTTGGTTTGGGCGAAAAGGGCAATGAGATGTTAATTAAAAATAAAAAGGGGTTGTGGGGGTTCGAACCCACAACCCTTCAGCCAACTTAAGAGGAAAACTAAGTACAAAATTAATGATACGATAATGTTGAGATTTAATCTAGAGTTCTAATGTTATGAATATTACAAATAAAATCAATGAAAAATGTAAATGATATCCAAGTGATTCAAACTTGGGTTTCCTTTCCCAAACTTCCGTATTGATACATAAGTCATACGTGAACAAAATATTCAAGAGTAATACCACCTACTTAGATCGAAATCAAGATCTTGGCATATATACAAGATACATAAGTCTTGTACTACATAATCTTAGGAATGTATGAGTCACTTAACAAATTATGAATGAAGCCTCATGGCTTGTGTGTATAGACTCATAAGTCTAACATACGTTTAAAAGAAGTGAACCTAATATGTATGTAATGAAATGATGAAACCCTAGAAAGGTTAAGTAGGAGTATGAAACACACCAATGGCCAAGTATATTGCCATATGATGAAATGAACATTCACGTAAAACGGGGTGAGTAATTATGAAGAGTAAAGGTGCTATTGATAATGAATGTGGTGACAACATGATATGAGGCTAATTTAAAGATGAGAACAATCTCAAATGATCCTAAGTCTGTGTTACCAAAACGTACTCACCTATAAGAGTGTAAAGTAAATGAAGAGACTAGTCTCTATGAACACTCTACTGAAAGTATTCAGACTAACACACTTAATACAAATGATGAGATGAGAAATCATCTAATGAGCTATGATGACCTCATACTAGAAGCCAGCTTCCATGACGTATGAGTTGAATGTAATGGAACTTTATACTGAGCACTGATAGACTAGCTATGAGCGGTGATGCCTTCTTTAGGGAAGGGCGGAGGTTCATGTAACTCTCATGAGATGAGACTGTCCGGCTTGCCGGGTATGGGTCTCCTTATATCTCCTAGTCTTCGAACCTATACTGCCAATATAGGGATCTGGCGGGGTTAAATTCCCATGTACGCTAGCATGTTTTTGGGTCACCTTGGCCGTTGATTCCACCTCTTTTTGGTGTGGGGGAGACACTGGATTTCATGATGCTCACATGATCTATGTCAGTTAAAGTTAAAGTTCCTAATGAATGAATGAGGCCAGCCTCAAAGGAAGCACATAATGAAATTAATGATACCAAAGGTGTTAGGATAGGATAATCAAGAGGTGAGCTAGACTCAGGTAATGACACTAGGTTATTCTTGATCATTGCACAGCAAAACCGGTGAGAGTCTTAAACTACATCCTAGGTATAGTTGGTGTTTACACTGGCCTATGAACGAAATGAAATGAAGTACGTATGAATGAATAAAGCAGACTCTGTGTTTGCTAATGTAGACTCCCTAGTTGAGGTCCTATATGTTGAGCCCTCATTTTGGAAAGTCTTAATGTCAAGTCCATGATTCCAAGGTCTAATAGCATTTGAATGATTGATATGAAAGAAGCTATGTGCTATATGTTATGTGTTATGATATGTGCCATGTGTATGATGTTATGTACTGTGTGCAATATGATAATTATTATGATGCATGTTACTATCATGGCATGACTTTCCTAATCCAAATTTGAAAAGCTCACTGACTTTCGTAATCCAAATTTAGAAGGTTCACTAGCTTTCCTAATCTCAATTTGGCAAGTCCACTGACTTGACTTCCCATAATCATATTGTTAGGAAAGAGATATCTTTTCTCATGCATGTCCTTGGTGTGTGCTTGCATATACTCATACTTAGTACAAGTGTGTACTAACCCTATACAAACTCTACTATTTTAGGTGCAGGTACAGGTGGACGATAGAGCTACATGATCATTGTTGCAGTTATCCGGACGTCCAGCATTCATCCGAAGTTGGTAGGTCCTCATGCTTTCGAGGATGCTACTTTTTTATATTCTAGCTTAGTTTTAGATTTGATCTAGTGGAGCATGTTCCACTAGCGTTTCTTTCAGGTTTTTATTCAGACTATGTATTGGTGCCATTTTGGCAATTATACACTTTATGAGAATTGAACTATCTCTTTCAGTTGTTTATCTCTTAATGTTAGATGGTTGATGGTGAACAATTATGAAATGATGAGAATGTTTAATAAGTTTGTTAAGAAACAAAAAGTTTCAAATTTTCCGCTAAAATTAACCTATGTAAAGTAAGAATGACGTAAGTAGGCTTGTCTGCGACCTCTGTGAGGTCAACGACGCCGGTCTCGTCTGGGGTCTAGATTCCAGTCGTGACAGAAAATATTTTGAGAAATTTCAGAAACAAAGGTTCTGATAGAGACGACGAGGTGCAGGACGGACCGTCGACAGAATGACGATCCGTCAGTGGGGGTCCGTCGATGGACACTTAGAAACTTTTTTTTGGATTTTTTAAAAATAAAGTTTATGTTAAGGATGACAAAAATGCAGGACGGACCGTTGATCAAACGACGTACCGTCGATCAAACGACGGACCGTCGACCACCTCCGTGGGTACACAGTTAGAAAAAATTAGAGACGCCCTCAGTAAATAAGGTTCTGTTACCGTCAACGGACCTGCAGGATGGTCCATCGATCAGTTGACGGCCCATCATGTATAACTGTAGTTCCAGATTTAGACAAGTTTGGGGAGTGGCTGACGACAGACACCATCGACGGTCCATCAATTGACCGACGGTCCATCGATCGGGGTCTCGTACTGCATGTCAGAGTCAACCTGTGGAAGCTATTATTGCGCCCTAAAGAGCAATTTTTAAGCAAAACTATACACAATAAGATCATGTAGCATGGGACACACTATTTCATCAGTCCTGGGGCTACGGTTAGCACAATTTTAAACTTAGATTCTCAAATACCCAACAAGCCCTAAGTCGAAAACCTATTAAACTAAAAGCACAGTAGACACTAACACCCCCAACCCAGTCACTTTCCATCATTCTACGGGACTAAGGACACAATTTTCATAGATTAAGCATTCAATTTTGTCCCGAAGTCAAGACCCACTTACTAATTTACTCAACTTTGCATGCTAACAATCAAGTTTCCAAAAAAAGAACATGGAATCAAAGTCAGAAGAGAGATACATACCTGTAGAATGTAGTGGTTGGAAGGAGGGGATGCATTCTTGCAAGTAAGCACACCAAAGAGCGACCTCGAACACCGACCATAAAGAAGATAATTTGGGGAGAGAAATGCTTTGGGAAATGATGGAGATGTGGGGGAGATGGGAAATCAGATTGAAGGAAATGGGAGTTAATGGGTGAATGAATGGGGAGAGTGAAGGGAAATGGGGAGGGAAACGGTTCGGGGAGGGTATTTGAAAGGGTGGGTAACTGAAACATTTAAATTTTAAATATATAGCTGGTCAAGTTGGGTCGGGTTAGTGGGTCGGGAGGAACCGACGATTCCCCATCGATGGACCGTAAGTAAGTCGACGGTGCGTCGACTTCTTCCTCGAATGTGACCTAACTTAGAAAAATTAAAGAAACAAACCTGGGATCTACGGACCCTACCAATGGTCCGTCGATTGGACGACGGTCCGTCAATTGGTCCGTCGATCAGTGCACCAGACCAATTTTCTGCAGATTTTTGAGTATTTGGTCCTTGCACATTGAACACTCAATAATCTATTTTTTTTGTATTTTCTAGAAACTTTTTAGAAACGGACCCTAGTTTACTCTCTATCCAACACTTCTAAAAAAAAACATAAAAGAAAATTCATACGTGACATTAAGTGAGAATAACAGAAATAATGCAACTACGCCTATAAAATCACGAAAAACCTATTGTTGGCTAGAGGATACATATTAGATTGCCTCCCAATCAGCGCTTGATTTAACGTTGCGGCACGACGCAGGACTCTTGATTACTCAGACTTCATCAAGATGGTATGCCTCGATCACTTCATTCGCCTTTTTCAGCATGCCCAAGGTAGATTTTGATTTGTTGCCCGTTCACCTTGAACCTTACACCCTCCTTATTCTCCAACTCAACCGCTCCATGAGGGAAAACTTGGGTGATCAAGAATGGACCAGTCCATTTGGACTTGAGTTTGCCCGGAAACAATCGCAACCTAGAGTTGAACAAAAGCACCAAATCCCCAACCACAAAATCGCACTTCTCAATCTTTTGGTCATGGTATTTCTTCATCTTTTCTTTGTAGAGGGCTGAACTTTCATATGCCTTCAAGAGAAACTCATCAGGCTCATTTAACCCATTCAACCTTTGTTCCGCTGCTTTATTCCAATCCATCTTCGGTTTTTTCATTGCCCATATCGCCTTATGCTCTAACTCAACCGGCAAGTGACAAGCCTTCCCGTATACAAGTTGGTATGGAGACATACCAATGGGAGTCTTATATTCTGTCCGGTAGGTTCAAACAGCATCATCAAGCCTCCTTGACCAATCCGTTCTACTCGCATTCACCGTTTTTGCCAGAATCTGCTTATTTTCTCTGTTTGACACCTCAACTTGCCCACTAGTCTGAGGATGGTAAGGAGTGACCACATTATGACGAACCCCATATTTCTCCGATAACCCTTTGAACAACTTGTTACAAAAGTGGGATCCCCCATCACTAATAATGGCCCTTGGGGTGCCAAATATGGAAAATATGTTCTTTTTAAAGAACGCACTGACACTCTTCCCTTCATTATTTGCAAGTGCTATAGCTTCCACCCATTTTGACACATAATCAACCGCCACAAGAATATACTTCATCCCATGAGAACTCACAAAGGGGCCCATAAATTCAATACCCCACACGTCAAACAACTCAATTACAAGAATGGGATTTAAATGGAGTTTTTTCCGTCTAGAAACGCCTCCATCTCTTTGGAACCTATCACATGCCTTAGCAAACTCATGAGCATCTTGGTGGATGGTTGGCCAATAGTAGCCACATTGCAAGATTTTATGGGTTGTCCGGATACCACAATGTTTCCCACCCACAGGCGAGGAGTGGCATGCATCCAAAAACTCAACATCTTAACTTCCGGCACACAATGCCAAATCAGCCTATCGGCACAACTCCTATATAAATATGGCTCATCCCAAAAGAACTTTTTCACATCATGCATGAACTTTTTCCTTTGATGAAACGACAAGTCCTATGGGACGATATCACTAGCCAAGTAATTCGTAAAATCAGCGAACCATGGAATCAAGTCTTGAGAAGCGGCCAATACATGCTCATCAGGGAAAGTATCATTAATTTCAGCCTTTTCACCCAATTCTCGCATAGCTTCATCCTCTAGTAGGGAAAAGTGATCGGCAACTTGATTTTTGGTCCCTTTTCTATCTTTCACTTCAAAGTCAAATTCTTGCAACAGTAATACCCAACGAATCAACCTCAGTTTTGCATCCTTCTTTGCCATCAAATATCTCAAGGCAGAATGATCAGTATGCACTATAACTCTAGTGCCAAGCAAATAGAAGCAAAATTTCTCGAAAGCAAAGACCACCGCAAGGAGCTCTTGTTCAGTCACGGTGTAGCTCTTTTGGGCATCATTAAGGGCTTTACTAGCATAGTAAATGGGGTGAAGGATTATATCCCTTTTTTGTCCCAATACCACACCAAGCGCAACCCCACTAGCATCACACATCACCTCAAATGGCTTGCTCCAAACCAGAGAAATAATGATGGGCGCAGATACCAACTTCTCTTTCAACTCTCCAAATGACTTCAGATAGGATTCATCAAAATAAAATTTACACTTTTTCTCAAGCAGCTTGCAAAGAGGATGTGCAATTTTTGAGAAATCTTTGATAAACCTCCGGTAGAAACCCGCATGCCCAATGAAACTCCTCACACCTTTTAAAGAGATGGGTGGAGGAAGTCTCTATATAACCTCGACTTTAGCTCGATTAACCTCTTTACCCTTCTCTGAGATGCGGTGGCCCAATACAATACCCTCTTTGACCATAAAGTGACATTTTTCCCAATTTAGCACAAGGTTGCACTATTCACATCTTTTGAGAACTTCAGACAACTGCTTCAAACAATGATCAAATGAGTCACCAACAACATAAAAATCATCCACAAATACCTCAATGGTGTTTTCCACCATATCGGATAATATAGACAGCATATATCTCTGAAAAGTAGCCGATGCATAACACAACCCGAAGGGCATCCTCTTGAATGCGAAAGTTCAATAAGGGCAAGTAAAAGTGGTTTTCTCTTGATCTTCCGGTGCAGTAGAGATTTGATTGTAACCAGAATAACCATCAAGAAAACAATACCACCCCTTTTCTGCAAGCCTATCCAACATCTGATCCATGAAGGGCATAGGAAAATGGTCCTTCTCAATACATGCATTCAATTTCTGGTAATCCATACACACTATCCATCCGGTCACCGGCCTCATTCGAACAAGCTCATTTTTCTCATTAGGGACCACAGTCATTCCCCCTTTCTTTGGCACACACTGAACAGTGCATACCTAACTACTATCAGCGATCGGATATATGATTGTGGCATCGAACCACTTAATAATATCCTTCTTCACTACCTCTTGCATAGGTGGATTTAAACGTCTCTGGTGCTCAATACTTGACTTATGATCGGGCATGAGTTGGATTTTGTGTAAACAAATACCGGGAGGGATCCCAATAATATCCGCAATAGTCCACCCAATAGCTCTCTTGAACCTCTTCAACACTTCAACCAAACACTCTACTTGCTGCACCTTCAAATCTGACGAAATAATTACCGGCAAAGTGTCATCTTTCCCCAATAACACATACCTCAGATAAGGTGGTAGAGCCGTAAGCTCTAATTTTGGAGCCTCCTCAATAGATGGTTCTGCGCGTGGAGACTCGCGATGCATCATATCTAACTCCAATTTCTTGGGTTTGAACCATACATCACCTCGATCAAGTGCCGCAACCAATGACCCGTACTCTGCAATAACATCAATCTCAAAGTTCATAATCACTGCTGCTAGTGCCTCAACACCAAGACGTTCTTCTATTTGGACCTCTGACGAACTCTCAACTCTGTAGGATATCGCAGATACCGATTGGAGCTCACCACTCTGCCTGATGGACCTACAAATATTTAAAGTCACTTCTTCATTATTTAACCGAAACTTCATCTGCCCTTTCTCCATGTAAAGAATAATAGGCACCGCAAAATCCACTCACTGTCAAGAATTACAAAATTGGCCGGAAATATGAATGACTCCACCTTCACTAACACATTGTGGAGTATCCCAATAGGCCTTTTCACTGTTCGATCGGCCATCAGTAGTCGCATCACAGTGGGCTTTGGATCACCCAAACCCAACTTTTTGTAGATGGATAGAGGCATGAGATTTATACTTGCCCCAAGATCACATAATGCTTTAGCGAAGTGTAATAGCCTGATTGTACATGGAATAGTGAAAGCACCTAGATGTTCTTTCTTTTGCACTAGAGACCTTGTAGTAATAGCACTACAGTGCTGCATCCTATCATCATCCTCAAAACTAACCGATCTATTCTTAGTGACCATATCTTTCATGAACTTGGCGTAATCGAGCATTAGTTCAAGAGCTTCTATCAAAGGAATATTGATGGAAAGCTATTTCAACATATTAATAAAACACTGATAGTTACCATCCTCAGTCTTTTTCACCAACCTTTCCGGGAATGGTGGTTGTGGTCTTTGAATGGGAGTCACCTTTTGGGGCTTCTCTTCTTCTTTTATCGCTTCATCTACCAACTCACCACTAGCTTCTACTACATCATCTTCTCTTCTAATCTTATTTTCTACGCCAGACGGCATAGGTGGATCTATGGTTTGTTTACCACCTCGAGTAGTGACTGCCATACAATGTCTATCATTCTTTGGATTTTGAACAGTGTTGCTAGGAAGAATACCCGGTTGATGAGGGTTCATAGTAGACGACCATTGGGCCATTTGCATCTCAAGATGCTTGATTGAGACTGAATGTGCATCCACTTTTTGCCCAATTTTAGCCAAATCACCTCTCAATTCCTTTGCGTGCTCATCACTTGCGTCAAACCTCCTCCTCATCTTTTGTAACATGTCTTGAACTCGCACCATACTACCTCCACCATCCCTAGGAGTAACTTCCCGATTTTGAGGTGGAACATAGGGCCTATTTCGATCATTTCTGTTTCCATAGTTACTCCGGTTGAAATTGTTGTCGTGGGTGTAGTTTCTTTTAGGAACATAGTTACCCTCTAGGTTGTAATTCCAATAGTTCCGACCTTGATTTCCTTGACCTTGGCGCCAATTCTCCTAATTGGAGCCTTGGGCGTTGGTTCAGAAACCCCCCGTCTGCTCATTCACTTCATAAGAATCCTCCTCATAGTAAAACTCATCTATTGGCGGTGGTGGCTTAGTCAAATAATTCACCGTATTCACTTTCTCTGTACCCCAGTGACATGTTTCAACACTAACCCAAGCACAGTTCTCATTTGAGCCATCTCTTCATGAATCTCATCTGCGGCTGGGTTGTTTATAGATTGAACCTCAGAAGTGTTTCTCCCAGTATCCGACTTCCTAGTGCTCCATGATTTATTATTTCGGGAGATTTTCTCTAACTTCTCAGCGATCTCTGCATAAGTACACTCCCCATAGGAACCACTTTCAATAGTATCAAGCACCGCCTTATTGTTATCATCTTGCCCCCGATAGAAGTCCTCTTTTAGTGACTCATCATCAATGCGGTGGTTTGGGACACTTCTCAAGAATGAGGTGACGTATCCCAAGAACTACTTACTGATTCCCCTGGTAATGCCACAAAGTTTTCACCCTATCTTTGTGGTTGAGCTTTTCAGAAACCGGGTAATACGTTTCTAGGAACACATCCTTCAACTGCTCCCAAGTATTTATTGAATAGTAGGGCAACTCAGTAAACCAGATTGTGGCCTCTCCCGTCAGTGAGAGAGGGAACACTCTTAACCCAATGATGTCCATGTCTACGTCAGGCCTCTCTACATAACTCTTACACACCGACCTCAGTTTGGCGATGTGAGCATCTGGATCCTCAGATGGTAGCCCCGAGAACAGACCTCTAGCGGTGAGGATCTGCATCAAGCTACTAGTTACCACGAACGTATGACCATGTGGTAGAGGAGGTAGGACAAGTGGCCCATCAGAGTCAGTGATGTTAACATTTCCCCTATAGTACTCTTGATGGCGTGGGGTAGGAGGTTGCCTCCTCGGATTACCTTCACCAGGGTTATCAACCATCACTTGATTATGAGCATCAACCGTTGGGGGAGGTTGAGGATTGATCTCATCCTCGATATAAGCAGGAATGTATTGAATGTTCATTCTGCGAAGTCTACGGTTTAGTTCTGGATCAAGTGGAGGTATTGGTTCTCCTCGACTCCGTGTACCTGGCATACACTAAAGCTAGACCTGCGAGAGACAAAAACAAAACAAAAAAGTAAAATCAGGAAATTATTGACTAAAATTTGGTAATGTGCTTAAAGTTAGACTAAAAGCCACTATCCCCGGCAGCGGCGCCAAAATTGGATAGGCACAAATTACACTTCCCTAAAGAAGTATAAGCGGTCGTATAAAGTATAGAACCCAAATGTTAGGTTGGGGTCGATCCCACGAGGAAAATGGTTAAGACTTAACTTTAATCTATTATTACATCTATTTAGTCAAGTCCTTTCCGAAAACAAACAATTAAAGGGGGGTTTTGTGTAACAAAAGTATTTAATTAATTCTAAGTAAACAAGTAGCAAGTTCAAATAATTGACGTTTATCAAGTGATGAGAGAAACTAGGGTGTAAGTGTTCCCCATAGGTTCATAACGCAGTAACCCTAGCAATAACAACTCTTTCCTAGTATCTTGCATGCAAAGTGGTAAGTTATGTATCCCTAATTCCTTGGTCCGGCAACTAGGGAATTTCACTCCGCACCTTGGTCCGGCTACATGTGTATAGATTACTATACCTTACCTTTACCTCATATTAAGCATCATATTCAATGTATGGCTAAGTTACTACTTCACACCGATTGAAACTAGCCTATTAGATAGTGTATACTAAATCTACGTTGATAATTCTTTTCTTATTATCTACCTCCTTGGTCCGGCAAGTAGCAACAAGGCTAGTTATAACGTTGGCCACCGTTAAAAAGACTTCTAAATGAAAGAATTATCAATACATGCAAGAAACTTATTCTAGAATTGTTATTTTAGCTAGTTTTACTTTGTTAATTACCCATGGTTCCCACAACCCTATTTGTGGATTTAGTTACCCATGCTAAGTATTACAAAATTCATATTTATTAAACAAGAAATCATATACTTACTTTAAAAAGTTGAAGAAAACCCAGAAAATACCACTTGAATTAATGAATATATTGTAAGAAACGATTCCGGAAAGTATAAGTATTTTCCAAAACCCAAAGTTCAACTTCCAATAACACAAGTCTCAAAAACAATAAAGAGTTTAACCTCAAAAACGAAGTTTTTAGTCCTATTTATAATAATAGAATCCTAAAAATAAAAGGAGTTCTGTTTAAGGAAAACTCTGTCCAAAAAGCGTCTGCCGTCGACGACATCATCGGCGGACCGTCGACGCCTCCGTCGGTCCATACTTCAACTCTTTTTCAGCTGCTATCTTTTCTATCATTCTGTTATCATCGACGGACCCAAACGTTGGTCCGTCAATGTACCTACGGTCCGTTTATGGACTTCATTGCTCCTTACTTAGAATCTTTTCAAAATAAGGTACTGGGGCTACATTCTGTTAACACAAATGGTTTGCCAGGACGGTCCGTCCATGAGATGACGGACCGTCATCCCTTCCGTAGCCCCACACTTAGTCAGAATTCCCCGATCTTTCCTAAGCAGTATGCATCTTCAAACGACGGTTGCCACCTACGGACCGTCGATGGCTCCGTAGGTCATCACTTCTGCAAAATTCGGCACAGTCTTCAGCGTTTTCGTTCTGGACAGTTTTCCTGCAAACACAGAGAAAAATACATTAAAACTACTCGAAAAAGGCCTTAGACACACACTAAACTTAAGGAAAAATCATAGGAAGTACCGTAACTCCACGGTACATCAATGGTCTTCCCAAAAAAATGGAAATTTCAAAATCAATCTCACAATCAAGAATCACAAAATCCGCCGAAAAGATGAATATATCAATTTTTACCAAGATAACATAAAGTATAACCATGGGGTTCTTGATCAATCTGTCTGCCATTAAAAGCCTCATTTTGGTGTACTTTGTTTCACCCAACCCAAGTTCTTTATAGATTGCATCTTGCATCAGATTTATATTCTGTCACGAATCACATAAGGCCATGGAAAATAGGAGAATGCTGATAGTTCAAGGAATGGTGAAGGTTTTGTGATCTTCTTCATTTTTAATCATCTCATTAGTAATAACTTAAGTGCAACTATGAGAGACTTCAATTATTTCGAAGTCCAAGCTTCTTTTCTTTGTTACTAGCTCCTTCATAAACTTGGCATAACGCACATCTCCAGCAATTCATCAAATAGAGGGAGATTAATTGATAATGTCTTGAATACCGAAAAGATATTCTTGAACTTTTTATCCTCTTTTTTCTTCTTTAGGCGTTCGGGAAATAGATGAGGTATATATGGCGGATGTTGTACCACTTTTGGGATTGAGGTATTTTTTCTTGCACACCTTTCTTGTAACTCTTGGCAACACTTTGTTGGATGAATGCCTATTCTTTGTGTATACCTTTATCTTCTTCATGATCTTGTGCTTCATCATTGCCCTTCATATCACGTGCCGCATACTTCCTACTATGAATCACAAAAGCCAGATCATTTCACCATCCTCCACCAATATTTTTTTGTGTATGATTTCATCGTTCCCCATTAATTTTGGGTCCAATTGTTCTAAAAGTTGGCTCTACTATCCTTAAAGTAGCTTGATTGCGTCGTCATGAGAGTTTATTGTTTAATTATGAGTGGTAACTCCCAAATATACTTCTTGAAAGGAAGTATAAGTAGTCATCATAAAATAACAAACCCAACTTGTAGGTTGGGGTCAATCCAACGAGGAATACGGTCAGACTTAAACTTATTTAACTATTATATTCCTTTAGTCAAATTATTTCAGAGACAAGTAGATAAAAGGTGGGGGTTTGTAAATAAATAACTGATTGTTGTTTAGGTAACAAGTGAGCAAGATTCAAACTGCGAGTTATAAATATGAGAGAGAAACTAGGGTGTATGTGTTCCCCATAAGCAAATAACACGATAATACCAACAATATAAATCATTTCCTATCGGTATCCCAAAGTGATTGGTCCTTCAAATAGAGAATTTCACCGCCCACCTTGGTCGGCTTCATGTGTATACTAACCCTTACCTTTACCTCAGAATAGACTTTACATCAATGTATGTCCTAGTTTTCACCCTCGCATCAACTGACATTAGACTATAAAAGAGTATCCCACTAAATCTATGTTTATAATTTTATCTTATTAACGACCTCCTTTGGCCGACGAGTACCAACAAGGCGAGTTTTAATGCGTGCACTCATTAAAAAGAACTTCTAAGTAAAAATTACCAACGCATGCATCAACACTATTCACAAATTACTTAGTTATTATTCATACGTTGTTAATTGCTCATGGTTCCCACAACCCTAGTTGTGGATTTAACTACTCATGCTTGAAAGAACACGATTCATGATTTGATAATAAGAATTCTTGAAGTTATGTTTAGAGTAGAAGAAACCCTAAATCTCAAACTAAAATTAAAAATGAAAATCGTATAAGCCAAAATCCGGAAATAAAATTTATAATGTTTTTCAGTAAATTCCCAAGAAAATACCAAGAACAAAAAGTAAACAATAATGTATAACCCCAAAATATGAGGTTTACATAAAGTATTTATAGGAAAACATTTCCTAAGCAAAAAGGAAATAAAAATTTGTGATGCAGCTTTTATCGACTACTCGACCTATGCTCCACAGGTACCCTCCGTTGGTCAACACTTAGAAATTTTTCAGTAGAGGCTGGAACCGTCACTCTCATATCAGTAACAAAGGACGTGTAGGAAAATCAGTAGGTTGACCTTTGGTCCATGGGTCCTCTTCCATGGTCTTACAACCTGAGAGAATACCCAGAAGATATGGTATTCCAGAATCGTAGCACGGCGTACTCAACCTCTAGAAGGTCTTAAAAAAGCCATTAGACATCATTCATTGCATAAACATATATGAAAAGTAGTGCTGAATTAAAACTTTTTCAGAACATATCAAAAAAAAGTCTCATTTATAGAAAACGATAGAAATGCTTAGTCTCAAAGTAGCCATCTTAGACTTACGAATATCTTTGGGTCACAACCCATACAACAATTGAATACTAATTAACAAAGTCTATTACAATGTCTTTACAAGAAAAGCTAAACATATTGATGTCCTCAAATCGATTGAGGACATACCACAACTTTGCATAAATAAGTGCTAGCATCGAAGCTTCGCCTCAACCAACTCCTCTTAATCGCCACCTACACCTTTAGAAGTAAACAACATATGGAATTAGCACATTGTATGTACTAAGTAGGTTATATGCAATAAAATCATGCTAAAAGGATATTTGTATAAAACATGCTCTTTTTAGAGAAAACCACATAACAAAAGTATAAAAACCACCTTTAACATAAAATTCACATATAAGACATATTCCAAGTAATTCACATAATAGCATTATCAACACTTCAAACCATATATACATATAAGTCTCCTACCGAAAGTTATCCTAAGACTCACTTAAGTAAGACAAGAAGAGTCCGCCCATACACCCTCTTCAAGCACACCTAAATAACCCCTAATGATACCTAAGGTAAGATTATTCCCTTTTAAACATATGCTCACCACATAAGGTTACTCTATGATTCACTAGAGAAAACATGAAGAGACCGCCATATACCCTCTTCATGTCTACTTAAGAAACCCTTAAACCTATCCAAGATAGTGATGCTTTTCTTCAACTTACATTAACATAAGTCATTTTCATTCATTAAGTCAATTAAGAGACATTACATTAATTAAGGACTTCACATAATGTTCTTAAATAAGACCTAGGGAACCTACATCCTATCATCATCAAAGCCTACTCGTGTCATGTCTATATAGCATCTCATTCAACTACCTAAATGTTGTACAACTTATCAAATACTAGAATGTATCTGGAATGATGAGAATAGGCATTAACATTCATAGATCATACTATCTAGGCATGGAATCTGGAGTCTACCTTACTCCGATGGAGGGTGTTCTACATTCCAAGGGTAGAACTATGACACATCCCATGTAGGCACATGGTTAAGGTATATCAAGAGCTTCTTGTACACTAGTCTCAATATAAGGAAGAGCTACTACCCATAGCATATTCACTCGATGCTATCCTTTGTTCTAATAGATTAGTTCAATCACATAATGGCCTATCCAAAGGTACCATCTCTTAGTCATTACCAAGTCATAATGAACTTACAAAAGATGGGTCCAGTAGGGCTGTCACTCAATGGTCAACAAGGATAGCTCAATGACTTTCCTAGAGATGGTTTCATGCCGTTCCGGCCAACCTATCCCTAAGTCAACCATTAACACAAGAAGGATACCATTACAGCTTTGAACTTCAAGGATATCTTAACCTCCTTTCTAAATAGAATGTTCCACATATTAGTCATTCTTAGAAGGGCACCATCTTAGGTCTACCGAACCTAGACTTTCATTCGACATTCATTCATACACATGCAAGACAAAGGTGCATAAGCCTACTAAGCCAAGATGTTCATATTTATATACTTAGCATGCATAAAGTAGAGGTACATAGTCTAACTATCAAGACACACACATCATCTTCATATCACATATACATTAGTGTTCAAGTATCATATAGGAATAACAAAGTTAACATATCAAGATACACTAATAACACAACTAGAGTCACCACCCTAGTCTATAATGATCACATATAGTCAATTAGGAGAGTTCATACTCCAGTGTCACATATACACATATATCACATAGTGCTTCACATTGATCATATTCAGGTCATAACATGATAATATCACTATTCATAAAGTAATGCCGACAACGTTAATCGAATTCTTAAAATAATGCCGACAAGGCCATGTGATCACAATTATACCACATAAGCACCTCCACCATAATTGGACCATACCAATCATCAAAATTCAATACCTATACTATAGATATAGAAGAGGTTAGGTCACCATACCACCATTCCATTATCAACACCTCCAATCCTTAGCCATTTCAATCAACTCAAGTTACAAGGCTCTTACCCATAGCCATAAACACCAATCAAAACCAATAATCAAACCATAAAATTGATCCAACAAGATCCAATATGAAAATCATCATAATAAGGCAGCCTATATAAAATTCTATCATAATCTATACATATTTCAGTAGCCCAATACAGAGAATTCACTAAGATCAAGCCATGATCAAATCACCCAAATTAAAGAGAAAATAGGAATTTCATATATTGCAGGGGTTCATAGGAATTTTGATATAAAATCATTCAATTAACGTTAATTCAATCATAAATCATTGATTCAAATCATTTTATGCGAGAACCCATGGCTAGAATTCAAAATAGAAGATTTCATGTTTTTAAGCATCTATGGAAACCATTTACATTGGATCCTTGAATAGAAGAAGATTCAAGGATGAAGCAACATACCTTAATTGATGAAAAGACTAGTACAATATGAGAAGAAATCACTTGAGAAATCACCTTCTAGCTTGAACTTGAGTTTTCCCTCCAATGGAGGTTTGAGAGAATTTGGAAGAGAAGAAGGTTTTGGGTTTTTGATTTCTTATTGGGTATTGGGGTTTTCTAGGGTTAAATATGACTTAAAACCGTCAATAACAAACTCCCAAAGTACCCAAAATACCCCCACATCAATTGGACACTTTTAGAGAACTCTAACTTAACTTAAATTTCTAGAATTATCATCGAGAATCAAGTCCGCTACGCGGAGTTGCTACTGCATGATTTTCTTGAAAATAAATTCCGAAATAGTGGAGTCCGCCTTGTGTCCGAGATGTGGAGAAACGTTTGTCACTTGATGAACCAAGTCCGCAACGCGGACTGGTTCCTTCAATGCATAGGTTGTTGCTGCCTTGGGTAGCTTGCTTGCTCTAAGGCTTGGTCCTACTCTAGGACCCCTAAGGAGATCCTTGGGAAGTCGTGCCCGGACGTTTTGACCCTAAGTTGGTTCCTTCACATGTTAGGAACCTATCCTATCAATTTGAACTCCAAACAAAACATAAAACATGCTAAGACACACTAGAAAACACTAGACAGTCCGAACTTTACACTCTGCCTATTATTTAACCATTTTAGGACTTAATAAACTGATAACCAACATATAAGGCTCTAATTCAACCTAGCTCATTTTGAGGGTGTAACAATACTCCCCCACATGGAAACATTCATCCTCGAATGACAGTTTCATCATTTTAAACACTTTCAAGACTAAGGACTCAAGAATAGAAGCTCATAACCATACCACACCATATTCAAGAAATATAAATAGGAATAACATCAACTCCACATAGTAAAGAGACTCAAAACACAACAAGGAATTAGGAAATTCATCTTCAACTCATCATGCAATAACACTCACATTTTCCTTCGTATAGGAGGAACTTCCTTCTACATACGTTATCATGCTCATATATAAAATTTCTAAGCACATAATAAACACTTTTCATAAAATCACAATTTAGTGAAAATTCCAAGTACATTACAGTGAAGTATGCCTAGAATTGACCAATACAACATTTAAGCAATTTATTAGGATGGCATGACAACATGAGAGAAAAAACATATAAACTAATTTTACCACTTAAGCATACTTTCATGAAACTGCCCAATCCAAGGAGATCAATGAAATTCATTTTCACTCGAGACCATTAAACAATATGCAACATGCTACTATCACAATCTAACTCTCATGCTAGAATATAATAGAATAGAAGAGACAACAATCTACAACCCAACTACTCATCATACTCCCCCACATGGGAAGAACCCATAACAACTGAAGAGAGAAAACTATAACTTACCGGTCATCACCCGAATTTGCTCCCTTAGATTGGAGGGCATAGAAGCGATTCCTCTTTGGTGCACCACCATCCGGAGCATTAGGAGGAAATTGCTTGGCCTATATTTTCCTAGCTGCAATATTAGGACAATCCCTCACCTTGTGATCATCCTTACCACAACCAAAGCAACCATCTTGATTTGGAGCCCTCTTCTTAAACTTAGGTTAAACTTGCTCATCGATTCTTCCCCTCATAGCATCTCTACTCCTCCTCCCAAGATTAGACTCTTCAATGGATTTAGCATACACCCTAAGCCTAGATAAATTCATGTCACCATGGATCATAGCCGTACGACACTCTTCATTCACAATATCCGAAACACCGGTCAAGAATCTACTAATATCATCCCTAGGGTTAGAATCCAAGGATGGAGCATACTTAGACAATAGGATAGACGTTAAGGAATACTCCACAACACCCATGTTACCTTGACTATGGATTATAAACTCCTCAATCTTTACCTCCCTCTTCCCACTGGGAAAGTACCTTCCTAAGAATGCTTCTTTAAAATCCTCCCACTCTAAAGGACCCGATTCAACCGGCCTATTATCCCTCAATAGAGTAAACCATACTTGAGAAACATCTTTCAATTGGTACGACGCTAACTCTGCCTTCTCCCTAGAAGTCACTCTCATAGCATGCACTATCTTGTACACCTCATCCAAGAAGCTTGGGGATCTTCTACCACCTTAAAACCAAGAAAGATAGGACGATTCATCCTCACAAAGTCCCTCAATCTTAAGGTCATGGTACTCTCCATAGCATTCACCCTAGGCCCAATGTCTCTATTCACTTGAGTATTCATAGATCGGGCTAGAGTAAGGAGATCCACTCTAATCTCCCCATTAGAAATAACCGGGGGGAACCACCGGGACTTTATCCCCTTGAGACACATTAGGGACTTTCTCATCTTGAGGAATTTCCACACCTTGTGGAGCTTGTTCACCTTGGGGAGGAACTCACCCAATCTCCACCTCCTCACAACCCTCCTAGTCGGTGTCCTCCTCATATTCATCTCCTATAAACATAAGAGAAAACTTTAAGAAAGGACACTTATAACTTTTTAAATCTCTACGGCACGACACGAGAGTAGAAAAGAAGGGAAAGTCTATCATCCTATAGCCTCTCGCTCATGGATGTATTGCGACTCATACTAATGAACGAGACTCTACTAGATGTGGCTTTTACGAGACTTTGAATCCTAAGGACTACTTCATGACCTTATGCTCTAATACCGAGATTGTTATGACCCGAGAGTATACCCTAGAAGATATGGTATTCTCTAATCATAGCACGGTGTACACGACCTCTCGGAGGTCTTAAACAAGCCCTTAGACATCATTCATTGAATAAACTTATATGAAAAATAGTATGGAATTAAAACTTTTCACAACATATCAAAAATATCTAATTTATAGAAAACTATAGAAATGCTTAGTGTCAAATTAGCCATCTTAGACTCAAGAATATCTGTTGGTCACAGGCCACACATTAATCGAATACGAATTAACAAAGTCTATTACAATGTCTTTACTAGAAAAGCTAAACATATTTATGTCCTTGAATTGATTGAGGACATACCACAACTTTGCTTCAATGAGTGCTAGTATCAAAGCTTCACCTCTACCAACTCCTCTCAAATGCCACCTGCACCTTCAGAATTAAACAACATATGGAATTAACACATATGTACTAAGTAGGTGATATGCAATAAAATCATTATAAAAGGACATTTGTCTAATATATGCTCTTTTTAGAGAAAACCACATAACAAAAGTATAAAAACCACCTTTAACATAAACTTCACATATAAGACATATTCCAAGTAATTCACATAATAGCAGTATCAACACTTCAAACCATATACACATATAAGACTCCTACCGAAAGTTATCCTAAGACTCACTTAAGTAAGACAAAAAGAGTCCGCCCATACACCCTCTTCAAGCACACCTAAATAACCCCTAATACTACCTAAGGTAAGATTATTCCCTTTTAAACATATGCTCACCACATAAGGTTACTCTATGATTCACTTGAGAAAACATGAAGAGACCGCCATATACCCTCTTCATGTCTACTTAAGAAACCCTTAAAGCTATCCAAGATAGGGATCCTTTTCTTCAACTTACATTAACATAAGTCATTTTCATTCATTAAGTCAATTAAGAGACATTACATTAATTAAGGACTTCACATAATGTTCTTAGATAAGACCTAGGGAACCTACATCCTATCATCATCAAAGCCCACTCATGTCATGTCTAGATAGCATCTCATTCAACTACCTAAATGTTGTACAACTTATCAAATACTAGAATGTATGTCGAATGATGATAATAGGCATTAACATTCATAGACCATACTATCTAGGCATGGAATCCGGAGTCTACCCTACTCCGATGGAGGGTGTTCTACATTCCAATGGTAGAACTATGACACATCCCATGTAGGCACATGGTTAAGGTATATCAAGGGCTTCTTGTACACTAGTCTCAATATAAGGAAGTGCTACTACCCATAGCATATTCACTCGATGCTATCCTTTGTTCTAATACATTAGTTCAATCACATTATAGCATATAAAAAGGTACCATCTCTTAGTCATTACCTAGTCATAATCCACCTACCAAAGATGGGTCAACTAAGAATGCCACTCAATTGTCAATAAGGATAGCTCAATTATATTCCTAGAGATGGTTTCATGTCGTTACGGCCAACCTATCCCTAAGTCAACCGTTCACACAAGAAAGATACAATTACAACTTTAAACTTCAAGGATATCTAAAACTCCTTTCTAAATAGAAGGTTCTACATATTAGTAATGCTTAGAAGGGTATCATCTTAGGTCTACCGATCCAAGACTTTCATTAAACATTCATTAATACACATGAAAGTGAAATGCATCAAAAATATCATAAACACACATTGTATCAACATGCTTAACTTAAACATGTTGTTTGTTCTCAAGAGAGTCACTAAAACTCTAAACGACACTTGTGTAGAAGCAAACATACAAACTGAAGCAATCATATGCCCATTTCAATCCCTCCTATTTTCATAGTGCAAATCTTTTCTCTTAGAATCAACAAATAAACTCATATAGATCAAAACATGACATAGATGTACCAAGAGACACCATAACATACACCATTCACAATCACCAATGTATCAATTTTTCAACAATGTAACTAGCGCTCTCACTTCAAAAGAAATCCTTCTTCTCTCCCAGATATATGACATTAAAGTTTTAGGATTCCTTCAACATTCACACTGAGATGTGACTTCAAGTACAGTTAGTGGTCAATACCACAAGCTTGCCCTTATTTTCCCTTCTTAGACTCTCCAAACTAGTTGCCACGATCATTATACGACATTCTTAGCGTGTAACATAGGCTCAGGGTCAAGTGTGGTACATTTAGATACTATTTTAGTGATTTTCTTTCCTCCATGAGACCACATTTGATTTGTTTACCTCATTTCTCAACCTATCTTTGACATCCTTTAATTTTGCTTTCTTCTTTTTGTTTAACTTTATTTTGCTTTATTTCTTTAAGCACTTTTGTTTATCATTGTTTTGCTTCTTTTGCGAAAAGTCACATTTTTTCTTTCTTTTTTGATTCTCTTCTATACACACAACTCTTTTCATTTCCTTTTTCTTTCAGTTTTTTTTCACATCCACCCACAACTTATGTATTTAGCATGAGTTGAGGTGCACAATAACTGATTTCGGACCATGGCCAAGGTCAAGGTAACTTTTAAATTAGCTATCATCAACTTAGGCTTTTGTCCCAAGTCAAGGTGCTAATCTCCAAGGAGGTACCACACACAAAACAATTATTTTAGTGAATGTGAGTTAGGTGAATTGAAAGAGTGGTCTATCTTAGTTTCAAACATTTGTATCAAACGGAACATTGCTTTCTTATAATTGGTTCTTTCTAGGCTTCAGTGGACTAATCTAAACAACAGACTATGATCACTTACCAACTTCTAGTATAGTTTATCTTAGTAGGACCAATGGAGAAAGTTCTTGATGGGCACATATTATTGACACATTGTTTCATTACCAGATTATCATATAAACTAATTTTACCACTTAAGCATAACTTCATGAAAATGCCCAATCCAAGGAGATCAATGAAATTCATTTTCACTCGAGACCCTTAAACAATATGCAACATGCTACTATCACAATCTAACTCTCATGCTAGAATAGAATAGAAGAGAAGAAACAACAATCTACAACCCAACTACTCATCATACTCCCCTACATAGGAAGAACCCATAACAACTGAAGAGAGAAAACTATAACTTACCGGTCATCACCCGAATTTGCTCCCTTAGATTTGAGGGCATAGAAGTGATTCCTCTTTGGTGCACCACCATCCGGAGCATTAGGAGGAAATTGCTTGGCCTATATTTTCCTAGCTGCAATAGTAGGACAATCCCTCACCTTGTGATCATCCTTACCACAACCAAAGCAACCACTACTACCGGCTAAGCACTTCCCAATGTGCTTCTTCCCATAAGTAGAACAAGAAGGCTTAACCACTTGGGAACCACCACCTATCACATAGTTAGTCTGAGGAGCACTAGAACCATCTTGATTTGGAGCCCTCTTCTTAAACTTAGGTTAAACTTGCTCATCGATTCTTCCCCTCATAGAATCTCTACTCCTCCTCCCAAGCTTAGACTCTTCAATGGATTTGGCATACACCCTAAGCCTAGATAAATTCATGTCACCATGGAGCATAGCCGTACGACACTTTTCATTCACAATATCCAAAACACCGATCAAGAAGCTACTCATCTCATCCCTAGGGTTAGAGTCAAAGGATGGAGCATACTTAGATAATAAGATAAACTTTAAGAAATACTCCACAGCACTCATGTTACCTTGCCTAAGGTTTATAAACTCCTCAATCTTTACCTCCCTCTTCCCATTGGGAAAGTACCTTCCTAAGAATGCTTCTTTAAACTCCTCCCACTCTAAAGGACCCGATTAAACCGGCCTATTATCCCTCAATTGAGTAAACAATACTTGAGAAAAATCTTTCAATTGGTACGAAGATAACTCTGCCTTCTCTCTACAAGTCACTCTCATAGAATGCACTATCTTGTACACCTCATCCAAGAAGCTTGGGGATCTTCTACCACCTTAGAACCAAGAAATATAAGAGGATTCATCCTCACAAAGTCCCTCAATCTTGAGGTCATGGTACTGTCCATAGCATTCACCCTAGGCCCAATGTCTCTATTCACTTGAGTAGTCATAGCTCGGGCTAGAGTAAGGAGATCCACTGTAATCTCCCCATTAGAAATAACCGGGGGGAACCACCGGGACTTCTTCCCCTTGAGACACATTAGGGACTTGCTCACCTTGTGGAATTTGCACACCTTGTGGAGCTTGTCCACCTTTGGGGAACTTGTTCACCTCACGGAGGAACTCCCCCAATCTCCACATCTTCACAACCCTCCTAGCCGGTGTCCTCCTCATATTCATCTCCTATAAACATAACAGAAAACTTTAAGAAATGACACTTATAACTTTTTAAATCTCTACGGCATGACACAAGAATAGAAAAGAAGGGAAAGTCTATCATCCTATAGCCTCTCGCTCATGGATGTATTGCGACTCACACCAATGAACGGGACTCTACTAGATGTGGATTTTACGAGACTTTGACTCCTTAGGACTACTTCATGACCTTATCCTCTAATACCAAGATTGTTATGACCCGAGAGTATACCCTAGAAGATATGATATTCTCGAATCGTAGCAGGGCGTACTCGACCTTTCGGAGGTCTTAAACAAGCCCTTAGACATCATTCATTGAATAAACATATATGAAAAGTAGTGCGGAATTAAAACTTTTCACAACATATCAAAAATATTTAATTTATAGAAAACTATAGAAATGCTTAGTCTCAAAGTAGCCATCTTAGACTCACGAATATCTGTTGGTCACATCCCACATATTAATCGAATACGAATTAAAAAAGTCTATTACAATGTCTTTACTAGAAAAGCTAAACATATGTATGTCCTCGAATCGATTGAGGACATAACACAACTTTGCTTCAATGAGTGCTAGTATCAAAGCTTCACCTCTACCAACTCCTCTCAAACGCCACCTACACCTTTAGAAGTAAACAACATATGGAATTAACACATTGTATGTACTAGGTAGGTGATATGCAATAAAATCATGATAAAAGGACATTTGTATAAAACAAGCTCTTTTTAGAGAAAACCTCATAACAAAAGTATAAAAACCACCTTTAGCATAAAATGCACATATAAGACATATTCCAAGTAATTCACATAATAGCATTATCAACACTTCAAACCATATACACATATAAGAATCCTACCGCTAAGACTCACTTAAGTAAGACAAGAAGAGTCCGCCCATACACCCTCTTCAAGCACACCTAAATAACCCCTAATACTACCTAAGGTAAGATTATTCCCTTTTAAACATATACTCACCACATAAGGTTACTCTATGATTCACTTGAGTAAACATGAACAGACCGCCATACACCCTCTTCATGTCTAGTTAGGAAACCCTTAAAGCTATCCAATATAGGGATACTTTTCTTCAACTTACATTAACATAAGTCATTTTCATTCATTAAGTCAATTAAGAGACATTACATTCATTAAAGACTTCACATAATGGTCTTAGATAAGACATAGGGAACCTACATCCTATCATCATCAAAGCCTACTCGTTTCATGTCTAGATAATATCTCATACAACTACCTAAATATTGTACAACTTATGAAATACTAGAATGTATCCCAAATGATGAGAATAGGCATTAACCGACATAGACCATACTATCTAGGCATGGAATCCGGAGTCTACCCTACTCCGATGGAGGTGTTCTACATTCCAAGGGAATAATTATGACACATCCCATGTAGGCACATGGTTAAGGTATATCAAGGACTTCTTGTACTCTAGTCTCAATATCAAGAAGAGCTACTACCCATAACATATTCACTCGATGCCCTTTGTTCTAATAGATTAGTTCAATCACATAATGACATATGAAAAGGTACCATCTCTTAGTCATTACCTAGTCATAATCCACCTACCGAAGATGGGTCAACGAGGGATGCCACTCATTGGTCAATAAGGATAGCTCAATGACTTTCCTAGAGATGGTTTAATGTTGTTATGGCCAACCTATCCCTAAGTCAACCATTCACACAAGAAAGATACCATTACAACTTTCAACTTCAAGGATATCTAAACCTCCTTTCTAAATAGAAGGTTCCACATATTATTCATGCTTAGAAGGACACCATCTTAGGTCTACCGATCCTAGACTTTAATTCAACATTCATTAATACACATAAAAGACAAAGGTTCATAAGTCTACTAAGCCAAGATGTTTATATTCATATACTTAGCATGTGTAAAGTAGAGGGACGTAGTCTACCTATCAAGACACACACATCATCTTCATATCACATATAAAATACTGTTCAAGTATCATATAGGAATAATCAAGTCAACCTATCAAGATACACTAGTAACACAACTAGAGACATCACCCTAGTCTATCACGATCACATATAGTCAATTATGGGAGATCATACACCAATCTCACATATACACATATATCACACACTCCTTCACATTGATCATATTAAAGTTATAACATGATAATATCACTATTGATAAAGTAATGTCGACAAGGCAACATTCATCAAAATTCTTATAATAATGTCGACTAGGCCATGTTCATCACAATTACCACATACGCACCGCCACCATAAGTGGACCATACCAATCATCACAATTCAATACTTATACTACTCAATATAGAAGAGTTTAGGTAAACATACCACGATTCCATCATCAACACCTCCAATCCTATGCCGTTTCAATCAATTCAAGTCACAAGGCTCTTACCCATAGCCATAAACACTAATCTAAAACAATTATCAAACCATACAATTAATCGAACAAGATCCAATAATAAAATCATTAAATTAAGGTAGCCAATATACAATTCTATCATAATCTATACATATTTGAATAGCCCAATACAATCTACACAAGAATTGACTAAGATCAAGTCGTGATCAAAATACCCACATTAGAGACAAAATATGAAATCATTTATTACATGGGGTCATAGGAATTTTGATATAAAATCATTCAATTAACACTAATTCAATTATAAGTCATTGATTCTAATAATTTTATACAAGAACCCATGGCAAGAATTCACAATAGAAGATTCCATATTTTTTATCATCTTTGGAAACCATTGAAATTGGCTCCTTGAATAGAAGAGGTTTCAACGATGAAGCACCATACATTAATTGATGAAAAGCCCAGTCACTTTGGAGAAAAAATCACTTGAGAAATTACCTTGTAGCTTGAGCTTCAGTTTTCCCTCCAATGGAGGTTTGAGAGAATTCGGAAGCGACGAAGGTTTTGGTTTTTTTATTTCTTAATGGGTATTGGGGTTTTATCTTTGGAAAAGGGTTAAATATGACTTAAAAACCATCAATAACTAACTCCCAAAGTACCCAAAATACCCCCCACATCCATTGGACACTTTAAGACAAGTCTAACTTAACTTAAATTTTGGAATTATCGTCGGGAAATAAGTCCGCGAGGCGGAGATTCTCCCGCATAAGTTTCTTTAAAATAAATTCGGTAACAGTTGAGTCTGCCTTTTGTCCGAAATGCGGAGAAACTTTTTGCCCTTGATGAACCAAGTCTGCGACGCGGACTGGTTCCCTCAATGCCTAAGTTGTTGCAGCCTTGGGCAGTTTGCTCGCTCAAGGCTTGGTCCTCGTCAAGGATCCCTAAGGCGGTCATTGCGGAGTCGTGCCCGGACGTTTTGACCCTAAGTAGGTTCGTTCATATGTTAGTAACTTATCCTATCAAATTGAACTCCAAAAAAAACATAAAACATGCGAAGACACACTAGAACACAATAGCACGCCTAAAGGCTAACTTTTGAACGTCCTGGACGTTTGACCTCCAAATTCATCCAAACTTTACACATTACCTATAAAAAATTTAATTAAAAATTTTAGGACTTAATAAACTCATAACCAACATATTAGGCTCTAATTCAACCTAGCTCATTTTGAGGGGGTAACACATGGCTTCACACTAAGAATTTTCATCACTTCCTGGAACTTCTACTCTCTGAACACATTCGGTGGATGTGTAGGACGGTCCATAGGTCAACCTACGATCCATGAATAGCTTTGAGGTCTCACACTTGGTTATAAATCCCTGATACTCCTATATAGTCCTACCCATCGACACACTGTGAGAGGACTTAAGGTCCATAGGTCACTCCGTGGGTGGCTACTTCTGCATATTTTCAGTTGTCATCTTACTCAATTGCGTCCAAACCAACTTATAAAAAACATATCACATAGCACATTATTTCCAATTCAAAATGACCCTAGAATCACAAAACTCATAAGTGAAATGCATCAAAAAAATTGTAAACACACATTATATCAACATGCTTAACGTAAACACACATTGTTTGTTCCTATTTTCACTAGAACTCTAAACGACACTTGTGTAGAAGAAAACATACAAACTGAAGCAATCATATGCCCATTTCAATCCCTCCTATTTTCATAGTGCAAATCTTTTCTCTTAGAATCAACAAATGTACTCATATAGATCAAAACATGACATAGATTTACCAAGAGACACCATAACATACACCATTCACAATCACCAATGTATCAATTTTTCAACAATGTAACTAGTGCTCTCACTTCAAAAGAAATCCTTCTTCTCTCCCATATATATGACATTAAAGTTTTAGGATTCCTTCAACATTCACACTCAAATATGACTTCAAGTACAGTTAGTGGTCAATACCACAAGCTTGCCCTCATTTTCCCTTCTTAGACTCTCCAAACTAGTTGCTAGGATCATTATAGGACATTCTTAGTGTGTAACATAGGCTCATGGTCAAGTGTGGTACATTTGGATACAATTTTAGTGATTTTCTGTCACGACCCAAATTTGCAAGTCGTGATAGCACCTATGTTCCTAACCAATAGGTAAGGCAACCCAACATATTAACCAAACTTAACCAACAAATGAGTAAAAAGACTAACACTTAGCAAGAATGTCCAACATTGAGTTCCTTATAAGTACGAAATGCGGAAGCTAAAAAAAATTATGCATCCTTTAATTTTACTTTCTTCTTTATCTTTCACTTTATTTTGCTTTATTTCTTTAAGCACTTTTGTTTATCATTGTTTTGCTTCTTTTGCGAAAAGTCACACTTTTTCTTTCTTTTTAGATTCTCTTCTATACACACAACTCTTTTCATTTCCTTTTTCTTTCAGTTTTTTTTCACATCCACCCTCAACTTATGTATTTAGCATGAGTTGAGGTCTACAATATCTTATTTCGGACCATGTCCAAGGTCAAGGTAACTTTTAAATTAGCTACCATCAACTTAGGCTTTTGGCCCAAGTCAAAGTGCTAATTTCCAAGGAGGGACCACACAAAAAACAATTATTTTAGGGAATGTGAGTTAGGTGAATTGAAACAGTGGTCTATCTTAGGCTCAAACATTTGTATCAAACGAAACATTGCTTTCTTTTGGTTGGTTTTTTCTAGGCTTCAGAGGACTAATCTAATCAACAGACTATGATCACTTCCCAACTTCTAGTATAGTTTATCTTAGTAGGACCAATGGAGAAAGTTCTTGATGGGCACATATTGTCTGAACCTTCAACTTTTCTCACAAATTATTGACACATTGATTCATTACCAGATTATCATAGTACCCAATTCATGTTTTAGCTTAAGTAATGAATTCAAATCGGTTCCTACCATATCACATTGAGTTCCAACAAATTCTACTTATCAAGCCTACAGTTCTAGAACATTTCATCATTTTTGGACAGGGTTCATTTTTTTCATGGTTTTTATGTTATCATGCTTTCATTTTATAATTAATCCTACACATACATTCCTAAACATGATAGTTCAACAAAAATTAAAATAATCTCTTGAGGAAACATAACATATAACTCTCTTTCGTATTCATAATTCATATTCTTGTTCATTAGAGGGAATTTAGCCTTAACCGACATAGACCATGTCAGTTAAATGGAATCTGGTGTCATATGACCCCACACCAAAAAAAGGCATCCTACTTGGCTAAGGTAGAACTAACATATTTAGCTTTAGTTTGGATCCACTAGCTAATACATATATGGACACATAGTTATGGGATAGGGAGATTGCTACCTAACTAGCGGGAGGGTTTCCATCTCATGAGACCATATGTAGAAGACTTGGCCTAACTAGCAGGAGAGTCTCTACCTCATTTTTCATATCTACTCGATGCTAAGTATTATTCCCAAACTTATACATTAATAGTATTTAGATTGTATGTACAGGTGTGAAGGAATACTTTAGCCTTCATTCAATACAATTCATAACATAGCTCATTAATTCAATAAGGTGAGAGCTACCTTTCACCTTTAGAATCCTAATATACATGTGAGAAATCCTTTTACATTCATTCATAGTGTTTTCATGATAACTAACTTTCAATTAACACATATGATCATCATAGACATGTAAATTGCATATTTCATAATGTGTAAAGGTGCATATTAGAACTATACTTTCAATTGACACCACAGATACACCATAATAATATTTATGCATGGAGTTTGTGTTTAATTGTCCCTAATATGACAAAATAACAACATTATAATCATACACACTTCCCTCACAAAGTGTTCATAAGCATGTACATACTATCATAATCATGCATAATCTTCATATATTGCATTCAAGGATTTATAGACCATGCAACTCAACACCTCCACATTCATTATACTAGAATCGTCATCCAATTAGTTATTTCCTTCATTGCATATGTATACTCTTATAATCATATTGCAAGTCATATGGGTATAACCTTCCACAATACCACTATATACAATTTTAACATATACCATAATGTAAGCACCTCCACCATAAGTGGATCTATCCATTCATACTCAATAACTAAACACCTCCACCATAAGTGGATCACACATCAATGTATCACAATTCTATATCATTAAGGATTAATCTCAACCCATCGATTGAAGATACTACAAAAGGAAAGAAAATTGACATCTTCCATCATCCACATAAGCAATTCCACATAAAATCATTCATAACTTCACTTTTTAGGTCATAATCCCCATCTCACCAATACATCAATAATTTACCACATTAAGATATAACTGATGTCATGACTTCATCAACTAACTTCATATAAACAATTACTATTTATTATACTTTCATAATTAACCAATTTCCCAAATAAAAGAGTTTAGGGAAATCATGGGTTCTAGAAGGAATTCAATGTAAAATCAACTTTTAATCATCAAATTAAACCATAACTAATCAATATAAATTCTTTAGAAACATTTTAGCATTGAACCCATGCTTGGATAATAAAATAGGGTTTTGATCTTTGAAATACTATGAAATTCTTTTTGATTGGGCACCTTGAAAGAAAGATTGATCAAGGATGAAGGATCACCATACCTATATTACGAAACCTTGAAGAAAATAAATGAAGAAACTCTTTTGAAATATCCAAATCCAAGATTCCATGACTTCTTCTTCTTTGAGTTTAGAGAGAAAAGTATTGGAGGAATATGAACTATTTGACTTGAAGTGGGTCTTCATGAAAGTGATTTATTTTGGGGATATTTCATATAAAATCCATTATATATAGTTATTTAGAAATAATATAAAATATACCCGCTTTCTAATTTAACATAAAAATAATATTTACGAAAACTCCATTCCACATATGGACTTAGCAAGAAAAATCTAAGGAAATGTTTAAGGAAACATTTAAGGTCCTTTAAGTGGTTCACTAGCCTTGAACCCTCCCTTAAACTTATACTTCGTCAAATATTTAGACCTTTTTATATCTCTGATATATATACATAAACTTATAAGGTTCATACGTTAGGATCTAGTTCAACCAATTATTTTGCGAGTTGTTACAGTAGAAAATTTTATTAGTTATCTTTAATTTAATTGTCCGCACAACGCGCGGGCACGTATACTATTATCGAATAATAGACAAGGTAAATGCAATGGAAACAATGAATTGAGTACTATATAGAAGATGAACTATTTATAATTAATCGATAAGCGTACAACATATTAACTAATATAAAGAAGTAAGTCAGATGAAGCAAATCAATTAACTACTATGAAGGAGTAAGTCAGATGAAACACCCGATACACCAGGCATTGTTTCAATACAAAAAGTAAAATTTACTTTTTACATATATATAATACGTATTGAATCCGTTTGATCAAGGGTTTACATTTTCCTCAAATTTTCTATGATTCTGGAATTAATATCGCTATATTGACTTAGGGATATTATTCATAATTTCTAAAGGATTGGGTCAAAAGGATGTTAAAACAGAGTTAGGGACTTCAAGAAAAGTTTGCGGATTAGTTATAAAATTACTAAAACTTTAACTTCTTGAATACTAAGGTTTTTCACATTGTCATCTAGAACTTGCTTGATTTAATTTAAAATACATTGTGTTCATTGTAAGCCAAACACATATGTACTAGGTTTTGTTTTCTCTTTAAAATAACCCAATGGGTAAAACTTATCAATAAAAAAGATATTTAGATGAACGGGCTAGACAAAAGTGCTTAGCCTATTGTTAAAAAAAGTATAATGTTCAAAATCTCATTCATATGGGGGCTAACTAAAAAGTATCAAGAAAGTTTTCCCATTTCAAAATTCTCAAATTTTTTATTGCTCCAATATATATTCTTTGGTTTTCTAAATCATTTCAAATGATACATTAATTAATGGGGTTGATATGCATGAAATGGGATAGGGACGGATCAGATAGGGAGGGATGTATGCAAGATGGAGCTAGGGATGTTCTTGAAAAGGGATAGGGATGTATCCAAGAAGAATTTTATTTTAGTTTTTTAAAATTGTAAGATATTTTAGACATTATGATATGTTCTTGTGTATTCATGTAATTATCCTAAAAAGAAAAACTAATCCATCAAAAAAAAAGAACTAGAAGTCAAAAATGTCATAGGTAAGTAAAGCGATTGAAGAAATCGAGAGAAATCTTTTCCAACTCCGGCTAGCAATCCGCCGACATCTTCAAGGTTTTCTCTTTGTTATCCATGACAATCCATGATTAAGATAAAGCTAGGAAAGTCAGCAAAAACAGAAATAAGAGGAGATGTTACGGTTTAAGGTACACTTCGATTCATCTCTTGCTGCCTTGATCTGATTTTTTCATTTTATTATAGATGCTGATAAACTAACCTTTTTATGTATTTAACCCTCTACTACTCCATCATCGTCTTGTTTTGCTAGAAACCTCAGATTCAGAAAACCTCTATGATTGGTTTATAGAAGAATAATAGAATTGTTGTCACGACAAATATATCAATTCTAGATCTAAAAGATACTCAAAATGAAACTATTTCTTCATCTGAAAAGTTATTAGATAAGAAACAATGTGGTTTTCCTTATAATTATCATTGTTAAGATGATATTTATCGAAACCAAGGCCTCACATCAAAATAATCTCGAACTTCTCGCACGAATGAAAAAATATAGATAGTTTTATGTAGTTGTTTAAAGGGTACAATGTCACTCACAACTCACTAATATTTCTCAATTGTTATTTTTTGTAAGTTAAATTTCAATGATATTAATACGACATATACAAGGATAACTCTAAGATAAGCATAAAAAAAAAAGTAGGTGTCAAAAAATTCTCAGACCAAAAGTCACCCGTTATCATTAGTTGCACTAGAAAGTAGTAAAAGAGAACGTCACCCAATTTATGTCATAGTTTGTAATCATTATACACCTTAAAAGTCTCACTAGATAGCATGATTTATAGAGTATATTAAATCCTTTTAGGTATTATACTAGAGTAAATTTTCTCTTCGTAGGATCCGTTATGTGCAAGCATAATTTTTTTTCAATGCAACAATGAATTCTCTCTTCCTGCGAAGCAATCAACAAATGACTACAATTCACTTTTTGCACAATTATCGATGAGTATATAAATATTTGGCAAAGGAAAATCATCCTTGGGACTGGCTCTATTGTGGTCTCGATAGTCCACACATATTCTGATCTTTCAATCCTTTTTTGGCACCAGCACAATGTTGGCTAACCACGTGGGGTAATTTGTAACTCTCACAACGTTTGCCTCAATTTGCTTCGTGACCTCCTCCGTGATCCTTAAACTCAAATCCGGTTTGAATTTTCTTGTCTTTTGCTTAACGGGTAGACATGTTGGATCAATAGGTAATTTGTGCGAGAGAATATCATTGCTTAATCCCGGCATGTCTTCATAAGACCAAGCGAACATGTCAACATACCGCTTATGCAACTCTATTAATTCTTTCTTTCTTTCAGCCTTCAAATGTATGCTGACTCGTGTTTCCTTCACGATTTCCTCATCTCCTAAGTTGAAAACCTTTGTTTCATCCATATTGGGCTTCTTTTGACTTTCAACTTGCTCAATCTCACGAGGTAGATTTTCAGGCATCATATTGTCATCATACTCTTCGTGATCCTGATCATCGTTTTCACCTTGCTTGGTGGATTATTTACATGTCATAACCGTTGAACGAGGATTTTTATTAATATAAGTGCTGAAAAGTGCAAAAGGTAAGTAAAACTAAATAGATATTAAAAATAGCGTGAAATTTTTTTAACGAAAACAAAAACTTTTTATTTTAAAACGTTCTAGATTTTAGATGTGGCAAGCAACAAAGGTTAGGCATGATTCAAGCCTCAATTTGATGATGCAAGTTTGTTTGTTAAAATTAAAACTACTTCTCCACACTACCACGCCTCTGCTTGAAAGAAGGACGTGTTGATGTTCAAATTTTGTAAGATTTCTCCACGTTTGGACTCACGAATGGTCAATTTGCTGAGACTTACCTCTTCCTCTTCTCCATTCATTGCTACGAACAGATTGACTATTCCTTCTACGATGTTGTCAATGCCATCTTGATCTAGAATCAATGATTGTTCTGGTACGAAGATTGTATCTCTTTTCCCCTTGTGGTCTTTTCCCGAGGCAGGCTCATATTCGAAACCCTTGGTGCCTCTCTCATGCTTCAGCTGGATTATCTCAACTATGCCATTGGACTTCGGTCCAAGTCCACTCTTTGGCTGATAACCATACTTCAACATCTCCAATGCAACCATTTTTGCTGCACTTGACAATTTTGCATCGATTGGCTCTGCTTCCTCTATGACCCTTTTGGCTTGCATAATCTCCAAAGTATGTAAAATGGCTCCTTCTAACTCATCGGCGATAGGGATAGAATTAACAGAATGAATGGTTTGACTGAGCTCTACATGGATAGTAACTTCTGTGCGACCCTATTCAAACTTCACATATTGATGGAGGGTGGAAGGAACCGCTCTTGCCATATGAACCCATGGTCTTCCCAACAATAGGTTGTAGTTGGATGATACATCCATTACCCGAAATAGAATAGGGAATTAGGCAGGCCCTACTTGCAATGTGAGATGGATAGCACCCATGACACTTATTTTCAATCCATAAAAAGCTCTAACTTCCACACGAATTTCCCTTATTTCTCCCATACTAACACCTAAATCTCTTAGAGTGGTGAAAGTACAGATGTTGCATCCCGAACAACCATTAATTAAGTCTCAATTCACAATCTTATCACTAGATTTGAGTGCAATGTGAGGCGCTTTGTTGTGACCAACCCCTTCTGCAGGCAACTCATCATCGTGGAAAGAGATCTTGTTAGCTTCCAATATTCTTCCAATCGATGCATCTAAGGTTTCACTTGTGGTCTATTTTGGAATGATTACTCCACTTAGCACCTCCATCAAAGCATTCCTATGAGATTCAGTACTCATAAGCATAGACTAATTGGATATGTGGGCTGGCGTCTTCTTCAGCTGTTATTCAACCAAATAGTCTTTAGACTGCATCTTCTTCCAAAATTTTGCGGCTTCATCAGTAACATTCTTTTTTTATTCTATTCTTTTCCGAGTAATCTTTGATTTAGATCCTCTGGTGCATAACATCTCCCCCGACCTAGTAATTCCTTGAGCCATAGAAATTTTGATCATCTTGCCTTTGACACCTGTTTGATAGTCCTAATGGGCTGCTTTGGTGTCATACTCAGCCTTTATAGCAGTAAGAGTAGTCACTACAACTATCGAGAGATATGTTTTAACAGTCAGAGGTTCCCTTAGTTTAACGGTTATAACAGGTTGCGCCGTAGATGTCATGGCGTCTGCTCCATCCATGTTTGGACAGCCAGGGCCCTTGTATTCTTCCTCTAGAATAACCATGTTGACCTCCCGATTCTCATTGTTTTGCAAGGGATTGTCGTTCACATTCGGAAGTTCTGGAGTGCATTTGATTACTCATTTCCTGATCAAAGACTCAACCTGGTTTTTAAAACCATAACAATCTTTTGTGTCGTGCCCTTGGACTCCCGATTGGTAAGCACATCGCTTGTTTCCATCAAAATTAGTAGGGATTGGATCAGTAATTTTCCCTTCAACTGGTTGTAGCACTCCCGGTGTCCTCAACCTTTCAAACAATTGGGTATAAGGTTCAGGAATGGGTTTGTAAGTGAGACTATTTCTAGCTTCGGTATTTGGACGCTGTCTTGGTGCATATGCTGGTCTATTTTAATTGATTGGTGCTTGGACAGGAACATATGGTCTTGGAGGATTTTGCTATACTGGTTTTCGGGGTGTATTATATTGTGGTTGGGTATTATATACTGGGTGTAGGGTGTAGGAAGTTTGTGCAATAATCTAGGGTTTGTTAGGGTATCGATGGGATGATCCTCCTTGTTGGTAGGTGACAGCTGAAACATCCTCCCTTTTCTTCTTAATGGTACTAATGGCGCCCGATTGTATGGCTCTACTTTCCATCCTGCAAGACGACCATAGATTGAATCTTTCCAGATTTAACACCCTCTTCTATGAAGTCCCCCATCTTGACCAGTTCTGCAAACTTCTGGCCCATCATTGACATCATCTTGTCAAAGTAGACACCTTCTTGGGCTCGAATAAAGTACTTTAAGAGATCACTCTCGTCTAGTGGCGGTTTAACCCTTGCAGCCTCAGTTCTCTAACGTCGCGCATATTCCTCGAAATTATCATATAGATTCTTCGGTATATTAGACAATGAGAATCTGGCAGCAATAATTTCCGTACTGCATATGAAACGAGTCATGAAGTCCTCGGCCATTTCCTGCCAATCACGCCACTTGCGAGGGTCTAGGTGGATATACCAGGTCAATACTTCTCCAGACAGACTCTGGATGAACAACTTCATCATCAACTTCTCATTTCTTTCTACACCAACTTACTTGTCATAGTATTCCTTTAAATGCACGTGAGGGTTACCTTTTCCATCAAACATGTCAAACTTTGGTGGTTTGTACCCTACCGTCATGTCAATGTCTGGTGGACGCACAATTCATCATAATCCAGACTCTCCGTTCCTCTAGTAACTTTCAAGCTTTTCAATGCCTTTCTTAGACCCTGAAGCTGGGCATTTATTGACTCTTCTTCTTTTAGCTGGGCATCTTTGTCCATTTCAGCGTATTGATCGACCTTTTACGGGACATTAACAGCTTCTGGAATTGTGAAGGTAGGAGCTCCAGCGGCATATAGGGGTGGAACATGTGGCTCATAGAGAGCGACGACATGTTCCACAAGTAGCTGCTGCATTGTAGGTTTTGTAGGGTCTCGATTAGAAAGGTCGGGAAAGATTGTAACCACAATTGGTAAAGCTGGCGGAATGCAACCATGAACAGGAGCATTTTGAGTTGGTTCCGGTTTATTTGGTAAGTCGGAAGAAGGCAAGTAGGCCATTGGGAAGTATATAGGTGTCTTGAAAGTAGGGAAAGTGGTCGCCGATAGTTTGTCCATGTCTCGCACTTGACATAATTCTTCCCTCAAGATCTCGAGTTCTTGTTCCATGTGAGTGATCATTTCCTCATTTTGGATGTCACCTACACATCGAGAACTTTCGGGGTTATCAATAGGTACTATTATATTTGCGGAACTGTTGATCTCGTCTTTGTCAGTCATTTTTCCTTTTGATCAAAGGTTGTATCGTGAGTCAGCCAGTTTGCAAGTCGACACAAATCAATGTTCTTTGGGGATAAATAATGGAAACAAAACAAAAAGGAAACTATGTTAGTTTGGGAAATATTGAAAGATGTAACAAAAAAGCAAATGTAACACGTATATACACCAAATGGGCGACATTCAAAACACGTCCTAATGTAAGACCTCTTTTTGCCTGAGGTACGCCTACGTTGGAATCAATTTGATAATAAATTATCCATTTAAACACATTTTAGATTTTGGAGCAAACATAACTTCATTGATTAAGGTAGTCTTGGATGTTATATTGAGTTAGGAAATAAAAAACCTAAGATATGAAAGTACGGGGAGGGGGGGGGGGCATAAGGTAAACAAGATGAATAGGCCACATGACAATTTGAAGATCTTAAGAAAAAGGTTCAAAGAAGAAAGATGAATCTACGACCAGGTTTGAGAATAGTCATCGTCGTCATCCCGATTATAATATACCCCTTTGGGGTATTTTGGAGACTTGTCGGGGCCGCGCTCGAATGATATGTCTATAAACTCACCATCTATTGGGTTATAGATGTTAGAACTTGCCTAAAAAACCTCCATGTGATATTTCCAGACTTCGTCTTCCAGGTCATCGTCAAGTATCTCCTTTGGATCCTCTTCAAGGTCTTCTGCAACATTTTCTTCAGGATCCTCCTCTGGTCCTCCTCAGGATCCTTCTCCAGGTCCTCCTCCGGGTCCTCTTCAGGATCCTCTTCTGGATCTTCTTCTTGGATCAAATAATTGACGGATCGCTGGACTATCTGGTGGAGCATGGTTGTAGTGAACGCCATGCGAGGGAGCACCGATTCTCTAATCCAATCAATTTGTTGTCTGTCTACAAACCCCCAATACCCGTGTGCGCTTGGATGAACCATGTGACTCAAAGGATTTCGCCAAGCGTAATACTCTAGCGTACACAAACTTTCTTCGCCTATGTCCAAATCGATTGTATATTCCCACTCGGCTTATAGATTTTTTATTCGATCCAGAGAGACTGAAGTGAATGCATCTTCGCTAAACCCCATAATTGTCCATAGCGGAATGTCTTAGATAACTCCAAATTTCCGCATAACCCGGAGAGGTGCATATGGTTAAATACCCCTGAGCCCAATCAAATCGATAAATAAAAGGTGTCAAGTCCTTGCATACGCCAATCCTGTTAACCAATTGAATTTCCATTGGACGGAATCTCTGGTGAGGTTGTTTAACAATATGTGCCATTTTTCCCTTCCTGTCGGCGCACCCTTTCAATTTTGGAGACGATCGTCGTGGATTTCGATCTTGTTTGGATCACCCATGTAGTAATCTATTTGTGGGTTACATCGATAGAAATGTTCCATTGCCCAAATCTGCAACAATATACTGCATCCTCCAAAGAAATTATGTCCCCTGATGTAGGCTGTCATTGAATGGAGGACCTCGGCGAGTATTATAGGCATCAAAGTAAATCTTTGTGGATCGTTGAAGATGCTTATAACCATCGGCAATATCTTGATGTCGACAGAATTGGACTTTATCGGGAACACCATAACTCCCAAGAAAGTCATAACGAAAACTCTTGGCCTCATATGCTCCCATGATCCGCGAGTAAAATCAAATTCACGTTGATACTCATAGTAATCTTCTGAACGCCCAAACCTATGAAAGAGATAGTCTAACTCAACATGTCCGTTGTCAAATATCTTAATGACCAGAACATGTGCAGATACATGAGACTCACTAAATCACCTGCACAAATAGATTATGGGATCACTAGGAACCTCCCTCTAATTGACAGTTGGGTAAGACTACTGAACTCCACTAGTGTGGAGTGATCTCAAAATCCAAGAATTTGAAAGTTACGGTACTCGGTTTTCAAAACCCCGTCAGTTGAGTGACAAAGACCGTATCACATTGTCTCACCAAAAGTTACAATAATGCTCCTAAGTTACCTTTAATATCAACGCCGTGTATCCTTTAGATATCTTTCCACCAATCTTGTAAAATGATGGGTGCTGCAACGACCATTGGATATCGGGTATGTCTTGGTTGAGGTTCATCTGAAAAGAGGGTAAAGGGTGTAATGAGTTTATTTACTTTAAATCCATTAAGAGATTATGTTTGGATAATTTATATCAATTTCACAAAAACTTTATGTCGGCGAGTTTTAAAGAACAAACTCTTTAACATTTGGGTGGTTTCATAAACGCAACGACATTACCGTATATTGTCTTGCCTAAGGGTATGCAACATGACCTATTCTAAAAGTAAGATTATTTCCCTAAATTATTGAGAGTAGGACTGAGTAATTGCGAGAAGCTACACTATCTTCATCGCACCAACTCTGAAACTAAAGAATCCAAAGAGAATTTCGGAGGAGTGTAGGAACACCCCTCACGCGTACAGTGTGTGAGTGTACGGACAAGACTCGATACAATGTGCAAATGACTGTGTATAGAAAGCAGTAATAAGTAGTGTTTTAAAACAAACAAGGAACACAAGTTTGGATTTCACTTGCGACCTTTCAATCAAAGCAATATATTAAATAACAATCTGAAAATAAACACGTAATCATAAAAATTATTCCTAAGATGAGTTTTTTGATGGTTAAAACCTAGATAAGGTCCCCAGCAGAGTCTCCAAGCTGTCGCACCCTATTTTCGAACCAGCCAAAAACAGTTCACAACATAATAGGTCTGACACTCTGACTTTTGGAAAAAATTGTTCTGTCTTAGAGTCGCCACCTAAATTTTAACGAAAATATTAGAAAAACCTTTTTTAATATGTAAAATGTAAACTTTGTTTTGATTTGCGAAATAAGTGAGATTCTGAGTAAGGGTTTTGGTTACTCGAGGGGAATGTGTTAAGCACCCCTTAGAGCCTATCCGAGGATAGTCCTTAAACTCAATTTAGGAAATATATAATTTTGGAAAACTTGTTTATTTTTTATACTCTTTAATAATCAATTGTGAGTAAATTTTATTAGTTTTAAGAAAAAGAGTAAAACACAAGGTACGACATATATATGTCTTATAAAATAGATTTAATGGTAGTATTTCTATTATGTGGTAAAAAATAAATAAATAATGTGTTCAAATGTATGATAAATTTATTTGTAAGAAAAATATATAGTTGTATCACAATACACTTAATTTTTTTTTTATAGATGTTAGATTTGTGAAAATTAGTCGTCTTATTAAGACGTGGAATAAGAATATTATAGTAGTTCGATGTAAATGTGTAGTAATGTGTGATGTATTATTTTTGTTTATATGTAGAGATAAGTTAACTATAGATTAGATTCAGAATAATATGTGTAAAATTTAGGACTTTATAAATTATATAATAAATAATATTAGTAATAGATGAAAATAATAGATTTCGTAGAGAAAAATATAGAATATATACCTTCGTATGTATGACATGTATATGTACCTTGTATTTGAACCTGTTGATATATTTATGATTTGAAATAGCATGTTAGGAGATTAAAATATTTTAGGTAATATTTGATTTACAAAAAATAAGGTGTAGCCAAAAAAATTGTAAAGAGGTGATAAAAGAAAATAGGCCTAACTATTGAGACTTGTTTTATAATTAACAACTTTTATGCCAATTTTTTTTTTGTTCATAAAACATAGCGTCTACTTCTCAAGATATATTTCGAGAAAAGTAATTAATTTAACCTAACATATTTCTGAGGTTGATTATTTTAGCGTCTAAACTAATCTTAAACTTTATTTGGGCTATAAATTAGACGTGCATCATATGTTTGAGCCCTTTTTGAAATTTCACTTGACAAATTCTTAAACTATAAGCCCATTTTCAACTTAAAAGGAATGAAAGATTTTGTAATTAACAAGTACTAAACCATTTTAAAAAGATATTTTTGTATCATTTTTTTTCTAAAAGCATTTCAGCAAAATTTATAAGCATACAATATCGGCTCACATAAATAAACTTCAAAATATAAAAGAAGAAGAATATATAAAAATTTATGAGTAAAGGTTAGCCAACAAATCAAAACAATATAATTGAGACTCGAAAAGAGAAAGGCTAAGAAATATTGGACTCCTAATTTGCGAGACTCCAAGCACCGCGATGATCCTAATTTCCGTTGGCCCAATATTTTAGGCTAATATTGAGTTCCAAAGTAGAAATTCCAGTCCTCCGATTGTTCATGAAACATAAGAAGAGAAATAAATAAATTAATCTTAACCTTCATCACGTCGCCAAAGTAATTAGAAATAAAAATAAGAAAAGGGGCTCGACAGTAACCGCAAACAAGAATGAGCAATATCATCATACAACGAGTTAAATACTTCACACGATAAGAATTTAACTAAGCTTAATATAGAAAAGTCAACCTCCCCTATTCTTTTAAGAAAGTTTGATGGAATCTTTCTTAATCTTTACTAACCAAAAATATCAACTTTTTGAATAAGAGAATAAAGGCAACAAGGAAGGATGACAACAATAAAAAATGACAAATTGAATACCAGTTACCAACTAACTTAATCCACTTCCATCTTGATGCTTTTAAGAATACAAGAAAAACAATACGTTAGTTTCCCCCAAATACACTCTTACCTTAATACAAGTAATAATGTTCATTAAGAACAGTAAGTAAACATCTGATATAGGCAAACAACTTGATTGATGATATTATTTTTCTGCAAGTTATTCCCTAAGTTAATATTTCCTTGTAGTAGTACCAACAAATGACTCTTGAATCCGATTGTTTTAGTGAATAAATAACACAAAGTTAGCGTAATTTGTAACTTATGTATGCAGTAGGCTCAACATGTGAAGGCAAAACATGCTCAAAGTTAATCATTTATCACATTTCAGAATCCAATCAGATAATAGTTTCCCATCCAGATTCATAACTTCAGTCTTAAATCTATTACATGATGGCTCTAAAAAAAATAATGTACTCTCCGCGAAAAAACTTCACTCTAGAAATTAAGGATTTTTAGGGCACATGGTTCAGAAGAAGTCACTGACTGGTGGAAATTAGCAAAATCTCATACAAATGTCCAGAGAAACAGGAATTTCAAATAGCCGTTTTAGCATTCAAAAACATAAACGACGAGCAATAAAACTAACCAAACACTTCCTCCGCTATCATCATTGACTTTATAACATAAGTAACTGTGCCCAATATGTAATTAAGTAAAGAAACAATCGTAACTGGGAGAGGTCCACAAACAACATTTTAGTCATACACCAGCCAAAGTAGTAAGTTGATATGACAGCAAAAAAAAATTATGTTTCCCAACCCAACCTTACAATGATTTAGACACACTTAAATTCAAACAAATCAATTTCAGAAAGTAAGTTTTTATGTCCACTCTATTCTTAACTCGGGACGGACTCAGGAACAATACATTACAAACTTAAAGACGTGCTAATTTACCTACGAATATCATGTAAAAATAAATTTTATTACAAATGTTAACATTTGACTTTAGGACGGCTAAACCCAAGTCTATTTGGTTTCATTTTATTGAAGCATATAGTTTTCTCAAATGGGAAAAAGTTTCACATTAGTTCCTTTGTGCACTGATTGTTAAAATGGAGAATCACGTCAAAGACAGATCTTTATTCATTTTTTGAATTCAAATTTCTAACAAGATGCAGCTATCTACACATTGTAAAAACTATTTACATGCTGACTTTTGAACCAAAACTAAAGGAGGCAAATTCTGGAGAAAAAAATCGTTGGAAACGCAAAACTCAAATCAAAGATGAGGACATTTAAAAGGCCATAATCGATTCATGAAAAATATAAGAAATGAGGGAGATCACTGACCTTGTGTGAAGCAGAATACTAGAGAATGGACGTCAAGAGATTACACCTTCAAACTAACTCGAACGAAAAGCCGAACGAAAAGCAGAGAGGTAAAAGAAAAATATACAGAGCTATTTTTTGATTCATAATCGATTATTCAATGTTTTTCTATCTGTTTTTATCGATCTTCCTTCCTTGATCCTCCTTTTTTCTGAATCGTTCTCCCCCCTTTCTCTCTTTTTTCCTCTGAATTTCAATAAGGACAAAAATTTTGGGAAAGGATTCCAATCTCACAACTATCATATTGAGGGGATACCAATCCCAAATCCGATGGTCCTTCATGTTCTCCACCATTTCAGCTATAGCAGCGGCGGTGCATGGCTTTTGAGATCTGTTAAATTTCAAAAAAGAAGATAGAAGTGATGTAAAGTTGACAGGAAAAGGGGGGGAGGTGCATGGGGAATGAGATGATGTTGGGGACCGCCGGATATTGTTGTTTTTTGGCGGTCCATGGTCGTTCTTGATGGGAGGTTGATGGTAGGTTGATGAGAGAGGACGAAGGGCATGGGAAGGAGGAAGACGCGTGCAGCGTGTCTGGGAAATTAGAGAAATTGAAGCTTCCTTTTGCTGGTTTTTTCTGGAAAAAGTAAAGGGGAGGTGGGGAGGATGGAGAAGAATAGGGGCGGTAGGGGTGTACTATTCTGAAAAGTTTTGGGGGTTTGATTTTGGTCGTTCGATCGTTTAATCAGATTGTTAAGATAAATTAATGATTATATATATATTGAATAATAGTAAAAGTTGAATTAATCAGGACCATTAGATTAAATTGTAGGGTCGATATTTAATCGAAAGAAACACAATCCATGTGCTCGCCTACATGGCATACACAAATTGGCCGGTTAAAGGAGACATGGATTACCAAAATTGGTCAAATTAAAATCATTTAACTTATAACATCTTATTTATTAAATAGTCATAATTTAAGATATAAATTATTATTTTGAAAGATTAGATTATTTGATAAATTTAGTCACTCCTAAAATTAAATTAATATAAACTAGTAACTCATAATTAATAAAGATTTTAAATTTTAATAAATGTACAAAAATATCTAATGTGATAAAAGAAATTATACTTGAACAAAAAATAGATTCATTTTTTAAGAACGTCATTTATTAAAAAAAGAGAAAGTAAGTAGTAATATATAATATATTTAATTTTTATAAGACAAAACATTTTATTGGGTGTCAACAACTTGCCTTTTTTTTGTCCATGGAAGAGAGTAAAGAAGACGTGGACAATGAAATATTGACAAAATCCGATTTTAGGCGACCACAAAAATATACTTGAGAAATAACTTGGCAAGAATGTCTATGGAGTTATGACCGAACTCCGGCATTCGAGCTGCCTACATATCTCAGGTTTCATGAGAAATCAGGCCATATGTAGTTCGAGAGTGTAGGAACATAGCAAATTTTATTAAAATAAAATTTGCCCAAGTATTGAATTTTGGTAATACTGATTTGTTTTGATGAGGTGTGAAGAAATTAGCACAAAGTGAGGGACCAGATACAATTCTTGAAGAACGTGAATGCTCCGTAGCAATTTCTACTAAAGACTTACAGTAGCGGGATGAATTTTCTAAAATGCCTAGTGTCGAGTTATAATGAACTGATACGTGAGAGATCTATATGTAGGTTGAAATGAGACTTTTGCAAATCGAGTCGAGTTAAGTTTTGAAAGTGAATCCTTGACATAGCTAGTGATTCTTGACATTGAACTAACTTGCCCTAGTTTGCTGCTGAGAGGGAGTTCCTCGTTGTAATGTGTTATCCTGCAAAGGATGTAAAAAGGTGAAAAGTACCTATTGTGGTTTAAAAATTATAAGTTGAAATAGTATGTAAAGAGTAGAGTGTAGATATTCAAACGATTGTTGATGTCTTTTGTGTTGTAGGTAAAGTAACTTCTAATGTAGAGGCTCTCGGCTGGTGGAGCTTATTGTAATGTTAAGGTTGCACTGACTGCGTAAAATAACTTAAAATGTAGGGGATCTCGACTAGTTGGGCTGTTGTAATGTAAAGGCCGTATCTGACTGCGTAAAATAACTTGAAATGTAGAGTCTCTCGACTGGCTAGGATGTTGTAATGTAAAGGCCGCATCTGACTGCGTAAAATAACTTGAAATGTAGAGGTTCTCGACTGGTAGGGCTGCTGTAATTTAAAGGACGCATCTGACTGTGTAATATAACTTGAAATGTAGAGGCCCTCGACTGGCGGGGCTATTGTAATGTAAAAGCCACATCTGACTACATAAAATGACTTGTAATGTAACACTTGATTGTTAGTGTATAACAGCATTGATACGCTTGCATGCTCCCAGTCGGTGGAGATTTTGTGACGTCGTTACGATTTTAGTCTTGATTGGTGGAGTTGTACGAAGTTTGGTATATACATCCCTCGATCGGTGGAGCTTTAGTGACGTTGCTATGTACAACCCCTATCAGAGGATCTTGACGAAGTTTGTTATATAAAACCTCCAATCGGCGGAGATTTAGTGACATTTGCTATGTACATTCCTAGGCTTGTGGAGTTTGGCGTTGTTAGACGGTGGTCTCCGATTGGCGAAGTTGTTGATGAGGTTAGTTTACAAGCTCTAGTTGGTGGAGTTATTTTGACCAAAATTAACTTTCCTATTTTCCTACAAGGGGCCCCTTTTATTAAGCATTTGATCTGTACCTTGATCATACCTGCAAAATTCAAATGAAATATTCTTAGAGATAAGTTTTCAAATTGAAGTGCTTCCGAAAAATAAAGTAGGGGAAGTGTATTGTGGCACATGTTTGTGAGAAATCGAATGACGTTTCTGGTCATGCTCTAAGAATTCATGTTATTTTCCTTGATTCCTGTATTCCTGCACTCAAAGAAAATTTTAGTTTGGGAAGGGTTGTTGATTTGTGTCGACTCGCGAACTGAAGACTCATACCTAGAATCCTCCGACATCTTGTCAGTTCTGCACATAGTTTCTTAACCTAGTGACTTGGTAGGTGGATGGGTAGAAAAATATTCCTTTTAAGAAAAATTAGCTTATTATTTTTTTTAGAAAATAATTGCACTACATATTTATTAGGTTTGTGTATATGTGTGTATATATATAGTAATTATCTAGCATTTTAGATTATGACATGTTCCGAAGTCCGTTGAGGCCTCTATTTGTTGACTATATCCAACATAGTCCTGTTGTAGCTTTTACTCTTCTGATGAAGCTTCCCTAGATCTTTTGCATAAACTGCGATGACCGAGATTCTTCAGATTTTGAGGTTACGGTAACTATGATGTAGTGTTTCGTAAGGGTAAGAAGAAATGAAAATTATGCAATGCATTGATCGAGCTTGATTCAGGATGCCTATGTATCCCTAAAAATAGGAATCAGATTACAATGTAGTTCGAATACAAGTGGGAGAGATAAAATTATGTAATACAATGACCGAGCTTGACTCAAGATGCCTACGTATCCAAGTGGAATCAGGTTGTCACGTAGTTCGATTACAATAGAAAGGTGAAAAATATACAAGGGGAAAGTAGCAATATGTAATGCAATTATCAGGCTTGACTCATGCTTCCTATGTATTCAAGAGGAATAAGGCAGGACGTAGTTCGAGTATAACAGGGGAGAGTGAAAAAAAATATGTAATGCAAGGATCGGGCATGACTCAGGTTGCCTACGTATCCAAGCGGAATCAGGTCAGGACATAGTTCAGATACAATATAAAAGTGAAAAATATGAAATGCAAAGGACCAAATCCGACAAGGATTGCCTTCGTATCCCACTGAGGGAATTCAGGTAGAGCGTAGTTCTAAATATATGAAAATGATGATTTTTGGTTTTCTATGGGAGACCGAATCGAATGTGGGTTGCCTACATATCCCATCGTGGGAAGTCAGGTCTAGACATAGTTATGTTACAATCAAAATGCAAAAGTACAAAGCTTGAGTTCTTTAAATATAGTATTTCTTGATGGCGTCTAAATTTTTTGGCTTTGTGATGACTCTTCCGTCCATTTCTGCTAAGATTACTGCTCCTCTAGAGATAACCCTATGAACCATGTAGGGTCCTTGCCAATTTGGTGTAAATTTCCCTTTGTCTTCTTCTTGGTGTGGAAAGATCTTCTTCAATACTAATTGCCCTAGTGTGAACTGTCGAGGTTTTACTGTCTTGTTGAATGCTTTGGTTATTCTGTTCTGATAGAGTTGACCATGGTAAACTGCATCCATCCTCTTTTCATCGATAAGCATCAACTGTTCACGCCTTGTACGTATCCATTCTACATCGTCTAGACCAACCTCTTGGATAATCCTTAAAGATGGTATTTCTACCTCAGCAGGTATAACTGCTTCCGAACCATAAACCAACATATAAGGAGTTGCCAAAATTGATGTTCGGATTGTGGTGTGATAACTAAGTAAAGCATATGGTAGCTTTTTATGCCATTGGATGTGACTGTCCACTATTTTCCGTAGGATCTTCTTGATATTCTTATTTGCAGCCTCAACTACTTCATTCATCCATGGTCGGTAAACTGTGGAATTGTGATGAGCAATCTTGAACCTTTCACAAGTTTCCTTCATAAGATCGCTATTGAGGTTGACTGCATTATCAGTTATCATTGATTCTGGAATTTCAAACCGACAATCTATGTTATTGCGAACAAAGTCTTCCACTACCTTCTTAGTCACTACCTTGTATGTCGAAGCATCGACCCATTTTGTGAAATAATCGATAGCCACCAAGATGAAACGATATCCATTTGATGTGGGAGGCTCTATAGGTCCGATAGCATCCATGCCCCTAGCGGCAAACGACCTAGGTGAACCCATTACGTTAAGCTCATTCGGTGGAACCCATATAAAATCTTCATGCACTTGACACTGATGACACTTTTGCATATACCGAATGTTATCTCTCTCCATGGTCATCCAAAAGTATCCGGCTCTTTAAATCTTCTTTGACAAAGTGAACCCATTCATGTGAGGTCCACATGTTCCTGCATGTATTTCTTCCAAAAGTCTTGTCGCTTCTGTTGCATCGACACACCGCAAGAGTCCTAAATACGAAGTCTCCAATATAGGATTTCTCCGTTAAGGAAGAAATGATTGGCCATTCTTCTTAAAGTCTATTTCTTCTTATTTGTGGCACGTTCAACATATTCTTGTGATTCTATCAACCTTTTGATCTCATAGTACCATGATCTCCTATCCAATTCCTCATCTATATGAAAACAGTATGCGTGTTGACAATATATCTCTATATCAATAGGGTCGATATAACTCTTGTCTTGATGCTGAATCATCGAGGATAATGTTGCCAAAGCATCGTCAAACTCATTTTGAGCGCGAGGGACATGCTTGAACTCAATTCTTGTGAATCTTCTACTCAACTCCTTTATTTAATGCAAATAAGGAAGGATCTTGACATTTTTAGTGGTCCATTCTCCTTGAACTTGATGAACCAACAAGTTGGAATCTCTTATCACCAGAAGTTCTCTGATGTTCATGTCTATAGCCATCCTGAGTCTGAGAATACAAGCTTCATATTCCGCCATGTTGTTGGTACAGTAGAACCTAATCTTGGCTACGATTGGATAATAATGACCTATTTCCGAAACTAAGACTGCTCCTACTCTAACTCCAATAGAGTTTGATGCTCCATCGATGAACATCCTCCATCCATCATACGATTCTGATATGTCTTCTTCTACAAACAAAACCTCTTCATCAGGTAGTAGGTCGTGAGTGGCTTGTAATCCTGGTCCACCGGTTTTTTTGTGAGGGATCAGGCATGGCTTATCCTTTGATGGCCTTCTGTGTCACGTACACGATATCAAACTTGCTCAACAAAATTTTCGACTTTGCGAGCTTGACTGTAGGCATTGGTGTTTGAAAGATGTACTTTATTAGATCCATTCTTGAGATCAAGTACGTGGTGTATGCAGATAGATAATTCCTAAATTTCTGAGCGATCCAAGTTAAAGCACAACATGTTTATTCCAACAAGGTGTATCTCGCCTCGTATGGTGTGAATTTCTTGCTTAGATAGTAAATGGCTTGCTCTTTTCTACCTGTCTTATCATGCTGCCCCAATATACATCCAAAAGCGTTATCTATGATAGATAGATACAATAAGAAATGCTTTTCTAGGATCTTGTGGGACAAATATTGGTGGGTTGGACAAGTACTCTTTGATTCTATCAAAAGCCCTTTGGCATTGTTCTGTCCATTTCGTGGCAACTTCCTTCTTCAATAATTTGAATATGGGTTCACAAACAACTGTGGATTGAGGTATGAATCGAGTGATGTAATTCAGTCTTCCTAAGAAGCTCATCACATTCTTCCTGGTCTTGGGTGGAGGTAGCTCTTGGATTGCCTTTATTTTCGATGGATCCAACTCTATGCCTTTTCTACTAACGCTGAATCCCAGTAGCTTTGTTGGGGGTACTCCAAATGCGGGCTTTGCTGGATTCAACTTCATATTATACTTTCGCAACCTCTCAAAGAACTTCCGTAAGTCATCCAAGTTATCGAACATCTTTTGGATATGATAACAACATCGTCCATATACTCTTTAATTTCCTTATGGATCATGTCATGGAAAAGGGAAGTCACGGCCCTCATGTAGGTTGCACCGGCTTTTTTTTTAGGACAAATGGCATTACTCTATAGCAATATAATCCCCATGGAGTGATCAATGATGTCTTATCTTCATCATTTTCGTCCATTAGAATTTGTTGATATCCTGCGAAGCAATCAACAAATGACTGCAATTCATGTTTTGTAAAATTATCGATGAGTATATGAATATTTGGAAAAGGAAAATCATCATTGGGACTTTCTCTATTGAGGTCTCGGTAGTCCACACATATTCTGATCTTTCCATCCTTTTTTGGCACCAGCACAATGTTGGCTAACCACGTGGGGTAATTTGTAACTCTCACAACGTTCGCCTCAATCTTCTTTGTGACCTCCTCCTTGATCCTTAAAATGAAATCCAGCTTGAATTTTCTTGTCTATTGCATAACGGGTAGACAAGTGGGATCAATAGGTAATTTGTGCGAGACAATATCAGTGCTTAATCCTGGCATGTCGTCAAAAGACCAAGCAAATATGTCAACATACTACTTAAGTAACTCTATTAATTCTTGCTTTTTTCAACCTCCAAAAGAATGTTGACTCGTGTTTCCTTTATGATTTCCTCATCTCCAAGGTTGACAACCTCTGTTTCATCCATATTGGGCTTCTTCTGAGTTTCAACTTGCTCAATCTCATGTGGTAGATTTTCAGGCATCATGATTTCATCATACTCTTCGTGATCTTGTTCATTTTTTTCACCTTGCTCGATGGATTCATTACATGTCATAACCGTTGAACGAGGATTTTTATCAATATAAGTGCTGGAAAATGCAAAAGGTAAGTAAAAATAACTAGATATTTAAAATGGCATGAATTTGTTTAATGAAAACAAAACCTTTTTATTTCAAAGTGTTCTAGCTTTTAGAAGATGCAAGCAACAAAGGTTAGGCATGATTAAAGCCTCAATTTGATCATGCAAGTTTTTTTAAAAAATTAAAACTACTTCTCCACACTACCAGGCCTCTGGTAGAAACAAGAACGGGTTGATGGTCCAATTCTGCAAGATTTCTCCAGGTTTGGTATCACGAATGGTCAATTTGCTGAGATTTATCTCTTTCTTTTCTCGAGTCATTGCTACGAACAAATTGTCTATTCCTTCTACGATTTCTTCAATGCCAGCTTAATCTGGAATAAAAGCTTGTTCCGGTACGAAGATTTTATCTCAACTATGCCATCGGACTTCGGGCCAAGTCCACACTTTGGATCATAACCGTACTTCAACATCTCTAACACAACCAGTTTTGCTACACTTGACAATTTTGCATTGGTTGGCTTTTGATACGCTCAAATTTACTTCTCGAAATGAAGTATAATTGGTCGTATCAAGTTAAGAACCCAACTATAAGGTTGGGATCGATCCCACGAGGAAAATGATTTAGACTTAACTTTAACCTACTATTACTTCTATTTAGTCAAGTCCTTTCCGAAAACAAATAACAAAAAGTTTTTTTAAGTAATGAATATAATTAGCTATTTCTAAATAAGCAAGTTCAAAGATTTGATATTTATTAAGTAATGAGAGTAACTAGGGCTTAAGTGTTCCCCATAGGTTCATAACTCGGTAATTCTAGCTATAACAATCCTTTCCTAATATCTTGCATGCAAAGTGGTAAGTTATGTATCCCTAATTCCTTGGTCCGGCAACTAGGAAATTTCACTCCGCACCTTGGTCCGGCTACGTGTGTATGCTTTACTAAACCTTACCTTTACCTCATATTAAGCATCATAATCGATGTTTGGCTCAGTTATTACTTTGCACCAACCGACACTAGCCTATTAGATAGTATATACTAAATCTACGTTGATAATTCTTTTCTTATTATCTACCTCCTTTGTCCGGCAAGTAGCAATAAGGCGAGTTCTAACGTGTGCACTCGTTAAAAAGACTTCTAAACGAAAGAGTTATCAATACACACAAGACACTATTCGAGCATTGTTATTTTAGCTAGGTTTTACCTTGTTATTTACCCATGGTTCCCACAACCCTAGTTATGGAGTTTAGTTACCCATGTTAATAATCACACAATTCATATTAATTTGATAAGAATTCATGCACTTACTTTGATGAGATTGAAGAAAATCCAGAAAATTACTTGGATTAATCAAAAACTTGAAACAAACGATTTCGAAAAATAAAGTAATTTCCAAAATCCCAAAATTCAACACTTAGAACAATAAAACTAAAAATATCCAAGACTCTAACCCCAAAAATGAGGTTTTTACCAGTATTTATAATAGACAAGTTCTAACATAAAAGGGAAATCTATTTAAGGAAAATCTGCCCAAAAACGCATCTTAGTCGACGGCTGGAGCGACGGACCGTCGAGGTCACGACGGACCATCGAGGCCCTCCGTCGTTCCATACTTAACTTCTTCTTCTGCTGCTCTCTTCACCCACTTTCTGTTACCATCGACGTACATGGATGACGGTCTGTTGCGTGCACGACGGTCCGTCGAAGGCTTCCGTTCCTCCATACTTAGAATCTTTTGAAGATGGGTACTGGGGTTACTTTCTATTAACATTGACGGATGTGCAGGATGGTCCGTCGTGGCTATGACGGTCCATCATGAGCCTCCGTAGCCCCACACATAGTCAGAATTGCCCAACTTCCTTTAGTAGCCTTTTTCTTCGTACGACGGTGGCCACCTACGGACCGTCGAGGTCACGACGGACCGTCGATGGCTCCGTAGGTCGTCACTTCTGTAATTTTCATCACAATTCTCCCACGTTCTCCTTCTGGACAGATTTCCTGCAAACAAAGAGAAAACTACATTAAAACCAATACAAAAAGGCCTTAGACACACACTAAACTTAAGGAAAAAGCATTGAAAGTACCGTGAAACCATGGTACATCAACACCCTCAACTTAAATTCGTTGTTTGTCCTCAAGCGATGCACTATGACTGACCACAAAATCTTTGTACAAGAGTATCCTTAATTTAGCTTTTTGAAATCATCTGGCTCTCAATCCTGATTATTCTCAAATTGATTTATGCATGCTATCACTATTAGGCTCGCTCATGTAGATCAGACCATAACACAGACTCACCACGCTCCGACACCTATCCTCTATGTTCTCTCACCAAGGTACCAATTTTTTGGTATTGTAACTAGTGTCCTCACTTCAAAACAACATCCTGATTTTTCACACAATGATTTCAATTTGAGTATAAGGAATATTTTTCAACACTCACTCTTAGAACAACTTCACACCTCATTTATACTTATTGTCATAGGCTTGCCCTTAATTTCACTGCTTTAAGTTCACCATAATAGACTCTTAGGATCACGATAGGACTTTCTTAGCTTGTAACTTAGGCTCGGGGTCAGGTTGGGTACATTTAGATGTATTTTCAGTGACTTATTGCTCTCCTTGACATAACGACTAACCATCCTACCTTTTTATCGTTTTATTCCGCCCTATTTCTTAATTTTCATGCATTCTTTCACCTTGCTATTCTCCCTTCTTTGTCCTTTTGTGTAAGTGACTCTTTTCTTTTCTTTTTTTTTTACTTGTATTTTCAAATTTTCAAATTTTTCACTTTTCTTTCAACTTTTCTTGAGTCACTTTTCTTTTGCTCTTTCTCTCTCTTTATTCTTTCAACCCCACTTTCCAGGGCATTCCTCATAATAGCCACCCTTAACTCATGGCTTTGCCATGAGTCAAGGTACACAATACCCAAAGTTGGGTCAGGGCCACGAAAAGGTTGTTTGATGCATTAGCCACCCTCAACTTATGCTTTTGGGATAAGCTGAGGTGCACATGTCCAAGGAGGGACCAGGGCCAACACATTGTTCCCAAAAAAGATCAGTTGGGGTGAAAAAGAAAGGTCTATTTTAAGCTCAAATCATTTGGATCAAGAAGGGATTAATTTCATTCGGTTTTCTGTTATTTAGGCTAAAGATTGGCTATATTGAACGAGGGCCTATGATCCTTTCCTAATTGTCTATTACGACTTACTTTTAGCAGGACTAACAAGGCAAGTTCTAGCTCAATACCAATGGTGGAATATTCAAATTTTCCTCACACTCACTTGACATCTCATTACTCTACCAAATTATCAGAAACCTAGTTCGAGTTTTCGATTTAGGGTCATGAAGTGGTGTATCTCTATGTCATGCTTAGAGTCACACATTTATCAGTTACTGTGCCTAGTCACGCATCATTTTCTTTAAATCAGGATATCATTTTGTTTAGCCATCATGCTTCAAAGTCCATTTTCTATACTATGTACAAAAGATACCAACATGCCGATTCAACAATAAAGTAACAAATCTCTTGGGGAAAAAGAACACAGGCAAGAAAACCCCAAGAGAGGATCGTGAGTTGGGCTACTCAGACTTCACCCTAGCACTCACTTTCCATTTACCCCACCCCAACAAAAAAGATATGCAATTGTCCCCAATGCATAAAATTATATAAAATAGAGTGGTAGGTGAAGCAAACCTGAGGCGCAAAGCGCCGGTGATCTACAAGCTGGCAGGTCCGGTTCCCCGGAACCCGCTGCCTCTATAGTAGGGACACCATCAGTAGTGTCCTCAGCAATGACAGCACCATCAGTAGTGCTCCTCTCAGCCTCTGCAACTGTGGAACAAGACGCCCCAGTAGCCACCTCTATAACCCTCAATTGGCGGGCCTCCTCATCAATCAGCGAGGCTCTCCTCGCAGCCTCCAACTCATGGCGCTCCTTCTTCCGTGCCCGGGACTCAACCTCAACTCTAGTCTGATGCCTCTTGGCACACTCTTGTGGTGTAGGTGGTGGCACATCAGTAGTGGCGAACAGGGCAGCCATTACCGTGTCCTCAGCAGGCTCTGCAGAAGGGGCCTCAGACTTAGGCACTCGAGCCTCCAGTATAGTGTCCAAGTCGAATCTTAGACTCTCCACAGCAGCCTGGAGAGTCGTCACATCCGTTGTAGGTGCTGGCCGGGCAAGAACCCGCAACTCAAAAGCGTCCAAGCGCTGGTGGACCCCCATGACCTTCCGCTCAGTGTGCTGGGCCATCTTCCTCTCTAAGCGCTCATCTGCCTCAACAATAGACCTCTGCATCCAAGGCTGGATGTGGTGCAAAAGTGTGGCCATTTGGGCCTCAAGTTTCTGGACCGTAGCAAGCGGGAACAGAGTAGCAGATGCAGTGGAGGGGGAGGAGCTTGGAGCGGTGCTACCACCCGAGATAGACTCGACCGTAGTGGTGTCGGTAGGCTCAGATGTAGTCGGGTTAGCCGCTTGGGCTTGCTATACCGTTGCCGCTATGTTCTAACCAAGCGGCTGCACCTCCGGACGGGGCCCTCTGTGGGGAGCCAACTCATTGGCCTCATCCCGAATGAGGCCAATATCTACTGTGCCAGGCGGGGTCTTGAGCACATCAATGTGCCACATGGGCACTCCTGCTAACCTGCACAAAGCAAAAACCATGCACGGGAAGGGGTAAGTAGTAGTGGTCTTGAAGGCCCTCTCGTGCATCACCGTCTGTAGTAGCCATGCGAAGTACACCTAGAACCCCGCAATCATCGCCGCCATCAGTACCGCATGATCCCAAGTGACAATGTTGTCAGCTGCAGTGGGGGAAAGGCAGTGTCGGACTAGTAACCACAAAAACATGGCTGTGAAGGTGAGGTTAGCCTTATTGATACTTCCCTTGGGCTGCAGCACCCAATCGGCAGCCTCACCATCAACGGAAAGGTACTGTGAAGTCCACCACTAGGTGGTCTCTCTCAACTCTGGCTCATGCTGAAACCGGCCATCATTGATCAACTTCCACCGATAGTCGAACTCGACGGTGAGTGGTGTCCGAGTGGCATCAACATCCGCACCATAGAGAAACTTACGGATGGCCGGCAAGGAAATTTCAACCCGCTTGCCGCGGACTCGGACGTAATCCAAAAGAGCATGTTTAGCGGGGGCTGCCCGCCTGTCTAGATGAGATCGGAGAGTCGCCACATAGGAGGCGTAGAACTCTCGGACCATCTCCTTGCTATTGCAGCCCACATCTCTGGCCGTCCATTCCATCCGATGTCTGGTGAACAACTCATGTATGGCCGGCATGGTGGAAAGGCTCCTCGTGAGAACCCGCCGCTCAAGTTTCAAGGTCCGGGTCATGACCCCCTTGTCATTGGGCATCTTAGCATCAGTGTAGATCTGGTATTGTCCCTCGACACACCACCGGTCTGGGGGTGCTGGGGTAGAGTCTGGGGTGTTGGGGTAGAGTCAGCACTATCAGCCTCATCAGACGAGGAAGACTGGAATGCGGTGGAGGGAGCAGAGGCCTCCTCAGACCCAGAGACCTCCTTAGAACCGGAAGCTTCCTCAGAACCGGATTCCTCCACGGAGACAGACGCTCCCTCTGAATGTGCAGCCGACCCAGAAGGTGTTCCGGTCAGTATGCGCTGCTCGTCAGACTGGGAGGCAGTGACTACGCCGGGAGCCACCGTCGTGGGAGTGGCTTTGGTGGGGCGGGCAGCAGGGGTAGCAGTGCGGGTGCCTAGTGGCACGTACTTCGGGTCACGCTCATCATCTGAGCCTATGACCAGTCGGTTGGACAGGGCGACAGACTTGGAACGCCCTCCTGAGTAGACACGGTCGTGTTTAGGAGCCATTAGTACCTGCTAAGAGAAGTAGTTAGTACTTGTGGAAGCAGCAAAACACAGAAAAGGAATGGCAGTGCAGAAGTACAGAGTGCAGGACGGACCCATCGACGGTTTATCGCAGGTACAACGGTCCGTCATGCGGGGTCCTTCAAGGGACACTTAGAGAAATTTTTCAAAACATTAGAAATAAAGGTTCTGACAGAGGCGACGGATATGCAGGGCACGACGGTCCGTCATGAGTGTCCATCGAGGGACACTTAGAATAAATTTTTAAAAATGACAGAAACCAAGGTTCTGACAGAGGCGAAGGATATGCAGGACGGAACATCGAAGGCACGACGGTTCGTCATGAGTGTTCGTCGAGGGACACTTAGAATAAATTTTAAAAACATCAGAAACCAAGGTTCTGACAGAGGCGACGGATATGCAGGGCAGACCGTCGAAGGCACGACGGTCCGTCATGAGTGTCCGTCGAAGGACACTTAGAATATTTATATAAAAAATCAGAAACAAAGGTTCTGACAGTGTCGACGATTGTGCAGGACGGACCATCGAAGGCACGATGGTCCGTCGTAAGGGTCCGTTGATGTACACATAGAGTAAGCAAGGGAGTTGGGGTTGACGTACCCCAACGACAGTCCGTCGCGGGATCGACGGTCCGCTGACGGGGTCTCGTATTGACCTACAGGGATACAGATGTGCAGCCATATTGGTTCCCTATCTTACTAATTTTTGGAAGCCTAAGTTTACCAATCATATACCAGCATCCCATCATCCCTAGGGAGAGAATTTTTTGAGTTTTAGCATTCAATTTTCGACAGCCTATCAACCCTAGGTCAGAAACATAATCAGGAAACACACGCTATTTTTTAACAAAACACCCCCATTCCTTTTCAATATCAGTGATCTACGGGAACTTAGGACTATGGGGGTAAGTTCTAGCATGCAATAAGTGTCCAAAATTAGAGACCCACACAGTAAGACAACAAGTTTAAGCAGATATCAAAAAATTAACGATAGTTAATTCATAGATCAGAAGAACATACCTGATAACTGTAGTAGAGGAGAAAGAAGTAAGACACTGGTAGTTGAACAGCAGCACAAACACCACCAACACCGACCGGCAATGGACTGAAGAAACTGGGAGAATTTGGAGAGAAAGGGACTGTGGGAATTTGGGGAAAATGTGGGAAATCAGAAGATGGAGAGGGAATGGGAGTTAATGGTGATGAAGTGGGGGGAAATGGTAGGAAATGAGGAGAGAAATGGTTCTGAGGGGTTATATGAAGAGGTGGGAACTTTAAAGGTTTAAAACTTTTAATATTCAGCCAGACGGATTGGGTCGGGTTGATGGGTAAAGACGCGACGATTCCCGGTCGACGAACTATAATAGGGTCGACGGTCTGTCATGGGGGTCCGTGGAGGGTGCCCTAACATGGAAATTTTGAAAGACGTACCTGAGCATGACGGATACCACCGATGGTCCGTCGATGGGTGCAGCAGACCAATTTTTTGCAGATTTCTGGTGATTTGGTACCTGCACATTTAACACCCTTAAGCTAATCTTTCTGCATTTTTTGGACACTTTTTGGACACGGACCTAAACTACGCTCTAGACAACACTTCTAAAGAAAAATAAAAGATCATTCAAACGAGACATTAAGTAATAAAAGCAAAAATAATGCAACTATTCCTAGAAAACCACGAAAGACCTATAGTTGGCTAGAGGATACATATTGGGTTGCCTCCCAAGCAGCGCTTGATTTAACATCGCGGCACGACAGAGGAATCTTGATTACTCAGACTTCATCAAGATGGTATGCCTCGATCACTTCATTCACTGTTTCAGCATGCCCCAGATAGATTTTGATTCGCTGTCCGTTCACCTTAAACCGCACACCCTCCTTGTTATCCAACCCAACTGCACCATGAGGGAATAGTTGGGTGATCAAGTAGGGACCAGTCCATTTGTACTTGACTTTGCCCGAAAATAAGCGCAACCTAGAATTGAATAAAAGCACCAAATCCCCAACCAAAAAATCGCGCTTCTCAATCTTTTGGTCATGGTACTTCTTCATCTTTCGTTGTAGAGGGTTGAACTTTCATATCCCTTCAAGTGAAATTCATCAAGATCATTCAACCCGTTTAACCTCTGTTCCGCAGCTTCATTCCAATCCATTTTGAACTTCTTCATTGCCCACATGGCTTTATGCTCTAATTCAACTGGTAAGTGAAGAACCTTCCCATATACAAGTTGGAATGGGGACATACCTATGGGAGTCTTGTATGCTGTCCGGCAGGCTCAAAGAGCATCATCAAGCCTCCTTGACCAATCCGTTCTACTAGCATTTACCATTTTCGCCAGAATCTGCTTAATCTCCCTGTTTGACACCTCAACTTGCCCACTAGTTTGAGGATGGTACGGAGAGGCCACATTATGGCGATCCCCATACTTTTCCAGTAATCCCTTAAATAGCTTGTTGAAAAAGTGGGATCCCCTATCACTAATAATAGCCCTTGGGGTGCCAAATCTGGAAAATGTGTTCTTTTTTAAGAACGCGGTGACACTCTTCCCTTCATTATTTGCAAGTGCGATAGCCTCCACCCATTTAGACACATAATCGACTGCCACAAGAATGTACTTCATCCCATGAGAACTCACAAATGGACCCATAAAGTCAATGCCCCACACATCAAACAATTCAATCACAAGAATGGGATTTAAAGGGAGCTCTTGCTTTCTCGAAATGCCACCATCTCTTTGGCATCTATCATATGCCTTGGCGAACTCATGAGCATCTTGGTGGATAGTTGGCCAGTAGTAGCCACATTGCAAGATCTTGTGGGCAGTCCGGATACCACTATGATTCCCACCTACAGGCAAAGAATGGCATGCCTCCAAAACACTCAACATCTCAACTTCCGGTAGACAACGCCGAATCAACCCATCTGCACAACTCCTATATAAGTATGGTTCATCCCAAAATAACTTTTTCACATCATGCATGAACTTTTTCCTTTGATGAAAGGACAAGTCCGGTGGGACGATATCACAAGCAAGATAATTTGCAAAATCTGCGAACCATGGAATCAAGTCTTTGGAGGCAGCCAATACATGCTCATCAGGGAAAGTATCATCAATTTCAGCCTTTTCAGCTAACTCTCTCATTGCTTCATCTTCTAATCGGGATAACTGATCAGCAACTTGATTTTCGGTCCCTTTTCTATCTTTTACCTCAAAGTCAAATTCTTGCAATAGTAATGCCCAACGAATCAACCTCGGTTTCGCATCCTTCTTTGCCATCAAATATCTCTAAGCAGAATGATCAATATGCACTACAACTCTAGTGCCAAGCAAATAGGAGCGAAATTTCTTTAAAGCAAAGACAACAGCAAGGAGCTCTTTATCAGTCATTGTGTAGTTCTTTTGGGATTCATTAAGTGCTTTACTAGCATCGTAAATGGGATGAAGGATTTTGTCCCTTCTTTGTCCCAATACCACACCAAGAGCGACCCCACTAGCATCACACATCACCTCAAATGGCTTGCTCCAATTCGGAGAAATGATGATAGGTGCAGACACCAACTTTTCCTTCAACTCACATGCCTTAAGACAGGATTCATCAAAATAAAACTTACTCTCTTTCTCAAGCAATTTGCACAAGGGATGTGCAATCTTTGAAAAATCCTTGATAAACCTCCGGTAAAAGCCCGCATGCCCTAGAAAGCTTCTCACACCTTTTACAGAGATGGGTGGAGGAAGTCTCTCTATCACCTCTACTTCAGCTCGATCAACCTCTATACCCTTCTCTGAAATGCGATGGCCCAATACAATACCTTCTTTCACCATGAAGTGACATTTTTCCCAATTAAGCACATGGTTACAGTCTTCACATCTCTTAAGAACATCGGACAAATTACTCAAACACCGCTTAAAAGAGTCACCAACCACTGAAAAATCACCCATAAACACCTCAATAGTGTCCTCCACCATACCGGAGAAATTGACATCATACATCTCTAAAATGTGGCCGGTGCATTACATAACCCAAACGGTATTCTCTTGAACGCGAAGGTCCCATAAGGGCAAGTAAAGGTGGTTTTCTCTTGATCTTTCGGTGCAATAGAAATCTGATTATAACTAGAATAACCATCAAGAAAACAGTACCACCCCTTTCCTGCAAGTCTATCCAACATCTGATCCATGAAGGGCATAGGAAAATGGTCCTTCTCGGTCCATGCATTTAATTTCTGGTAATTCATACACACCCTCCATCCAGTCACCGGCCTCATCGGAACAAGCTCATTTTTCTCATTGGGGACCACAGTCATTCCCCATTTCTTAGGTACACACTGAACAGGGCATACCCAACTACTATCGGCGATTGGATATATCACTCCAGCATCCAACCACTTAATGATTTCCTTCTTGGACTCGAATAAAGTACTTTGAGCGATCACTCTCGTCTAGTGGCGGTTGCACCTTTGCGTCCTCAATTCTCCAATGTCACGCATATTCTTGGAAATTCTCATATCTCTTCTTCGGTATATTAGCCAATGAGAATCTGTTAAAAGTAATTTTAGTACTAAATATGAAACGAGTCATGAAGTCCTCGGCCATTTCCTGCAAGTCACGCAACTTGCGAGGGTCTTGGCGGGTATTCCAGGTCAATGCTTCTCCAAACAGACTCCGGATGAACAAGTTTATCCTCAGCTTCTCATTTCTTCCCACAGCAACTATCTTGTCATAGTATGCCCTTAAATGCCCATGAGGGTCACCTTTTCCATCAAACATGTCAAACTTTGGTGGTTTGTACCCTACTGGCATGTCAATGTCTAGGTGAATGCACAAGTCATCATAATCCATACTCTCTATTCCACTAGTAACTTGCAAGCTTTTCAATGCTTTTCATAGACCCTGAAGCTGGACATTTATTGACGCTTCTTCTTTTAGCTGGAAATCTTTCTCCATTTCTGCATATTGATAGACCTCATACGGGACATTAACAGCTGTTGATATTATGAAGGTAGGAGCTCCAGCAGCATATAAGGGTTGAAAATGTGGCTCATAGGGAGATATGACATGTGCCCCAAGTATCTGCTGCATAATTGGTTTTGTAGTATCGCGATTAGAAAGGTTGGGAACGGTTCTGATCGTAGTTGGTAAAGCTGGCAGAATTCGATTATGATAGGAGCATGTTGAGTTGGTTCCGGTTGATTTGGTAAGTCGACAAAAGGCGAGTCGGCCATTGGGAAATATATCGGTGTCTTGAAAGTAGGAAAAGTGGCCGCCGATACTTTGGCCAAGTCTCGCACTTGATATAATTCTTCCCTCAAGATCTCCAGTTCTTGTTCCATGTGATCCATCTTTTCCTATTTTGGATGTCAGCTACACTTCGAGAACTATCGGGGTTCTCAATAGATACAATTATATTTACGGCAGTGTTGATCTCGTCTTTGTTAGTCATTTTTCCTTTTGATCGAAGGTTGTATCGCGATTCAGCCAGTTCGCAAATCGACACAAATCAACGTTCTTTAGGGATAAATAATATAAAAAAAACAACAAAACTATGTTAGTTTGGGAAATATTGAAAGATGTAACAAACAAGCAAATGTAACACATATATACGCCAAATTAGTGACATTCAAAATGCGTCCTAATGTAGAACCTCTTTTTGCCTGAGGTAGGCCTACGTTGCAATCAGTTTGATAATAAATTATCCATTTACACACATTTTAGATTTTGGAGCAAACATAACTTCATTTATTAAGGTAGTCTTGGATGTTACATTGAGGTAGGAAATAAACAACCTAAGATATGAAAGTACGGGGGGCCATAACGCATATAAGAGGAATAGGCTTCATGGCACTTTGAAGATCTTATGAAAAAGGTTCAAAGAAGAAAGATGAATCTACTGCCAGGTTGGAGCATCGCCATCGTCGTCATCCCCATTATAATATACCCCTGGGTGGTATTCTGGAGACTCATCGTGGGGGGCCTCTAATGATATGTCTATAACCTCTCCATCAATTGGGTCATAGATGTTAGAACTTGCCTCAGAAACCTCCATGTGATCTTCCCACACTTTGTCTTCTAGGTAATCGTCAGGTATCTCCTCTGGATCAACTTCAGGGTCTTCTTCCAAGTTTTCTTCAGGATCCTCCTCTTGGTCCTTCTCAGGATCCTCCTCCGGGTTCTCTTCAGGATCCTCTTCTGGCTCTTCTTCTTAGATCAAATAATTGACGTATTTCGGGAATATCTGGTTGAGCATGGTTGTAGTGAACGTCATGCGAGGAAGTACCTATTCTCTAATATAATCAATTTACTGTATGTCTACAAACCCCCAATACCCGTGTGTGATTGAATGAGCCAGGTGACTCAAAGGATATTGCCAAGCGTAATACTCTGGTGTACACCTACTTTCTTCGCCTATTTCCAAATTGATTGTATATTCCCACTCGGCTTGTAAATTTCTTATTCGATCCAGAGAGTCTGAAGTGAATTCATCTTCACTAAACCCCATCATTGTCCATAGCAGAATGTCTTCGATAACTCCAAATTTCCGCATAACCCCGAGAGGTGCATATGGTTGACTACCCCTGAGCCCAATTAACACGATAAATAAAAGGTGTCGAGTCCTTGCATACACCGATCCTGTTAACCAAGGGAATTTCCATTGGACGGCATCTTCCGTGAGGTTGTTTAAAAATGTGTCCCATTCTTCCCTTCCTGTCGGTGCGCCCTCCCAATTTTGGAGACAATCGTCGTGTCTTTCGAACTTGTTCGGAGCACCCATTTAGTAATCCATTTGTGGTTATGTCTATATAAATGTTCCCTTGCCCAAATCTGCAACAATATACTGCATCCTCCAAATAAATTATGTCCCCTAATGCATGTTGTCATTAAACGGAGGACCTCGACGAGTATCATAGGCATCAAAGTAAATATTTGTGGATCGTTGAAGATGCTTATAACCATCGGCAATATGTTGATGTCGACAAAATTGCACTTTATCAGGAACACCATAACTCCCAAGAAAGCCATAACGAAAACTCTTGGCCTCATATACTCCCATGCTATGCGAGTACAATCAAAGTCACGTTGATACTCATAGTAACCTTCTGAATGCCTAACCCTCTGAAAGAGATAGTCTAACTCGACGTGTCCGTTGTTCACATATCTTAATTACTGAAACATCTGCAGATACATGAGGCATAGAAAATCACCTACATAAATAGATGATGGGATAACCACCAACCTCCCTCTAATCGGCAGTTGGGTAAGACTACTGAACTCCTCTAGTGTGGGGGTGATCTAAAAATCCATGAATTTGAAAGTTACGGTACTCGGTTTCCGAAACCCGGTCAGTTGACTGACAAAGACCATATCACATTGTTTTTCCAAAAGTGACAATAATGCTCCTAAGTGCCCTTGAATCTCAACGTCGTGTATCCTTCGGATATCTTGCCACCAATCTTCTAAAAGGTTGGGTGCTGCAACGACCATTTGGGTATCCGTTATGTCTTGGTTGAGGTTCATCTGAAAAATGGGTAAAGGGTGTAATGATTTTATTTGCCCCAAATCTGTTAAGAGTTTAAGTTTGGATAATTTATATCAATTTCACACAAAGTTTATGTCTGCATGTTTTAAAGAAGAAACTCTTTGACATTTGGGTTGTTTCCTAAATGCACCGACAATATCGTATATTGTCTTGCCTAAGGTTATGCAACATGACCTATTCTAAGAGTAAGATTATTTCTCTAAATGATTGAGAGTAGGACTGAAGTTATTGCGAGAAGCTGCACTATCTTAATCACACCAACTCTGAAACTAAGGAATCCAAAGAGAGTTTCGGAGGAGTGCATGAACACCACTCGCATATACAGTGTGTGCGTGTATGGCCAAGACTCGATAGAATGTGCAAATGATAGTGTATAGAAAGTAGTAATAAGTAGTGTTATACAACAAATAAGGAACAAAAGTTTGGATTTCACTTGCGACCTTTCAATCAAAGCAATATATCAAATAACAAGCTGAAAATAAACACGTAATCGTAAAACTTATTCCTAAAATGAGTTTTTCTATTGTTAAAACCTAGATAAGGTCCCCAGCAGAGTCGCCAAGCTGACATACCCTATTTTCGAACAAGCCGAAAACAGTTCAGAACATAATAGGGCTGACACTCTGACTTTTGGAAAAAAAATGTTTTATCTTAGAGCCGCCACCTGAATACTAAGGAAAATATTAGGAAAACCTTTTTTTAATATGTAAAATGTAAACTTTGTTTTGATTTGCGAAACTTGTGAGATTTTGAGTAAGGGTTTTGGTTTCTCGAGGGGAAGGTGTTAAGCACCCCTCAGAGCCTATCCGAGGATAGTCCTTAAACTCAATTTAGGAAAATATAATTTTGGAAAACTTGTTTATTTTTTATTCGCTTTAAAATCAATTGTGAGTAAATTTTATTAATTTTAAGAAAAAGAGTAAAACAGAAGGTACGACATATATATGTCTTATAAAATAGATTTAATGGTAGTATTTCTATTATGTGGTAAAAAATAAATAAATAATGTACTCAAATGTATGATAAATTTATATGTAAGAAAAATATATAGTTGTATCATAATAAACTTACAAAAAATTATAGATGTTAGATTTGTGAAAATTAGTCGTCTTATTAAGACGTGGAATAAAAATATAAATATAGTTCGATGTAAATGTGTAGTAATGTGTGATGTATTATTTTTGTTTATATGTACAAATAAGTTAACAATAGATTAGATTCAGAATAATATGTGTAAAATTTAGGACTTCATAAATTATATAATAAATAGTATTAGTAATAGAAGAAAATAATAGATTTCGTAGAGAAAAATATAGAATATATACCTTCATATGTATAACATGTATATGTTCCTTGTATGTTAAACTGTTGATATATCTAAGATATGAAATAGCATGTTAGGAGATTAAAATATTTTAGGTAATATTTGATTTACAAAAAATAAAGTGTAGCCAATAATTTTGTAAAGAGGTGATAAAAAACATAGGCCTAACTATTGAGACTTGTTTTATAATTAACAAATTTTATGCCAATTTTTTTGTTCATAAAACATAGTGCCTACTTCTCAAGATATATTTCAAGAAAAGTAATTAATTTAACCTAACATATTTCTGAGGTTAATTAGTTTTAGCGTCTAAAATTATCTTAAATTTTATTTCGGCGATCAATTTAGCATGCATGATATGTTTGAGCCATTTTGAAATTTCATTTGAAAAATTCTTAAAGTATAAGCCAATTTTAAACTGAAAAGGCCTGAAAGATTGTTGTAATTAAAAAATACTAAACCATTTTAAAAGGATATTTTTGTATCATTTGTTCTAAAAGCATTTCAACAAAATTTATAAGCATATAATATCGGCTCACATAAATAAACTTCAAAATATAAAACAAAAAGAATATATCAAAACTTATGAGTAAAGGTTAGCCAACAAATCAAAAAAATATAATTGAGACTCAAAAAGAGAAAGGCTAAGAAATATTGGACTCCTAATTTGCGAGACTCCAAGCACCGCGATGATCCTAATTGTCGTTGACCCAATATTTTAGGCCAATAATGAGTTCCAAAGTAGAAACTCCAGCCCTCCGATTGTACATGAAACATAAGAAGAGAAATATATAAATTAATAGTAACCTTAATCACGTCGCCAAAGTAGTTAGAAATAAAAATAAGAAAAGGGCTCTGACGTAACTGGAAACAAGTATGAGCAACATCATCACACGATAAGAATTTAACTAAGCTTAATATAGATAAGTCAACCTCCCCTATTCTTTTAAGAAAGTTTGATGGCATCTTCCTTAATCCTTACGAACCAAAAATATCAACTTTTTTAATAAGAGAATAAAGGAAACAAGGAAGGATGACAACAATAAAAAATGACTAATTGAATACCGATTACCAACTAACTTAATTCACTTCCATCTTGAAGCTTTTAAGAATACAAGAAAAATAATACGTTAATTTCCCCCAACTTGATTGATGATATTATTTTTCTGCAAGTTATTCCCTACGTTAATATTTCCTTGTTGTAGTACCAACAAATGACTCTTGAATCCTATTTGTTTAGTGAATAACTAACAAAAAGTTAGCTTAATTTGCAAATTATGTATGTAGTAGGCTCAACATGTGAAGGCAAAACATTCTCAAAGTTAATCATTTACACATTTCAAAATCCAATCAGATAATAATTTCCCATCCTGATTCATAACTTCAGTCTTGAATCTATTATGTGATGACTTTAAAAAAATAATGTACTCTCCGCGAAAAAACTTCACTCTAGAAATTAAGGATTTTAAGGGCACATGGTTCAAAAGAAGTCACTGACTTGTGGAAATCAGCAAAATCTCATACAAATGTCTAGAGAAACAGGAATTTAAAATGGTCATTTTAGCATTCAAAAACATAAACGACGAGCATAAAACTAACCCAACACTTTCTCTGCTGTCATCATTGACTTTATAACATAAGTAACTATGCCCAATATGTAATTAAGTAAAGAAACAATCGTAAATGGGAGAAGTCCACAAATAACATTTTAGTCATACACCAGCCAAAGTAGTAAATTGATATGACTTCAAAATAAAAGATTATGTTTCCCAACCCAACCTTACAGTGATTTAGACACACTCAAATTAAAATAAATCATTTTAAGAAAGTAAGTTTTTATATCCACTCTATTCTTAGCTAGAGACAGACTCGGGAACAACACTTTACAAACTTAAAGACGTGCTAATTTAGCTACGAATATCATGTAAAAATAAATTTTATTACAAATGTTAACATTTGACTTCAGGACGGCTAAACCCAAGTCTATTTAGTTTCATTTTATTGAAGCATATAGTTTTCTCAAAAGGGAAAAAGTTTTCACATTAGTTCCTTTGTGTATTGATTGTTAAAATGGACAATCACGTCAAAGACAGATCTTTACTCATTGTTTGAATTCAAATTTCTAACAATATGCAGCTATCAACACACTGTAAAAACTATTTACATGCTGATTTTTGAACCCAAACTAAAGGAGGCAAATTCTGGAAAAAAAATCATTTGAAACACAACACTCAAATCAAAGATGAGGACATTTAAACGGCCATAATCGATTCATGAAAAAAAAAATGAGGGAGATCACTTACCTTGTTTAGAGCAGCAGACTAGAGAATGGACGACAAGATATTCCACCTTCAAACTTACTCAAATTCAAAGACAAATGAAAAGCAGAGAGGTAAAAGAAAAATAAACAGAGCTATATTTTTATTCTTAATCGATTATTCAATGTTGTTCTATCTGTTTTTATCGATCTTCGTTCCTTGATCCCCTTTTTTTTTCAATCATTCTCACCCTTTTCTCTATTTTTCCCTGTGAATATCAATAAGGACAAAACGACTTTTTATAGCCGATTTTTAGGAAAGGATTCCAATCTCACAACCATCGGATTTAGGGTATAACAATCCCAAATTCGATGGTCCTTCATGTTCTCCACCTTTTCAGCTATAGTAGAGGCGGTGCGCGGCTTTTGAGATTTGTTATGATTCAGAAAAGAAGATGGAAGTGATGTAAAGTTGACATGAGAAGGGGAGGAGGCGCATGGGGAAGGAGATGATGTTGGGGACCGCTGGATATTTTTGTTTTCTGGCGGTACATGGCCGTTCTTGATGGGAGGTTGATGATTGGTTGTTGAGAGAGGACGATGGGCATGGGAAGGAGGCAGACGCGTGCAGTGTGTCTGGGAAATGAGAGAAATTGAAGCGTCCTTTTGCTGTTTTTTCTGGAAAAAGTAAAGTGGAGGTGGGGAGGATGGAGAAGAATAGGGGCGGTAGGGGTGTACTAGTCTTAAAAGTTTTGGGGGTTTAATTTTGGTTGTTCGATCGTTTAATCAGACGGTTAAGATAAGTTAATGATTCAAAGAAAATGTTTATATATATATATATATATATATATATATATATATATATATATATATATATATATATATATTGAATAATAGTAAAAGTTGAATTAATTAGGACCACTAGATTGAATTGTAGGGTCGAGATTTAATCGAAAGAAACACAATCCATGTGCTCGGCTACGTGGCATACACAGATTGTCCGGTTAAAGGAGACATGGATTGCCAAAATTGCTCAAATTAAAATCATTTAAATTATAACATATTATTTGTTAAATAGTCATAATTTAAAATTTAAAATCATTATTTTGCAAGATTAACTATTTGATAAATTTAGTTACTTTTAAAATTAAATTAATATAAATTAGTAACTCATTAATCAATTAAGATTTCTAATTTTAATAAATGTACGAAAATATCTAGGGTGATAAAAGAAATTATACTTGAACAAAAAATAGATTCATTTTTTAAGAACGTCATTTATTAAAAAAAAAAAGTAAGTAGTAATTTATAATATATTTAATTTTTATAAGATAAAACATTTATTGGGTGTCAACAGCTTGCGCCTTTCTTTGTACATGGAAGAGAGTAAAGAAGACGTGGACAAAGAAATATTGACAAAATCCGATTTTAGGCGACCTACAAAAATATACTTGAGCAATAACTTGGCAAGAATCTCTATGGAGTTATGGACGAACTCCAGCTTTCGAGCTGCCTAAATATCTCAGGTTTCCTGAGAAATCAGGTCATATGTAGTTCGAGAGTGTTGGAACATAGCAAATTTTGTTAAAATAAAATTTGTTCAGTATCGAATTATGGTAATACTGAATTTTGGTGAGGTGTGAAGAGATTAGCACGAAGTGAGGGACGAGATACAATCTTAAAAGACGTGAATGATTCGTAGCAATTTCTACTAAAGACTTATTGTAGGGGGATGAATTTTCTAAAATGCCAGTGTCGAGTTATAATGAACTGAGACCTGAGAGATCTATATGTAAGTTGAAATGAGACTTTTGCAAATCGAGTCGAGTTGAGTTTTGAAAAAGTATCCTTGACATAGCTAGTGATTCTTGACATTGCACTAACTTTCCCTAGTTTGCTGCTGAGAGGGAGTTCCTCGTTGTAATGTGTTATCCTGCAAAGGATGTAAAAAGGTGAAAAGTACCTATTGTGGTTTAAAAATTATAAGTTGAAATAGTATGTAAAGAGTAAAGTGTAGATATTCAAACGATTTTTGATTTTTTTTGTGTTGTAGGTAAAGTAACTTCGAATGTAGAGGCTCTCGGCTGGCGGGTCTTATTGTAATGTAAAGGTCGCATTGACTGCGCAAAATAACTTTAAATTTAGAGGCCCTCGACTTGCGGGGCTGTTGTAATGTTAAGGCTGCATATGACTGCGGAAAATAACATGAAATTTAGAGGCCATCGACAGGCGGGGATGTTGTAATGTAAAGGCCGCATCTGACTCCGTAAAATAACTTGAAATGTAGAGTCCCTCGACTGGTAGGGTTGTTGTAATGTAAAGGACACATCTAACTATGTAAAATAACTTGAAATGTAGAGGCCTTTGAGTGGCAGGGCGATTGTAATGTAAAAGTCACATCTGACTACGTAAAATGACTTGTAATGTAACACTTGATTGTTAGTGTATAATAGCGTTGCTACGCTTGCATGCTCCCGGTAGGTGGAGCTTTGGTGACATCGTTACGATGTTACTCTTGATTGGTGGATTTGTACTAAGTTTGCTATACACAGCCCCCGGTCGGTGGAGCTTTGGTGACATTGCTATGTACAACCCCTATCAGAGGATCTTGACGAAGATTTCTATATAAAACCTCCAATGGGCGGAGTTTGAGTGACATTTTCTATGTAAAACTCCAGGCTTGTGGAGTTTGGCGTTGTTAGACGATGGTCTCCGATTGACGAAGTTGTTGATCAGGTTAGTTTACAAGTTCTAGTTGGTGGAGTTATTTTGACCAAAATTAACTATCCTATTTTCCTACAAGGGGCCCCTTTTCTTAAGCATTTGATCTGGAATTTTAGCATACATGCAAAATTTAAATGAAATATTCGTAGAGATATGTTTTCAAATTGAAGTACTTCCGAAAAATAAAGTAGGGGAAGAGTATTTTGGCTCATGATTGTGAGAAATCGAATGGCGTTTCTTGTCATGCTCCTAGACTGCATGTTATTTTCCTTGATTCTTGTATTCCTGCACTCAAAGAAAATTTTAGTTTGGGAAGAGGTGTTGATTTGTATCGACTCGCGAAGGGAAGCCTCATCACCAGAATCCTCCGACATCTTGTCAGTCCTGCACATAGTTTCTTAACCTAGAGACTTGGTAGGTGGATGGGTAGAAAATATTCCTTTTAAGAAAATTACCTTATTATTTTTTAAAAAAAATAGTTGCATTATGCATTTATTAGGTGTGTCTATGCATATATAGTAATTATCCAGCGTTTTAGATTATGAGATGTTCCAAAGTCCGTTGACCTCTCCATTTGTTGACTATATTCAACATAGTCCTATTGTAGCTTTTACTCTTCTGATTAATCTTCCCTAGCTCTTTTTTGTAGACTCTGCGATGTTCGAGATTCTTCAAATTTTGAGATTACGATAACTATGATGTAGTGTTTCCTAAGGGTAAGAAGAAATGAAAATTATGCAATGCATTGATCGAGTTGACTCAGGCTGCCTACATATCCCAAAAAATAGGAATCTAATCATAACGTAGCTTGAATACAAGTGGGAGAGATAGAATTATGCGATGCAATGACCGAGCTTGACTCAAGCTGCCTATGTATCCAAGTGGAATCAGGTCATAACGTTGTTCGATTATAATAGGAAGGTGAAAAATATTCAAGGGGAAAGTAAGAATATGTAATGCAATGATCGGGCTTGACTCAAGCTGCCTACATATCCAAGCGGAATCTGGTCAGGACGTAGTTCGAGTACAACAGGGGAGAGTTAAAAAAAATTACTGAATGCAAGGACCGGTCCTGACTTAGGCTACCTATGTATCCATGGGGAATCAGGTGAGGACGTAGTTAAGATACAATACAAAACTGAAAAAATATGAAATGCAAGGGACAAAATCCGACAAGGATTGCCTACGTATCTTACAGAGAGAATTCAGGTAGAGCGTAGTTCTAAATACATGCAAATGATGATTTTGGGTTTTCTAAGGGAGACTGAATCCAATGTGGGTTGCCTACATATCCCACCGTGGGAAGTCATGTATAGACGTAGTTGTGTTACAATCAAAAGGCTAAAGTACAAAGCTTGTGTTCTTTAGATGTAATATTTCTTGATGGCGTTTAAATTTATTGGCTTTGTGCTGACTCTGCCGTCCATTTCTGCTAAGATTACTGCTCCTCGAGAGAGAACTCTATGAACCATTTAGGGTCTTTGCCAATTTGGTGTAAATTTCCATTTAGCTTCTTCTTGGCAAGGAAAGATCTTCTTCAATACTAATTGACCTAGTGTGAACTGTCGAGGTTTTACTTTCTTGTTGAATGCTTTGGTCATTCTATTCTGGTAGAGTTGACCATGACAAATTGCATCCATCCTTTTTACATCGATGAGCATTAGTTGTTCAGGCCTTGTACATAGCAATTCTGCATCGTCTAGACCAACCTCTTGGATAATCCTTAAAGATGGTATTTCTACCTCAACAGGTATAACTGCTTCCGAACCATAAACCAACATATAAGGAGTTTCCCCAATTGATGGTTGGATTGTGGTGCGATAAACAAGTAAATCATATGGTAGCTTTTCATTCCATTGGTTTTATTGTCCACTATTTTCCTTAGGATCTTCTTGATATTCTTATTTGCACCCTCAACTGCTCCATTCATCTGTGGTCGGTAAACTGTGGAATTGTGATGAGTAATCTTGAACCTTTCACAAGTTTCCTTCATAAGATCGCTATTGAGGTTGGCTGCATTATCTTTTATGATTGATTTTGGAATTCCAAACTGACAAACTATATGTTATTGCGAACAAATTTTGCCACTACCTTCTTAGTAAATGCCTTGTATGTCAAAGAATCTACCCATTTTGTGAAATAATTGATATCCACCAGGATGAAACGATGTCCATTTGATGCGGGAGGCTCTATAGGTCCGATAACAGCCATGCCCCAAGCGGCAAACGACCAAGGTGAAACCATTATGTTAATCTCATTCGGTGGAACCCGTATTAAATCTCCATGCACTTGACACTGATGACACTTTTGCACATACCAGATGTTATCTCTCTCCATGGTCATCCAAAAATATTCTGCTCTTAAAATCTTCTTTGCCAATGTGAAGCCATTCATGTGAGGTCCACATGTTCCTGCATGTACTTCTTCCAAAACCCTTGTCCCTTTTATGGCATCGCCACACCGCAAGAGTCCTAAATACGAAGTTCTCCTATATAGGATTTCTCCGTTAAGGAAAAAATGATTGGCCATCCTCTTTAAAGTCCGTTTCTGCTCAATTATGGCATGTTCAGGATATTCTTGTGAATCTATCAAACTTTTGATGTCATAGAACCATGTTCTCCCATCCAATTCCTCATCTACATGAAAACAATGTGCATGTTGATCATGTATCTTAATATCAATAGGGTTGATATAACTCTTGTCTGGATGCTTAATCATTGAGGATAATGTTGCCAAAGCATCGGCAAACTCATTTTGAGCGTGAGGGACATGCTTGAACTCAATTCTTGCGAATCTTCAACTCAACTCCTTTATTTAATGCAAATAAGGAAGGATCTTGACATTCTTAGTAGTCCATTCTGCTTGCACTTGATGAACAACCAAGTCGGAATATCCTATCACCAGAAGTTTTTAGATGTTCATGTCTATTGCCATTGTGAGTCTCAGAATACAAGCTTTATATTCCGCCATGTTGTTGGTACAGTAGAACCTAATCTTGGCTGGGATTGGATGATATTTACCTTTTTCTGAAATTAAGATTGCTCCTACTCCAACTCCAACATAGTTTGATGCTCCATCGAAGAACATGCTCCATCCATCATACGATTCTTATATGTCTTCTTCTACAAACAAAACCACTTCATCAGGAAAGTAAGTCGTGAGTGGCTTGTAATCCTGGTCCACCGGGTTTTACGAGGTGATCAGCCATGGCTTATCCTTTGATGTCGTTCTGTGTCACGTACACAATAATAAACTTGCTCAACAAAATTTTCCACTTTGCGAGCTTACCTGTAGGCATTGGTTTTTGAAAGATGTACTTTAGTGGATTCATTCTTGAGATCAAGTACGTGGTGTACACATATCGGTAATGCCTAAATTTCTGTGCTATCCAAGTTAAAGCGCAACATGTTTGTTACAACAAGGTGTATCTTGCCTCGTATGGTGTGAACTTCTTGCTCAGATAGTAAATGGATTGCTCTCTTCTACATGTCTCATCATGCTGCCCCAGTACACATCCAAATGCGTTATCGATGATATATAGATAAAATAAAAAATGGTTTCCAGGCTCTAATGGGACCAATACTGGTGGGTTGGACAAGTACTCTTTGATTCTATGAAAAGCCCTTTGGCATTCTTCTTTCCATTTCGTGGCAGCATCCTTCTTCAGTAATTTGAATATTGGTTCACAAATCACTATGGGTTGATCTATGAATCGACTAATGTAATCCAGTTTTCATAAGAAGCTCATCACATACTTCATAGTCTTGGGTGGAGTTAGCTCTTGGATTGCCTTTATTATTGATGGATCCACTAAATGCCTTTTCTGCTAACGATGAATGCCAGTAGATTTCCTGTGGGTACTCCAAATGCGCGCTTTGCTGGATTCAACTTCAAATTATAATTCCGCAACCTCTCAAAGAACTTCCGTAAGTCATCCAAGTGATCTGAACTTCTTTTGGATTTGATAATAACATCGTCCACATACACTTCAATTTCCTTGTGGATCATGTCGTGGAAAAGGGTAGTCATGGCCCTCATGTAGGTTGCACCGACATTTTTAGGCCAAATGGCATTAATCTATAGCAATATACTACCCATAAAGTGATAAATGTTGTTTTCTCTGCATCATTTTCATTCAAAATAATTTGGTGATATCTTGCGAAGCAATCAACAAATGACTATAATTCATGTTTTGCACAATTATCGATGAGTATATAAATATTTGTCAAAAAAATCATCCTGGGACTGGCTCTATTGAGGTCTCGGTAGTCCACACATATTCGAATCTTTCAATTTTTTTTGGCATCGGCACAATGTTGGCTAACCACGTGGGGTAATTTGTAACTCTCACAATGTTCGCCTCAATTTGTTTCGTGACCTCCTCCTTGATCCTTAAACTCAAAACCGGCTTGAATTTTCTTGTCTTTTTAATAAAATATGATAAATTGAATACCAATTACCAACTAACTTAATCCACTTTCATCTTTAAGCTTTTAAGAATACAAGAAAAACAATACGTTAATTTCCCCTAAATACACTCTTACCTTAACACAAGTGACAGTATATTAATAACAGTAAGTTAAACAGCTGAGATAGGCAAACAACTTGATTGATGATATTTATATTCTGCAACTTATTCCCTATATTAATATTTCCTTGTAGTAGTACCAACAAATGACTCTTGAATCGGATTGGTTTAGTGAATAACTAACCCAAAGTTAGCTTAATTTTCAACTTATGTATGCAGTAGGCTCAACATGTCAAATTCAAAACATTCTCAAAGTTAATCATTGATCATATTCCAGAATCCAATCAGATAATAATCTCCCATCCAGATTCATAACTTTAGTCTTGAATATATTACATGATGACTCTAAACGAAATAATGTACTCTCCGCGAAAAAACTTCACTCTAGAATTAAAGGATTTTGAGGGAACATGGTTCAGAAGAAGTCACAGACTTGTGGAAATCAGCAAAAACTCATACAAATGTCCAGAGAAGCAGTAATTCAAAATGGCCGTTTTAGCATTCATAAACATAAACGACAAGAAAAAAATAACCCAACACTTCCTCCGCTATCATCATTGACTTTATAACATAACTAACTATGCCCAATATGTAATTAAGTACAAAAACAATCGTGAATGGGAGAAGTCCACAAACAACATTTTAGTCATACACCAGCCAAAGCAGTAAGTTGATATGACTCCAAAACAAAAGATTATGTTTCCCAACCCAACCTTACAGTGATTTAAACACACTCAAATTCAAACAAATCATTTCAAGAAAATAAGTTTTTATGTCCACTATATTCTTAGCTCGGGACACACTCGGGAATAATACTTTACAAACTTAAAGACGTGCTAATTTACCTACGAATATCATGTAAAAATAAGTTTTATTACAAATGTTAACATTTAACTTTAGGACGGCTAAACCCAAGTCTATTTGGTTTCATTTTAATGTAGCATATAGTTTTCTCAAAAGGGCAAAAGTTTCATATTAGTTCCTTTGTGTATTGATTGTTAAAATGGAGAATCACGTCAAAGACATATCTTTACTCATTGTTTGAGTTCAAATTTCTAACAAGATGCAGCTATCAACACATTGTAAAAACTCTTTACATGCTAATTTTTGAACCAAAACTAATGGAGGCAGATTCTGGAAAATAAATCGTTTGAAATACAAAACTCAAATCAAAGATGAGGACATTTAAACTGCCATAATCTATTCATGAAAACTAAAAGAAATGAGGGAGATCACTGAACTTGTGTAGAGAAGAAGAATAGAGCATAGACGTCAAGAGATTCCACCTTCAAAATTACTCGAACTCAAAGCCGAACGGAAAGCATAGAAGTAAAAGAAAAAAAGCAGAGCCATTTTTTTAATCTTAATTGATTATTCAATGTTGTTCTATCTGTTTTTCTCGAGCTTGGTTCCTTGATCCGCCTTTTTTCCGAATTGTTCTCCCCCCTTTCTCTCTTTTTCCCTTTGAATTTCAATAAGGACAAAACGGCTTTTTATAGCCGATATTTGGGAAAGGATTCCAATCTTACAACTATCGGATTGAGGGGATAACAATCCTTAATCCGATTGTCCTTCATGTTCTCCACCTTTTCAGCTATAGTAGCTACGGTGCGTGGCTTTTGAGATCTTTCATGGTTCATAAAACAAGATGGAAGTGATGTAAAGTTGAGAGGATAATGGGAGGAGGCGCATGAGGAAGGAGATGATGTTCGGGACCACCGGATGTTGTTGTTTTCCGGCGATCCATGGCCGTTCTTGATGGGAGGTTGATGATAGGTTGATGAGAGAGGACGAAGGGCATGGGAAGGAGGAAGACGCGTGCAGCGTGTCTGGGAAATGAGAGAAATTGAAGCGTCCTTTTGCTGTTTTTCTGGAAAAAGTAAAGGGGTGGTGGGGAGGATGGAGAAGAATAGGGGCGGTAGGGGTGTACTATTCTGAAAAGTTTTGTGGGTTTAATTTTGGTCGTTCGATTGTTTAATCGGACGGTTAAGATAAATTAATGAATAAAAGGAAATAATAGTAAAAGTTGAATTAATTAGGACCATTAGATTGAATTGTAGGATCGAGATTTATTCGAAAGAAACACAATCCATGTGTTGGCCTACGTGACATACACATATTGGACGGTTAAAGGAGACATGGATTGCCAAAATTTCTCAAATTAAAATCATTTAAATTATAACATCTTCTTTATTTAATAGTCATAACTTAAATTTAAAATGATTATTCTGCAAGATTAGCTTATTTGATAAATTTAGTCACTCCTAAAATTAAATTAATCTAAATTAGTAACTCATTAATTAATTAAGATTTCAAATTTTAATAAATGTACGAAAATATCTATGGTGATAAAAGAAATTATACTTGAACAAAAAATATATTCATTTTTTAAGAACGTCATTTATTATTAAAAGAGAAAGAAAGTAGTAATATATAATATATTTAATTTTTATAAGGCAAGACATTTATTGGGTTTCAACAGCTTGCCCCTTTCTTTGTCCATGGAAGAGAGTAAAGAATACGTGGACAAAGAAATATTGACACAATCCGATTTTAGGCGACCCACAAAAATATACTTGACAATAACTTTGCTAGAATGTTTATGGAGTTATGGTCGAACTCCGGCTTTCGAGCTGCCTACATATCTCAGGTTTCATGAGAAATTAGGCCATATGTAGTTCGTAAGTGTTGGAACATAGCAAATTTTGTTAAAATAAAATTTTCCCTAGTATCGAATTATGGTAATACTTTTTTTTTGGTGAGGTCTTAAGAGATTAGCACGAAGTGAGGGACGAGATAAATTCTTAAAGAATGTGAATTCTCCGTAGCAATTTCTACTGAAGAATTATAGTAGGGGGCTGAATTTTCTAAAATGCCTTAGTGTCGATTTATAATGAACAGAGACCTGAGAGAGAGATAAGTAGGTTGAAATCTAGACTTTTTAAAATCGAGTCGAGTTGAGTTTTGAAATTGAATCCTTGAAATAGTTAGTGATGCTTGTGATTGCAATCACTTGCACTAGTTTGCTGCTTAGAGGGAGTTCCTCGTTGTAATATGTTATCCTGCAAAGGATTTAAAAAGGTTAAAAGTACATGTTGCGGTTTAAAAATTATAACTTAAAATAGTAATGTAAAGAGTAGAGTGTACATATTCAAATGATTGTTGAAGGATTTTTTGTTGTAGGTAAAGTGACTTGTAATGTAGAGGTTCTAGGTTGGCGGGGCTTATATTAATGTAAAGGTCGCATTGACTATGTAAAATAACTTGAAATGTAGAGTCCCTCGACTGGGGAGGCTGTTGTAATGTAAAGGCCGCATTTGACTGTGTAAAATAACTTTAAATGTACAGGCCCTCGACTGGCGGGGCTGTTGTAATGTAAAGGCCGCATCTGACTGCGTAAAATAATTTGAAATGTAGAGGCCCTCAACTGACAGGGCTGTTGTAATGTAAAGGCCACATATGACTGCGTAAAATATCTTGAAATGTAGAGGCCCTCGACGGGCGGGGTTGTTGTAATCTAAAAGTGCATCTGACTGCGTAAAATGACTTGTAATGTAGCATTTTATTGTTAGTGTATAAAAGTGTTGCTATGCTTGCATGCTCCCGTTTGGTGGAGCTTTGGTGACATAGTTACGATGTTAGTCTTGATTAGTGGAGTTGTACAAAGTTTTGTATATACAGCCCCGGTCGATGGAGCTTTGGTGACGTTGCTATGTACAACCCCTATCAATGGAGCTTGACGAAGTTTTCTATATAAAACCTCCAATCGGCGAAGTTTGAGTGACATTTTATATGTACAACCCTAGGCTTGTGGAGTTTGGCGTTGTTAGACGGTGGTCTCCGATTGGCGAAGTTGTTGATGAGGTTAGTTTACAAGCTCTTGTTGGTGGAGTTATTTTGACCAAAATTAACTATCCTATTTTCCTAGAAGGGCCGCCTTTTCTTAAGCATTTTATTTGAACCTTGAGCATACCAGCAAAATTTTAACGAAATATTCTTAGAGATAAGTTTTCAAATTTAAGTACTTTCGAAAAATAAAGTAAAGGAAGAGTATTTTTTATCATGATTGTGAGAAATCTAATGGTGTTTCTAGTCATGCTCCAAGACTTCATGTTATTTTCCATTATTCCTGTATTTCTCCACTCAAAGAAAATTTTAGGTTGGGAAGGTGTTGATTTTACTCTTTAGATGAAGCTTCCCTAGCTCTTTTCAGACATTGCGATGATTGGGATTCGTCAGATTTTGAGACTACGGTAACTGTGATGTAGTGTTTCCTAAGGGTAAGAAGAAATGAAAATGATGCAATGCATTGATCGAGCCTGACTCAGGCTTCCTAGGTATCCCCAAAAATTGGAATCAGTTCATAACGTAGTTCGAATACAAGTGGGAGAGATTAAATTATGTAATGCAATGACCGATCTTGACTCAAGCTTCCTATGTATCCAAGTGGAATCGGGTTTTAATGTAGTTTGATTACAATAGGAAGGTGAAAAATATTCAAGAGCAAAGTAAGAATATGTAATCCAATGATCGGGCTTGACTCAAGCTTCCTAGCATCCAAGCAGAATAAGGTCAGGACGTAGTTCGAGTACAATAGGGGGGAGTGAAAAAAATATGGAATTCAAGGACCTGGCCTGACTCAGGCTGCTTACGTATCAAATGGAATTAGGTCAGGACGTAGTTCAGATACAATACAAAAGTGAAAAATATTGAATGCAACAGATCAAATCCGACAAGGATTGCCTCTGTATCCCACCAAGGGAATTCAGGTAGAGCGTAGTTCTAAATACATGCAAATGATGATTTTAGGTTTTCAATGAGAGACCGAATCCAATGTGGATTGCCTACGTATCCCACCGTGGGAAGTCAGGTCTAGACATAGTTCTGTTACAATGGAAATGCAAAAGTACAAAGATTGAGTTCTTTAGATGTTGTATTTCTTGATGGCGTCTACAATTATTGGCTTTGTGCTGACTCTGCCGTCCATTTCTGATAAGAATACTTCTCATCTAGAGAGAACCCCTATGAACCATGTAGGGTACTTTCCAATTTTGTGTTAATTTCCCTTTGACTTTTTCTTGGTGTGGAAAGATCTTCTTCAATACGAATTGCCCTAGTGTAAATTGTCGAGGTTTTACATTCTTATTGAATGCTTTGTTCGTTCTGTTCTGATAGAGTTGACCATGACAAACTGCATCCATCCTCTTTTCATCGATGAGCATCCGTTGTTCATTCCTGGTACGTATACATTCTTCATCGTCTAGACCAACCTCTTGTATAATACTTAATTATGATATTTCTACCTCAGCAGGTATAACTACTTCTTAACCATAAACCAACATATAAGGATTTGCCCCAATTGATGTTCGAATTGTGGTGCGCTAACAAAGTAAAGCATATGGCAACTTTTCATGCCATTGGTTGTGACTGTCCACTAGTTTCCTTAAGATCTTCTGGATATTCTTATTTGCAGACTCAATTGCTCCATTCATCTGTGGTCGGTAAACTGTGGAATTGCGATGAGCAATCTTGAACCTTTCACAAGTTTCCTTCATAAGATCGCTATTGAGGTTGGATGCATTATCTGTTATGATTGATTTAGGAATTTTGAACCGACAAACTATGTTATTGTGAACAAAGTCTGCCACTACCTTCTTTGTCACTGCCTTGTATTTCTAAGCTTCGGCCCATTTTGTGAAATAATCGATACCCACCAGGATGAAACGATGTTCATTTGATGTGGGAGACTCTATAGGTTCGATAACATCCATGCCCCAAGCGGTAAATGACAAAGGTGAACCCATTACGTAAAGCTCATTTGGTGGAACCCGTATAAAATCTCCATGCACTTGACTTTGATAACACTTTTGCACATACCAGATGTTATCTCTCTCCATGGTCATCCCAAAATATCCGGATCTTAAAATATTTTTTACCAAAGTGAACCCTTTTATGTAAGGTCCACATGTTCCTGCATGTATTTCTTCCAAAAGCCTTGTCGCTTCTGTGGCATTGACACACTGCAGGAGTCCTAAATCCGAATTTCTCCTATATAGGATTTCTATGTTAAGGAAGAAATGATTGTCCATCCTCCTCAAAGTCCGTTTCTGCTTACTTGTGGTACGTTCAGGATATTCTTGTGATTCAATCAACCTTTTGATGTCGTAGTGCCATGGTCTCCCATTCAATTCCTCATCTACACGAAAACGATATGTGTGTTGATTATGTAACTATATATCAATAGGGTCGATATAACTTTTGTCTAGATGCTAAATCATCGAGGATAATGTTGCCAAAGCATCGACAAACTCATTTTGAGCGCAATGGACATGCTTGAACTCAATTCTAATGAATCTTCTACTCAACTCCATTATTTAATGCAAATTAGGAAGGATCTTGACATTCTCAGTGGTCCATTCTCCTTGAACTTGATGAACCAACAAGTCAGAATCTCCTATCACCAGAAATTCTTTGATGTTCATGTCTATGGCCATCCTGATACTGAGAATACAAGCTTCATATTTCGTCATGTTGTTGGTACAGTAGAACCTAATCTTGGATGAGATTGGATAATACTGACCTGTTTCCGAAACTAAGACTGCTCCTAAACCAACTCCAACAGAGTTTTATGCATCATCGAAGAACATCCTCCATCCATCATGCGATTCTAATATGTCTTCTTCTACAAACAAAACCTCTTCATCGGGGAAGTAGGTCATGAGTGGCTTATAATCTGGTCCACCGGGTTTTCTGCGAGGCGATCAACCAGGGTTTACTCTTTGATGGCCTTCTATGTCACGTACACGATATCAAACTCGCTCAACAAAATTTTCCACTTTGCGAGCTTACCTGTAGGCATTGGATTTTGAAAGATGTTCTTTAGTGGATCAATTCTTGAGATCAAGTACGTGGTGTATGCAGATAGGTAATGCCTAAATTTCTGGGCGATCCAAGTGAAAGAGCAACATGTTTGTTCCAACAAGGTGTATCTCGCCTCGTATGGTGTGAACCTCTTGCTCAGATAGTAGATGGCTTTCTCTCTTCTACCTGTCTCATCATGCTACCCCAATACACATCCAAACGCATTATCCATGATAGATAGATACAATAACAAAGGCTTTCCAGGCTCTGGTGGGACCAATAATGGTGGGTTGGACAAGTACTCTTTGATTCTATCAAAATCCCTTTGGCATTCTTTTGTCCATCTCTTGGCAGCATCTTTCTTCAGTAATTTGAATATGGGTTCACAAATCACTGTGGATTGATCTATGAATCGACTAATGTAATCCAGTTTTCCTTAGAAGCTAATCATGTCCTTCCTGGTTTTGGGTGGAGGTAGCTCTTGGATTGCCTTTATTTTCGATGGGTCCAACTCTATGCCTTTTCTGCTAACGATGAATCCTAGTAGCTTTTCAGCGGGTACTCCAAATGCGCACTTTGCTGGACTCAACTTCAAATTATATTTCCGCAACCTCTCAAAGAACTTCCGTAAGTCATCCAAGTGATCTGAACTTCTTTTTTATTAGATAACAACATCGTCCACATACACTTCAATTTCCTTGTGGATCGTGTCATGGAAAAGGGTAGTCATGGACCTCATGTAGGTTGCACCGGCATTTTTTTAGGCCAAATTGGATTACTCTATAGAAACATACTCCACATGGAATGATAAATTATGTCTTCTCTACATCACTTTCATCCATTAGAATTTGGTGATAGCTTGCGAAGCAATTAACAAATGACTACATTTCATGTTTTGCACAATTATGGATGAGTATATGAATATTTTGCAAAGGAAAATCATCCTTGGGAGTTTCTCTATTGAGGTCTCGGTAGTCCACACATATTCTGATCTTTCCATCCTTTTTTGGCACCGACACAATGTTGGCTAAGCACGTGGGGTAATTTGTAACTCTCACAAGGTTCGCCTCAATCTGCTTCATGACCTCCTCCTTGATCTTTAAACTCTAATCCAGATTGAATTTTCTTGTCTTTTGCTTAACGGGTAGACAAGTGGGATCAATAAGTAATTTGTGCGAGGCAATATCAGTGCTTAATCCTGGCATGTTGTCATAAGACCAAGCAAATATGTCACATATTTCTTAAGCAATTCTATTAATTCTATCCTAAGTTGACAACCTCTCTTTCATCCATATTGGGCTTATTTTGACTTTCAACTTGCTCAATATCATGTGGTAGATTTTCAGGCATCATGCTTTCATCATACTCTTCGTGATCTTGTTCATCGTTTTCACCTTGATCGATGGATTCGTTACATTTCATAATCGTTGAACGGGGATTTTTATTAATATAACTGCCAAAAAGTGCAAAAGGTAAGTAAAAATAAATACATATCTAAAAATGCGTGATTTTATTTTAATGAAAATAAAACCTTTTTATTTTAAAGCGTTCTAGCTTTCAGAAGAGGCAAGCAACAAAGGTTAGGCATGATTCAAGCCTCAATTTTATCATGCATGTTTTTTTGAAGAAAAAAAAAACTACTTCTCCACACTACCAGGCCTCTGGTTTAAACAAGAACGGGTTGATGGTCCAATTCTGCAAGATTTCACCAGGTTTGGCTTCACAAATTGTCAATTTCCTAAGATTTATCTCTTCCTCTTCTCCAGTCATGGCTACGAACAAATTGCCTATTCCTTCTACGCTGTCGTCAATGCCATCTTGATATGGAATAAAAGCTTGTTCTAGTACGAATATTGTATCTATTTTCCCTTGTGGTCTTTTCCTGAGGCAGGCTCATATCCGAGACTGTTGGTGCCTCTCTCATGCTTCAGCTGGATTGGCTCAACTATGCCATTGGACTTCGGTCCAAGTTCACTCTTTGGTTGACAACCATACTTCAACATCTCCGATGCAACCATTTTTGCTGCACTTGACAATTTGCATCGGTTGGCTCAGCTTACTCTATGACCCTTATGGATTGAATAATCTCCAAAGTATGGATGGTAAATTCTGTGCGACCCCATTCAAACTTCACACATTAATGGAGGGTGGAAGGAACCGCTCTTGCCATATGAACCCATGGTTTTCCCAACAACAGGTTGTAGTTGGATGATACATCCATTACTTGAAATAGTATGGGGAATTTGGCAGGCCCTACTTGCAATGTGAGATAGATCTCTCCGATGACACTTCTTTGCGCTCCATCAAAAGCTCTAACTTTGACATGACTTTCCCATATTTCTCTCATACTAACACCTAAATCTCTTAGAGTGGTTAAAGGAATAATAATACATCCCGAACCACAATTTATTAAGACTTGAGTCACAATCTTATCACAACATTTGACTGCAATGTGAAGCGCTTTGTTGTGACCATCCCCTTCTGCAGGCAACTCATCATTGTGGATTGATATGTTGTTAGCTTCCACTATTCTTCCAATCGATGCAGGTAAGGTTTCACTTGTGGTCTCTTTTGGAATGATTACTCCACTTAACACCTCCATCAAAGCATTCCTATGAGATTCAGAGCTCATTAGCAGAAACCAAATGAATATGTGGGCTGGCGTCTTCTTCAGCTGTTCTTCGACCGAATAGTCTTTAGATTGCATCTTCTTCCAAAATTCTGCTGCTTCAGCATTAGTCACTGTCACAACTCGAAACCATACCCTAGAAGATAGAGTGCAATCTCGGATTGCGACCGGCGTCGTCGAACTCTCAGAGTTCTAAGACAAGCCTCATTCATATCATTCATTGCATATACATAGTGAAAAGTAGTGCGGAATTAAAACTTTTCACAAAATATAATATAGTCTTTAAAAATCTCTTTCATATAAAAGTAATAGAAATGCTAAGTCTCAATCTCATCATCTTAAGACACAATAGTACTTTGGGACATGGCCCATACTTCAATACGAAAATAGAAAGACATAGTCTATTACAATACTTCAAAGAAAACGATAAAAGACATATGCCCTCGAGTCAATTGAGGACATACTTCAACTTCTTCTTGAACGATCTTCTAAGTCCAAGTCTTCACTTCACAAGCTCTTCACCTACCAAGAATTATAAATATAAAATAAAGCATGGAATTAGTACAACCACATGTACTAAGTATGGCTATATGCATAAAAAATCATGAAAATGGACTTCATAGGAAATATGCATCTTTTCATTTGGAAATCATAGTTTAAACATAAGAACGTCATTTAGCAATTAAGAAACCCATAAGATAACAATTATCCAAAGTTAACATTTTAAAGGCTCACTTTACAGTGAAGCCCCTTCACTGTTGCAGTGAAGTCCAAACCTTCCTTTTAACATCTCCTAGCATGTAATTCCCTCACTTAAAGTCATCCTAAGATTCACTTAAGTCACACAAAGATATACCGCCCATACACCCTCTCTAGATGTGCCTAAACAACCCTTAAGAGTACCTACGATGAGTCACATACATACTTAGAAAACAATCATAAACATCTATGTAAGATTCATCTACCAAAGGTCAATTCCAAGGTTCACTTGAGTGAGTGTGGAGCGACCGCCCATACAATCTCTATCACACACACACAAGAGATCCTATAGACTACCTAAATAAAATCATTCTCACTAAACACATCAACACTTAGATTAGAAGACATTCTCCTTCCAAAGACTATCAAAAGACCTACTTAAGTAAATCGAGAAGATAATGTCCATAGTGCAGTGACCTCTTCAAGATTACCTAAATAATCCTTAAGACTTCCTAAGGTTTAGATCATGTCAACAAGATTAACCAACTTCCCTAACTAGAGTCATTCTCAAGACTTCCAAAGATAAGACATGAAGAGACCATCCTTTCATGCCCTCCTCACACTTTAGCTAAGGAATGCTTAAGTCACTTTAGATTAGGTACTCATTCATTTACATAGTTACTAACATAGGTCATTAGTTCATTAGTTCATTAAGACTCATACATCACATAAGACACTCACATAAAACATCACATAAGACACTCACATAATGGTCTTGGACAAGACCTAGGAACTCCACATAACACCTTCAAAGTCTATTGTGCAATGTCTAGATAGCGTCCCACACCACCACCTAAACCTCATAAAGTTATCTAATGCTAATAGGTATTCCACATGATGAGAATAGGCAATAACCGACATAGACCATGGTAGCAAGACATGGAATCCGAAGTTCTGTCCTACTTCGATGAGGTTGTTCTACTTGCCAATGGTAGAACTTAGACACATCCCAGGTAGGCACATGGTTAAGGAATATGAAGGGTGTACGAAGCGTTCAATCTCTTCTTTAATTGAATCCACTTCCCCCTTACTCATACTCACTCGGTGCTAGCCTTAGTTCTCATAGATTAATTCACATTAAGGTTCATATAAATAGGTCCCATATCTAGTTTATGACCCCCTTTACATTCACCCTACCAAAGCAAGGTCCACTAGGGCATAAATCACTTTGGCGACAAGAAGCTCATAGCGACTTCCCTAAGATACGATATGATGCCGTTCCAGCCAATCAACCTTAAGTACATCACTCATCACATGAAGTATACCATTACGGCTAACTTCTTCACAATTTATAACCTCGCCACTAAGTTCAAGGTTCCACATAAATTGACCTTCTTATCATTAAGGCCTCACTTATATTTATTTATTCAAGACTAAGAGTTATGACACCCTATATCAAGACATCACATATCCATAATCATATATACATCAAGCAAGAGATACAAGTCAACTAAGACAAGACATCACATACTTCACTTTTAACCCATAATACAAGCCATTCTAGAAACACTTCTAAAACAACCTAACATCTTCAAGTCATCCTATATATCATCATAACATCATTAATATACTCCACATAGACTCATAAAGCCAAGTAGGAATAACCAAGACTTGACCCTAACACTATACTCATAATGTCAAAGTCAAAGTCTAATATGATCACTTAAGGCAACATAACTAGAAGAATACATACATGACTATATAACCTCACATGTAGATAAGAAATGCCATACTTCACATCATCAACTACACAACTAGCCACATAACTTCAAGTAGTTGCCATTAAGACCATGCTCATAATATTGCATAAAGTAACGCCGACAAGGCGACATCAACTGCAAGTAAAACACATAACACCGCCACCATAAGTGGACCATACCAAACACAATAGAATCGAAGTATAATTAATATCAAATTAAGGAAAACGGGGCGGCATACCTTCATACCCATATCCACACTTCAATTCAATGCAAATTCAACCAATTCAACATCACAAGTCCCTTACCCATGACCATGAACAACAATTCAAAGCAATAACCATAAAACTAAATGAATATACATCAATTCAATCTAGGTTTAACAAACTAAGATAAATTATATATCAATTGAATACAATTCTTACATCAATAGAAAGCCCATAAGAAGCTACACAACAATTCATCAACATTAGCTTAATATCAAGTAACCCAATAAGTAGTCAAAACTAGGGTTCATCAATTCACATGGGTTGATAGGTAATTTAACCCAATAAGTAGTCAAAACTAGGGTTCATCAATTCACGTGGGTTCTTAGGTAATTTATGTTGAAATCATCAATACAATATCAATTAGATCGTAATTCAATATTTAGAAATCATTTATGCACGAACCCATGGTAGAATCCCGAAATTGGACAATTCACTTTAGAAAACTTTGTAAAACACTTTGAGAATTGGGCTCCTTGATGAAATAAGTGTCAAGGATCAAAATCCATAACTCAAGGATGATAATACTTCACTTTGATGAAGAATTCTCCTTCAAAACGCCACACCAAGCGGATCCTTCAAGTTGGACTTCAATCGAGTCTTTGGGATTTCTAAGGGACTTTGGGGTTTTGATTTTAGAAGAATGAATTATTCTAAGTGTTAAACAATTATATACTCATTTAAAATACCCAAAAGACCCTTAATAAACCGCCTAAACTCTTACTTAGACGTGGGGTAAATTTACAAGTTCACCCCTGACTTGGCAGAAAATTTGCGCACAGGGAACTTGGCTGCGACGACTTGCTTGTGATGGGGCATCACGGGTGCAACAGACCGTCATGGCCATCCGTTGCAAGCTCCAGTGGCTTGACAAGGGTACCCTCTACACCCTTGAATAAGTCCCCCGCGATGGAACCTTGTGATGGGGTGTCACAGCCATGACTGGGTCCTTCCACAAGGACCCTTTGATGGTCCTTGGGGATAATTTCCTGGACGTTTCCAATCCAAATATGATCATCTATAAGTTTAACACCTGTCACATGAATTTCATCCTAAACGAACACATAAAACTCAACGAAACTTGCCTAGACGTACAAGGTCGACTCAAGGCACATCTTTCGAATGCCTTGGACGTTCTTGGTTGTTTGACCTCCAAACTTTACGAAACTTTAACCACTGCCTATACATGCTATATGAACTCTACTAAGAACCTTGAAACACCATGAAACACACATAAACACATAAAACCACATAAGAGACAATTAGGTGACTTAGTCGTCAAACGTCTTAGTCGTCCCTTGACGTTTGACTTCCAACACCTCTAATATTTTAGCTACTGCCTCTATACCACATATTAAACATATTTTGGACCTTTTAACACCAATACCAACATGTTAGGCTCTAGTTAACCTATGCTATTTTCAAGGTCTTATAGTAACATTCTTTTTTTATAATTTTTTTCTTTTTCGAGAACTCTTTGATTTAGATCCTTTGGGGCATAACATCTCCCCGACATAGTCATTCGTTGAGCAATGGCAGTGTCGATCATCTTTCCCTTGACTCTGTTTGATAGTCCCAAGGGACTGCTTTGGTGTCATACTGAGCCTTTCTAGCACTTAGAGTAGTCACTATAACTCTCGGTAGATATCTTTTGACAGTCAGAGGTTCCCATAGTTTAACGGTGATAAAGGGTTACGTCATAAATGTCATGGCGTCTGCTCCATCCACATCTAGACAGCCAGGGCCCTCGTATTCTTCTTCTAGTATAACCACGTTGACTTCCTAATTCTCATGGTTTGGCAAGGGATTGTTGTTCACATTCAAAGGTTTTGGAGTGCATTTAATTACTCCTCTCCTAATAAAAGACTCGACCTGGTTTTTCAAACCATATCAATCTTCCGTGTCATGCATATGGACTCCCGAGTGGTAAGCGCATCGCTTGTTTCCATCAAAATTACGAGGGATTGGATCACGAAGTTTCCCTACAATTGTTTGTAGCACTCCCGCTGTCCTCAACCTTTCAAACAATTGCGCATAAGGTTCAACAATGGGTGTGTAAGCGCGAGTATTTCTAGCTTCGGCATTTGGACGCGGTCTTGGTGCATATGCTGGTCTATTTTGGTGGATTGGTGTTTGTACAGGCACATATAGTCTTGGAGGATTTTGGTATGCTGGTGCTCGGGGTTGATTATAGTGTTGTTGGGGACTATATATTGGGTGAGGGTTGTAGGAAGTATGTCCATTAATTTAGGGATTGTTAGGGTATTGATGGGATGGTCCTCCTTGTAGGTAGGTGATAGCTGAAACATCTTCCCTTTTCTTCTTAATGCTGCTAATGGCGCCCGATTGAATGGTTGTACTTGCCAGCCTACAATGCAACCATAGATTGAATCTTTCAAGATTTCAAACCCTATTATATAAAGTCCCTCATCTTGACCAGTTCTGCAAACTTCTGGCCCATCATTGACATCATTTTGTCAAAGTAGACATATTCTTGGGCTCGAATAAAGTACTTTGAGATCTCACTCTCGTATAGTGGCGATTTCACCCTTGCGGACTCAGTTCTCAAACGTCGTGCATATTCCTGGAAATTCTCATATACCTTCTTATGTATATTAACCAATAAGAATCTGTCAGCCGTAATTTCAGTATTGAATCTGAAATGAGTCATGAAGTCCTCGGCCATTTTCTGCTAGTCACGCCACTTGCGAGGGTCTTGACGGGTATACCAGGTCAATGTTTCTCCAAACAAACTCTGGATGAGTAACTACATACTCAGCTTCTCATTTCTTCCCATACCAACTATCTTGTCATAGTATCCCTTAAATGCATGTGAGGGACACCTTTTCCATCAAACATGTCGAACTTTGGTGGTTTGTACCCTACCAGCATGTCAATGTCTGGGTGGATGCACAAGTCATCATAATCCAGACTCTCCATTCCTCTAGTAACTTGCATGTTTTTCAATGCCTTTCTAAGACCATGAAGCTGGGCATTTATTGACGCTTCTTCTTTTAGCTGGGCATCTTTCTCTATTTCTGCATATTGATCTACCTCATACGGGATATTAACAGCTGTTGGAATTGTGAAGGTACAAGCTCCAGTGGCATATACGGGTGGAACATGTGCCTCATAGGAAGCGATGACATGTGCTCCAAGTATCTGCTGCATTATAGGTTTGGTAGGGTCGCGATTAGAAAGGTCGGGAATGGTTCTGACTGCAGTTGGTAAAGCTAGCAGAATTCGACCATGAATAGGAGCATGTTGAGTTGGTTTCGGTTGATTTAGTAAGTCGATAGAAGGAAAGTCGGCCATTAGGAATTAGATAGGTGTCTTTAAAGTAGGAAAAGTAGTCGCACATAGTTTGCCAAGTCTCGCACTTGACGTAATTCTTCCCTCAAGATCTCGAGTTCTTATTCCATGTGAGCCCTATTTTCCTCTATTTGGATGTGAGCTACACTTCGAGAACTTTTGGGGTTCTCAATAGGTACTATTATATTTGCGGCACTGTTGATCTAGTCTTTGTAAGTCATTTTTCCTTTTGATCGAAGGTTGTATCGTGAGTCAGAAAGTTTGCAAGTCGACACTAATCAACGTTCTATGGGTATAAGTAATAAAAACAAAAGAAAAAAGAATTATGTTAGTTTGGGAAATATTTAAAGATGTACAAACAACCAAATGTAACACATATATACACCAAATCGGCGACATTCAAAACACGTCCTAATGTAGAACCTCTTTTTACTTGAGGTAGGCCTACGTTGCAATCTGTTTGATAATAAATTATCCATATAAACACATTTAAGAATTTTGAGCAAACATAACTTCATTGATTAAGGTATTCTTGGATGATACATTGAGGTAGCAAATCAAAAAACTAAGAAATGAAAGTGTGGGGGGACATAAGGAATACAAGAGGAATAGGCCACATGGCACTTTAAAAATCTTATGAAAAAGTTTCAAAGAAGAAAGATGAATCTACGGCCAGGTTGGAGCATCGTCCTCGTCGTCATCCCCATTATAATATACCCTTGGGTGGTATTCTGGAGACTCGTCGGGGCCGCGCTCGGATAATATGTCTATAACCTCTCCATCTATTGGGTCATAGATGTTAGAACTTGCCTCAGAAACCTCCATGTGATCTTCCCACACTTCGTCTTCCAGGTCATCGTCAAGTATATCCGCTTGATTCTCTACATGTTCTTCTTCTAGGTTTTCTTCAGGATCCTCCTTTGAGTCCTCCTTAGGTTCCTCCTCCGGGTCCTCTTCAGGATCCTCTTCTATCTTTTCTTCTTGGATAAAATAACTGCCAGATCCCGGGACTATCTGGTTGAGCATGGTTGTAGTGAACACCATGCGAGGAAGCACCGATTCTCTAATCCAATCAATTTGTTGTCTGCCTACAAACCCCCAATGCCCTTGTGTGCTTTGATGAGCCATGTGACTCAAAGGATTTTGCCAAGCGTAATACTCCGACGTACATCAACTTTCTACGCCTATTTCCAAATCAATTGTTTATTCCCACTCGGCTTGTAGATTTCTTATTCAATACAGAGAGATTGAAGTGAATGCATCTTCGCAAACCCCATCATTTTCCATAGCGGAATGTCTTGGATAACTCCAAATTTCCGCATAACCCGGAGGGTGCATATGGTTGAATACCCCTGAGCCCAATCAACTCGATATATAAAAGGTGTTGAGTCCTTGCATACGCCAATCCTGTTAACCAAGGGAATTTCCATTGGAAGGCATCTCTTGTGAGGTTGTTAAAAAATGTTCGCCATTATTCCCTTCTTGTTGGTGCAGCCTCCCAATTTTGGAGACGATCGTAGTGGCTTTCGATCTTGTTTGGAGCACCCATGTAGTAATCCATTTGTGGGTTACGTCGATAGAAATGTTACCTTGCCCAAATCTAAAACAATATACTGCATCCTCCAAAGAAAGTATGTCCCCTGATGAAGGTTGTCATTGAACGGAGGACCTCGGCGGGTATCATACGCATCAAAGTAAATCTTTGTGGATCGTTGAAGATGATTATAACCATCGTCAATATGTTGATGTCGACAAAATTGGACTTTATCAGGAACACCATAACTCCCAATAACATCAACGTCGTGTATCCTTCGGGTATATTGCCACCAATCTTGTAAAATGTTGGGTGCTGCAACGACCCTTTGGATATATGGTATGTCTTGGTTGAGGTTCATCTGAAAATGGGGTAAAGGGTGTAATGAGTTTATTTTCTCCAAATCCGTTAAGAGTTTAAGTGTGGATAATTTATATCAATTTCACACAAAGTTTATGTCGGCGAGTTTAATAGAAGAAACTCTTTGACCTTTGGGTGGTTTCCTAAACGCAACGACAATACCGTATATTGTCTTGCCTAAAGGTATGCAACATATCCTATTATAAGAGTAAGATTATTTCCTTAAATGACTGAGAGTAGGACTGAGAAATTCAGAGAAGGTGAACTATCTTAATCGAACAAACTCTGAAACTAAGGAATCCAAATTCTAGGGAAAAAATTGTTTGAAACACAAAACTCAAATCAAAGATGAGGACATTTAAACAGCCATAATAGATTCATGAAAACTAAAAGAAATGAGGGAGATCACTGAACTTGTGTAGAGCAGTAGTCTAGAGCATGGACGTCAAGAGATTCAACCTTCAAACTTACTTGAACTCAAAGCTGAACGAAAAGCGGAGAAGAAAAAGGAAAATAAGCAGAGCTATTTTTTATTGTTAATCGATTATTCAATGTTGTTCTATCTGTTTTTTTCGATGTTGGTTCCTTGATCCCCCTTTTTTCTGAATCGTTCTCCCCCTTTTCTCTATTTTTCCCTCTTAATTTCAATAAGGACAAAACGGATTTTTATAGCCGATTTCAAGGAAAGGATTCCAATCTCACAACCATCGGATTGAGGGGATAAAAATCCCAAATCCGATAGTCCTTCATGTTCTCCACCTTTTCAGCTATAGCAGCGCGGTGCGAGGCTTTTGAAATCTGTTACGGTTTAGAAAAGAAGATGGAAGTTATGTAAAGTTGACAGGAGAAGGGGAGGAAGCGCATGGGGAAAGAAATGATGTTGGGGACCGCCGTGTATTGTTGTTTTCCGGCGGTCCATGGCCGTTCTTGATGGAAGGTTGATGATATGTTGCTGAGAAAGGACGAAGGGCATGGGAAGGAGAAAGACGCGTGCTGCGTGTCTGGGAAATGAGAGAAATTGAAGCGTCCTTTTGCTGTTTTTTCTGAAAAAGTAAAGGGGAGGTGGAGAAGAATAGGGGCAGTAGGGGTGTACTATTTTTAAAAGTTTTGGGGGCTTAATTTTGGCACTTCGATCGTTTAATCGGACGGTTAAGATAAATTAATTATTAAAAGGAAATGTTTATATATATATATATATATATATATATATATATATATATATATATGTATATTGAATTATAGTAAAAGTTGAATTAATTAGGACAAATTAGATTGAATTGTTGGGTCGAGATTTAATCGAAGGAAACACAATCCATGTGCTCGCCTACGTGGCATACACAAATTGGCCGGTTAAAGGAAACATGGACTGCGAAAATTTCTCAAATTAAAATCATTTAAATTATAACATCTTATTTATTGAATAGTCATAATTTAAAATTTAAAATGATTTTTTTGCAAGATTAGCTTATTTGATAAATTTAGTCACTCCTAATATTAAATTAATATAAATTAGTAACTCATTAATTAATTAAGTTTTCAAATTTTATTAAATGTACGAAAATATCTATGGTGATAAAAGAAATTATACTTGAAAAAAAAATAGATTCATTTTTTAAGAACGTCATTTATTAAAAAAAAGAGAAAGTAAGTAGTAATATATAATATATTTAATTTTTATAAGACAACACATTTATTGGGTGTCAACAACTTGCCCCTTTCTTTGTCCATGGAAGAGAGTAAAGAAGACGTGGGAAAAGAAAATTGACACAATCCGATTTTAGGCGACCCACAAAAGTATACGTGAGCAATAACTTGGAAAGGATGTCTATGGAGTTATGGCCGAACTCCGACTTTCGAGCTGTCTACATATCTCAGGTTTCATGAGAAATCAGGCCATATGTAGTTCGAGAGTGTAGGAACATAGAAAATTTTGTTAAAATAAAATTTACCAAATATCAAATTATGGTAATACTGAATTTTTTTGTTGAGGTGTGAAGAGATTAGCACGAAGTGAGAGACGATATACAATTCTTAAAGAACGTTAATGCTCTGTAGCAATTTCTACTGAAGACTTATAGTAGGGGGATGAATTTTCTAAAATGCCTTAGTGTCGAGTTATAATGAACAGAGACCTGAGAGAGCTATAAGTAGGTTGAAATATGGACTTCTGAGAATCCAGTCAAATTGAGTTTTGAAAGTGAATCCTTGACATAGCTAGTGATGCTTGACATTGCACTAACTTGCCCTAGTTTGCTGCTGAGAGGGAGTTCCTCGTTGTAATGTGTTATCCTGCAAAGGATGTAAAAAGGTGAAAAGTACCTGTTACAGTTTAAAAATTATAACTTTAAATAGTAATACAAAGTGTAGAGTGTAGATATTCAAACAATTGTTGATGTTATTTGTGTTGTAGGTAAAGTAACTTGTAATGTAGAGGCTCTCGGCTGGCGTGGCTTATAGTAATGTAAAGTTCGCACTGACTGCCTAAGATAACTTGAAATGTAGAGGCCTCGACTGGCGGGGCTGTTGTAATGTAAAGGTCGCATCTAACTGCGTAAAATAACATGAAATATAGAGGTCCTCGACTGGAAGGTCTATAGTAATTTAAAGGCCGCATCTGACTACGTAAAATAACTTGAAATGTAGAGGCCCTCGACTGGTGGGGCTGTTGTAACGTAAATGCCGCATCAGACTGCGTAAAATTACTTGTAATGTAACAGTTCATTGTTAGTGTATAACAGCGCTGCTACGCTTGCATGCTCCCGATCGGTGGAGCTTCGGTGACGTCTCCATGATGTTAGTCTTCATTGGTGGAGTTGTACGAAGTGTTCTATATACAGCCCTTGGTCGGTGGAGCTTTGGAGACGTTGCTATGTACAACCTCTGTCAGAGGAGCTTGATGAAGTTTTCTATATAAAACCTCAAATCGATGGAGTTTGAGTGACATTTGCTATTTACAACCCCAGGCTTGTGGAGTTTGGCGTTGTTAGATGGTGGTCTCCGATTTGCGAAGTTGTTGATGAGGTTAGTTTACAAGCTCTAGTTGGTGGAGTTATTTTGACCAAAATTAACTATCCTATTTTCCTACAAGGGGCCCCTTTCCTTAAGAATTTGATATGGACCTTGAGCATACCTGCAAAATTAAATGAAGTATTCTTAGAGATAAGTTTTCAAATTGAAGTATTTTCGAAAAGTAAAGTAGGGGGTGAGTAGTTTGTCTCATGATTGTGAGAAATCGAATGGCGTTGCTGGTCATGCTCCGAGACTTAATGTTATTTTCCTTTATTCCAGTATTTCTGCACTCAAAGAAAATTTTAGTTTGGGAAGCGGTGTTGATGCGTATCGACTCGCGAACTGAAGCCTCATCAGCAGAATCCTCCGACATCTTCTAAGTCCTGCACATAGTTTCTTGACCTAGAGACTTGGTAGGTGGATGGGTAGTAAAATATTCCTTTTAAGAAAAATTATCTTATAAACTTTTTAGAAAATAATTGCACTACATATTTATATACACATATTGTAAATATCCAGCGGTTTAGACTATGAAAGGTTCTGAAGTTCGTCGAGCTCTCCATTTGTTGACTATACCCAACATAGTCCTGTTGTAGCTTTTACTCCTCTGATGAAGCTTCCCTAGCTCTTTTGCAGACATTGCAATGATCGAGATTCTTCAGATTTTGAGGTTACGGTAACTATAATGTAGTGTTTTCTAAAGGTAAGAAGAAATGAAAATTATGCAATGCATTGATCGAGCCTAACTCAGGCTGCCTACGTATCCCCAAAAATAGGAATAAGATCATAACGTAGTTTGAATACAAGTGGGAGAGATAGAATTATGTAATGCAATGACCGATCTTTACTTAAGTTGCCTACGTATCCAAGTGGAATCAGGTCATAACGTAGTTCAATTACAATAGGAAGGTGAAAAATTTTCAATGGGAAAGTAAGAATATGTAATGCAATGATCGAGCTTGACTCAAGCTTCGTACGTATCCTAGCGGAATCAGGTTAGGGCACAGTTCGAGTACAACAGGGGATAGTGAAAAAAATATGGAATGCAAGGACCGGGCCTGACTCAGGCTTCCTACGTATCCAAGCAGAATCAGGTCATTACGTAGTTCAGATACAATATAAAAGTGACAAATATGAAATGCAAGGGACCAAATCCGACAAGGATTTCCTACGTATCCCATTGACGGAATTTAGGTAGAGCGTAGTTCTAAATACATGAAAATGATAATTTTGGGTTTTCTAAGAGAGACCGAATCCAATGTGGGTTGTCTACGTATCCCACCGTGGGAAGTCAAGTCTAGACGTAGTTCTATTATAATCAAAATGCAAAAGTACAAAGCTTGAGTTCTTCAGATGTAGTATTTCTTGATGGAGTCTAAATTTATTGGCTTTGTGTTGACTCTTCCGTCAATTTCTGCTAAGATTACTTCTCCTCCAGAGAGAACCCTATGAACCATGTACGGTCCTTGCCAATTTGGTGTAAATTTCCCTTTGACTTCTTCTTGGTGAGGAAAGATCTTCTTCAATACTAATTGCCCTACTGTGAACTGTCAAGGTTTTACTTTCTTGTTGAATTCTTTGGTCATTCTGTTCTGATAGAATTGACCATGACTAATTGCATTCATCCTCTTTTCATTGATGAGCATCAGTTGTTCATGCCTGGTACGTATCCATTATGTATCGTCCAGACCAACCTCTTGGATAATCCTTAAAGATGGTATTTCTATCTCAGTTGGTATAACTGCTTCCGAACCATAAACAAAATATAAGAAGTTGCCCCAATTGATGTTCGGATTGTGGTACGATAACCAAGTAAAGCATATGGTCGCTTTTCATGCCATTGGATGTAACTGTCCACTATTTTCTTTAGGATCTTCTTGATATTCTTATTTCCAGACTAAACTTCTCCATTCATCTGTGGTCGGTAAACTGTGGAATTGCGATAAGCAATCTTGAACCTTTCACAAGTTTCCTTCATAAGACTCTATTGAGGTTGGCTGCATTATCTCTTATGATTGATTCAGGAATTCCAAACCGACAAACTATGTTATTGCGAACAAAGTCTTCCACTAACTTCTTAGTCACTGCCTTGTATGTCAAAGCTTCGACCCATTTTGTCAAATAATCGATAGCCACCAGGATGAAACAAATGTCCATTTGATGTGGGAGGCTCTATAGGTCCGATAACATCCATGCCCCAAGCGGCAAACTTCCAAGGTGAACCCATTACGTTAAGCTCATTCGGTGGAACCAGCCGAAAATAGTTCACAACATAATAGGGCTGACACTCTGACTTTAGGAAAAAATTGTTGTCTTAGAGTTGCCACCTAAATTTAAGGAAAATATTAGGAAGACCTTTTTTTAATATATAAAATGTAAACTTTGTTTTGATTTGCGAAACCAGTGAGATTCTGAGTAAGGGTTTCGGTTACTCGAGAGGAAGGTGTCAAGCACCCCTCAGAGCCTATCCGAGCATAGTCCTTAAACTCAATTTAGAAAAATATAATTTTGGAATTTTTATTTTATTTTTTATGCGCTTTAAAATCAATTGTGAGTAAATTTTATTAGTTTTAACAAAAAGAGTAAAACAGAAGGTACGACATATATATGTCTTATAAAATAGATTTAATGATAGTATTTCGATTATGTGGTAATAAATAAATAAATAATCTACTCAAATGTACGATAAATTTATATGTAAGAAAAATATTTAGATGTATCATAATAAACTTACAAAAAATTATTGAAGTTAGATTTCTGAAAATTAGTGGTCTTATTAAGACGTGGAATAAAAATATAACAGTAGTTCGATGTAAATTTGTAATAATATGTGATGTATAATTTAAATAAATGTATATAATGTTGTTTTATATATATATATATATATATAATAAATGATACTAGATGTCAAAATATTTTATAGAGTTTGTGATCTTAAATATATTTATAATAAAAGTGTAGTATATATATTTAAGTTTGTTTAAAACATATGAATATTTATTATTTTTGTTTATATGTAGAGATAAGTTAACAATAGATTAGATTCAAAATAATATGTGTAAAATGTAAATCTTTATAAAATTATAAAATAAATAATATTAGTAATAGATGAAAATAATAGATTTCGTAGAGAAAAATATAGAATATATACCTTCATATGTATGACATGTATATGTAACTTGTATTTGAACCTGTTTATACATCTAAGATTTGAAATAGCATGTTAGGAGATTAAAATATTTTAGGTAATATTTGATTTACAAAAAATAAAGGGTAGCCAATAATTTTGTAAAGAGGTGAAAAAAAAAATAGGCCTAACTATTGAGACTTGTTTTTATAATTAACAACTTTTATGACAATTTTTTTTTGTTCATAAAACATAGCGCCTACTTCTCAAGATATATTTCGTGAAAAGTAATCATTTTAACCTAACATATTTCTATGGGTGATTATTTTAGCGTTTAAACTAATCTTAAATTTTATTTGGGCGATCAATTAGGGATACATGATATGTTTGAGCGCTTTTAATTTTTTTTTTTGAAAATTTCTTAAACTATAAGCCCCTTTTAACCTTAAAAGGCCTGAAATATGTTGTAATTAAAAATTACTAAACCATTTTAAAATGATATTTTGGTATCATTTGTTCTAAAAGCATTTCAACAAAATTTATAATTAAGCATATAATATAGGTTCACATAAATAAACTTCAAAATAAAAGACAAGGAATATATCAAAACATGTAAGTAAAGGTTAGCCAACAAATCAAAAAAATATAATTGAGACTCGAAAAGAAAAAGGCTAAGAAATATTTGACTCCTAATTTGCGAGACTCCAAGCACCGCGATGATCCTAATTGGCGTTGGCCCAATATTTTATGCCAATAATGAGTTCCTAAGTAGAAACTCCAGCCCTCCGATTGACATGAAACATAAGAAGAGAAATAAATGAATTAATAGTAACTGTGAGGAGGGCAAACTAATCTACCTTAATTTCGTGCAAAAAGTTAGCCCAGCCTACAGGCAGTCAAGTCCCACTTAACTCAGCCCTTTCGCAGCCTAATCTGCCTAACGTTCTCAAACGTTTTTCTTCTTTTTTGCCTTAGATTATTTTTTAGACATTAACATGAAATCAGCACACAAATATACGGGCAAAACCAACCTTTATATTTATAATCAAAACAATACAGAGGACTCACATGTTGAACAACAATTTTGTCCAACTTTCGACTTCGGCTTCGAGTTAAGGCACAATCACAAGTAGATTGCTGCCTTAGACACTTTCTAAAACCCTCACGTTTTATTCTAAGTGTCTTGGTGAAATTCAAGACTTCCTCTTCCCTCTTTCACCTTAGGATAACAAATCTATCCCAATACTTAGTCTCCAATTCGTCCAACACAAGGCTGTCCATTTATAGAACATGTGGCAGCCTTGTTTTTACATTGGATAGTGTTGTGACACATGTCTACCACTTGTCAAATGTTAAGCCCACTTAATTAAACTTCAGTTTACATCCCCAACCGATAAGGCATTTCAAATTTCAAATTCAAAAAGCTATTACAATATACAATAAATCTAGACACAAGCGGTTACCAAAAGGTAACCGCCGCATGTGCTTGGCATGTACTTTTGCTGACTGGATGTCATCCCCTTTGCTGCATTTTCCTTCAACATTTTTGACTTCAATACAATGTCTAAACATTGTATAGTCAATTCCTCATCAAATCCAACCCTAATCCATCCGCACATTTGTCATGCCTGCGCATTGCCGACGCCCTACCGCTGCCTGCCACTGCCTTGCTTTGGCAATGCTAACTTTTAATCCACTCATTCCATTTCTTGTTTTCTTGTTGCTTTTAATTCACAATTGACAATGCTTCAATTTAACTCAGTTAAATTTCCCCGCATTTGACCAGACCATGTGATTTTTGCATGCCAACCTTTCCCACAGCTGATGTCGGCCAGCGTCCAAGTCATGCCATGGGCTGTTGTCTTGCCAACGCCCATATGATGTCTTGACACTGTCTTACCAGCATATTTTAAACCCATTTAACCATTCCAACACTTTTCTCACACAACGCATGACTGATAACACCCGCAATTTGGCCTTTGGCAAAGTCAGTCATGCCAACCCTTTGCCACGCCCATGCCTATGTCGAGTCACTTGGTCAGGGTCCTAACAAACTTCCTCCACCTAATGAAACTCGACGTCCTCATCGAGGACATCATTCATCTGAACCTGTTTGGTTTTCGGACAATGATCATATCCTGTCCTTCATCTTCATCTTCAACCAACGCCAAAGAGTTCACTTTTGACGTTTCTGCCTCATTGTTCTTTTCCCTCTCAAATTCGGCAGCAAGTATGGCATTCACTTTCACTTGCACTGGACATTCCCTTTTCAAATGAGGACCACCACAAGTAAAGCATCCCCCAAACTTTCGCTTCTGTTTTGGAAAAAGAAGACTCCCCTTGTCTAGTTTTCCCACCTTCGTCTTCCTTTTTTGCAGCTTGTCCCTTCCCATTTTTCTTCAAATCCTTCCCCTTGCCTTTCCGTTTGAAGTGCGAAGAATCAATTGGGTCTTCACCCTCATCGAAGTTAGCCAACTTGTCTGCTGTAACTATGGCAGAATTGAGAGTTTGAACATTCTGTCTTCTTAACTCTCTTTGTGCCCATCCCTTCAACCCGCTTATGAAATAGTGCAACTTGTCTTCTTCGACCATGTTGCCTATGTTCAACATCAAGGACGAAAATTCCTTAATATAAGCCCTCACTGTGATGCCTTGTTTCAAAACGTCGCAGCCCATACCTTGCCAACCAAGACAAATTGCTTGGAAGAAATTGAGTTTTAAGTTCTTTTTTCAACATTTCCCATGTTTCAATCTGTGGCAAATTCGAACCCTCTACTTCAGCAACCCTTGTTCTCCACCAACCTTGGTATCATCACTTAAGTACATTGTTATGACTGACACCTTTTCAGCATCTTGAACCTTTGCTGCCTTGAAGTAATTTTTGATATCCCAAAGAAAGTTCTCCAATTCCTTGGCATTTCTCACACCATTGTAAGCCTTAGGTTCTGGAACCTTCATCCTTATGGGGCCAATCATTCCCTGCAACGCCCGACGAAGAAAAAGAACTTCACCACACAGATCTTCTTTTTCCCTCCGATCAAGTTACATTTCTTGTTAGACAATTTCGTGTTTGGATGCATATTCTGCCTCGAATAACGAAACTTTTTTGTTCAGAAACTACTTGGTCAAGGTTAATTCTGCCTTCACTCTTTCAATTTGAGTGAACAGATCAACCAAGTCCTCCCCATCATTTGTTCCACCAATAAGTTCCTCCAATCGTGTCACCCTTTCCCGTAGTTCAGCGTTTCCCCAGCCATCTAATAATCTAGGCGTGCTCTGATAACAATTGTGAGGAGGGAAAACTATTCTACCTTAATTTCGTGCAGAAAGTTAGCCCAACCTACAGGCAGTCAAGTCCCACTTAACTCAGCCCTTTCGCAGCCTAATCTACCTAACGTTCTAGGACGTTTTTCTTCTTTTTTGCCTTACATTATTTTTCATACATTAACATGAAATTAGCACACAAATATACGGGCAAAACCAACCTTTATATTTATTATCAAAACAATACAAAGGACTCACTCGTTGAACAACAATTCTGTCCAACTTTCAACTTCGACTTCGAGTTAAGGCACAATCACAAGTCGATTGCTACCTTAGACACTTTCTAAAACCATCACGTTTATTCTAAGTGTCTTGGTGAAATTCCAGACTTCCTCTACCCTCTTTCACCTTTAGGATAACAATTCTATCCCAATACTTAGTCTCCAATTCATCCAACACAAGGTTGTCCATTTATAGAACATGTGGCAGCCTTGTTTTTACATTGCATAGTGTTGTGACACATGTCTATCACTTGTCAAATGCTAATCCCACTAAATTAAACTTCAGTTGACATCCCCAAATGATAAGGCATTTCAAATTTCGAATTAAAAAAGCTATTACATGATACAATGAATCTGGACACAAGCGGTTACAAAAAGGTAACCGCCGCATGTGCTTGACATGTGCTTTTGCTTACTCGATTTTGGCCCCTTTCCTGCATTTTCCTTCAACATTTTCGACTCCAATACAATTTCTAAACATTGTATAGTCAATGCCTCATTAAAGACCACCCGAATCCATCCGCACATTTTCCATGCCTGCGCTCTGCCGATGCCCTGCTGCTGCCTGTCGTCGCCTTGCTTTGGCAATGCTAACTTTTAATCCACTCGTGCCATTTCTTGTTTTCTTGTTAATTTTCATTCACAATTGACAATGCTTCAATTTATCTCAGCTCAATTTCCGCGCATTTGACCAGACCATGTGATTTTCGCATGCCAACCTTGCCCACAACAGATGTGGGCCAGCGTCCAAGTCATGCCATGGGCTGTTCTTTTGACAACGCCCATGTAATGTCTTGACATTGTCTTACCAACATATTTTGAACCCATTTGACCATTCCAACACTTTGCTCACACAACGCATGACTGATTCCACCCTCATTTTGGCCTTTGGCAAAGTCAGTCATGCCAACCCTTTGACATGCCCATGCCTATGTCGAGTCACTTGGTCAGGGTCCTAACAGTAACCTTAATCACGTCGCCAAAGTAATTAGAAATAAAAACAAAAAAGGGGCTCTGCAGTAACCGCAAACGAGAATGATCAACATCATCATTCAACGAGTTAAATACTTCACACGATAAGAATTTAACTAAGCTTAATATAGAAAAGTAAACCTCCCCTATTCTTTTAAGAAAGTTTGATGGCATCTTCCTTAATCTTTACTAACAAAAAATATCAACTTTTTGAATAAGAGAATAAAGGCAACAAGGAAGGATGACAACATTAAAAAATGACAAAATGAATACCAATTACCAGCTAACTTAATCCACTTCCATCTTGAAGCTTTTAAGAATACAAGAAAAACAATATGTTAATTTCCCCTAAATACACTCTTACCTTAACACAAGTGACAAAGTTTATTACTAAAAGTATGTTAAACATCTCATATCGGCAAACAACTTGATTGATGATATTATTTTTCTGCAAGTTATTCCCTATGTTAATATTTCATCGTTGTAGTACTAACAAATGACTCTTGAATCTGATTATTTTAGTGAATAACTAACCCAAAGTTAACTTATTTACAAATTCTGTATACAGTAGGCTTAACATGTGAAGGCAAAACATGCTCAAAGTTAATCATTTATCACATTTTAGAATCCAATCAGATAATAATTTCCCGGAAAGATTCATAACTTTCGTCTTGAATCTATTACATGATGACTCTAAAGGAAAAGAATGTACCCTCCGCAAAAAAATATTACTTTAAAATTAAGGATTTTGAGGGCACATGGTTCAGAAGAAGTCACTGACTTGTGAAAATCAGTAAAAACTCATACAAATGTCAAGAGAAACAGGAATTCAAAATGGGTGTTTTAGCATTCAAAATCATAAACGACGTGCAATAAAACTAACCCAACACTTCCTCCGCTATCATCACTGACTTTATAACATAAGTAACTATGCCCAATATTAATTAAGTAAAAACACAATCGTGAATTGGAGAAGTCCACAAACGACATTTTAGTCATAAACCAGCCAAAGCAGTAAGTTGATATGACTGCAAAACAAATGATTATGTTTCCCAACCCAAACTTACCGTGATTTAGACACACTCAAATTCAAACAAATCATTTTAAGAAAGTATGTTTTTATGTACACTCTATTCTTAGCCCGGGACAGACTCGGGAACAATACTTTACAAACTTAATGACGTGCTAATTACCTACGAATATCATGTAAAAATAAATTTTATTACAAATTTTAACATTTGACTTTAGGACGGCTAAACCCAAGTCTATTTGGTTTCATTTTAACGCAACATATAGTTTTCTCAAAAGGGCAAAAGTTTCACATTATTTCTTTTGTGTATTCATTGTTAAAATGGAGAATCACGCCAAAGAAAGATCTTTACTCATTGTTTGAATTCAAATTTCTAACAAGATGAAGCTATCAACACATTGTAAAAACTATTTACATGCTGATTTTTAAACCAAAAATAAAGGAGGAAGATTCTTGAAAAAAAATCGTTTGAGACACAAAACTCAAATCAAAGATAAGAACATTTAAACGGCCATAATCGATTCATGAAAACTAAAAGAAATGAGAGAGATCACTAACCATATTATTATTATTATTATTATTATTATTGTTATTATTATTATCATCATCATCATCATCATCATCATCATCATCATCATCATCATCATCATTATTATTATTATTATTATTATTATTATTATTATTATTATTATTAGAAATTTTTTGTGTGTTAGAGTTCTCTCCCAAACTCTTGTTTTCTCACAATATACAATCATGTATTGTCACTTTTTATCCAAGAACCTAGGGTTCTGAGAAAGTCTGTGTTTCTAAATAATTCGACCAGCAAGAAGAGGGACAATTTATAAAGTTGGAAAATGTGTCATTTTCAAGCCACAAAAAATGAAGCTTCCAAATGGTGTCTACATTTTCTTCAGAAAGTAAAGCCCAAAAAGAAAAAGAAGATTATCATTTTTATATTTAGAAAATTTCGGAAGTATCTTTTTTTAGTCAAAATAAAATTGGGTTTTTACCTAAAGACTTCCCCATTATCAGATAGGAGGAGTCGCTATGATCACAAATCATGAGATCTCCTGCATCTTTACATTAAAGTCAAGCTTCTGCAATTTCTTCTTTATTGAAAATCCTTTTACCATTACTTTTCGTTATGTAGCAGAAGGGTTTCTTGAAAATGAATTATCAAATGCCTTCTTCAATGTAATCAAGAAAAACACCTTATTTACTTCAGATTAACAGGACCAAAATGCAGATATGGAAATTGTTTGTGTAAATATTTTTTCCTTTTTGAAAAAACGTAGAAGAAAATTATATACACTAACAGTTAAACAAAATCATAACTTCATGATTATCCTAGAAAATGAAATACCCATGAGCAAAACATTCAAGAAAAGCAGGTTCTCTTACCACAAAATTCAAAAAAAATCACAAAAATCATAACTTGTGATGACTTGTGACATTTCAAAATAGTTTTGACTTGTTTGACAAGTTGTGACTTTTCTAAAGGGTGTGACTTCTCGAAAAGGTCACTTTTTTAGATGAGTTATGACTTTTACAATAAGTTGTGACATTTTTCAAAGGGTTGTCATTTTCGGCATGTTGTGACTTTTTGAAAGAGTTGTGACTTCTCGGAAAGATCGTGAAAATTCAGGTAAGTTACAAAAAATACCTGTTCATATTATCCTTTGTTTAATATAAATACTGTCGTTTTCTCAGATTTTTCAACAACATTTTTTTTAATCTCCTACTCTTCTTCTTGCTGTTTAATTTTATTTATTTATTTATTGACGTCGAGTGAGTTCTATGTTTAGAGAAATATGAGGTACAACTATTCTGATAAAGAAAATCATTATATTTTAAGAGGGTACATTCCATAACCTCGAGTACTTAAGGAAAATTATTTTTATGATATAATAATTATGTTTTGATTAATATATATATATTAGTATGGAAAGATGAGTTGTGACTTTTCCAATGAGTTGCGACATTTCCAAAGGTAGTGACTTCTCGGAAAGGTAACTTTTTCAATGAATTGTGACTTTTTTTATCAGTTTTAATTTTTGTAAAGTGTTGTGACTTATCAGTGATTTGTGATTTTTTCTAAGCATTGTGACTTCTTAGAAAGGTCATGATATTTCAGATATGAAACAAAATATATACTTGTTCATACTACCATTTTTTACTATAAATAGAGGTGTTTCCTCTCATTTTTCAACAACAATTTTTTTTTAATATCCTACTCTTCTTCTTGAATTTTAAAAATCTCTTGTGATTTATTGTTGTTGAGTGCGTTCAAAGTTTCGAGGAGTATGAGGTACCACTATTCTGATGAAGTAAATTGTTCTATCCCAAGAGGGTACATTCAACCATAACTTCGAGTACTTGAGAAAATATTTTTGATGATATAATAATTGATTTTTTGCTTATTCATTAGTATGGAACGATGAGTTGTGACTTTTTCAAATAGTTGTGAATTTTTCAAACAGTTCTGACTTTTTCAATGAGTTCTGACTTCTCAAAAAGGTCATTTTTTCGATGAGTTATGACTTTACCGTAAGTTGTCATTTTTTGCTGAGTTATGAATTTTCCAAAGAGCTGTGAAATCTCGAAAAGATCGTGACATTTCAGATAGGACACAAAAAGTATGTGTTCATATTACCCGTTGACTATAAATAGAGGTGCTTCCTCTCATTTTTTCAACAAGATTTTTTACAAAAATCCTACTCTTCTCTTGCATTTTAAAATTTTTTGTGTAATTTTATCGTTGAGTGAGTTCAAAAGTTTAGCGGAATATAAGGTATCACTATTCTGATTATGTAAATCATCCTATCCTAAGAGGGTACATTCCATAACCTCGAGTTCTTGATCAGGAAAATAATTTGAAAATAATTTGATGATATAAATATTATTTTTTACTTAATATATACATAAGTATGGAATGATAAGTTGTGATTTTTCCTAAGAGTTGTGACTTTTCGAAAAGGACACTTTTTCGATGATTAATGATTTTTCCGGAAGTTGTGACTTTTTAAATGGGTTGTTTTTTTTGGGTAAGTTACGACATTTCCAAAGGGTTGGGACATCTCGAAAAGGTTATGACATTTCAGATAAGACACAAAAATATTTTTTCTTAATACTCTTTGTTGACGATAAATAGAGGAGTTTCTTCTCATTTTTCAACAATAATTTTTTTGATCTGCTACTCTTCTCTTGCAAATTAAAATATTTGTTTGATTTATTGTAGTTGATTGAGTTCGAAGTTTAGCGGAATATGAAGTATCACTATTCTGATGAAGTCAGTTGTTCTATCCTAAGAGGGTACATTCCATAACCTCAAGTAATTGAGGACAATAATTTGGATGATAGAATAATTATTTTTTTTGCATCATCCATAAATTAGTATGCAATCATGAGTTGTGACTTTTCCATAGAGTTGTGACTTTTTCAAAGTGTTTTGAATTCTCGGAAAGCTCTCTTTTTCAATGAGTTGTGACATTTCCTATAAGTTGTGAATTTTTTCAAAGGATTGTGATTTTTTGGTGATTTATTACTTTTCCAAAAGGTTGTAAATTTTTGGAAAGGTCATGACATTTTAGATAAGAACAAAAATACTTTTTTATTCTACCTTTGTTGACTATAAATAGAGTGGTTTCCTCCTATTTTTGAACAATAATATTTTTTTAATCTGTTACTCTTCTTCTTGCAGTTAAACTTTTTTTTGTGTAATTTATTATTGTTGACTAAGCTTGAAGTTTAGCAGAATATGAGGTACAATTATTTCGATGAAGTAAATCATTCTATTAAGAGGGTACATTCGATAACCTGGAGTACTTGAGGAAAATAATATTGATAGTATAATTGTAACTTTTTTGCTTAATATATGCATTAGTAAGGAAATATGAGCTCTGACTTTTTCAAAGAGTTATGACTTCTCGGAAAGGTCACTTTTTGATGAGTTATGACTTTTCCCATAAGTTATTATTTTTTTGGAAGGTTGAGATTTTTAGGTGAATTGTCAATTTTTCAAAGGGTTGTGACTTCTCGGAAAGGTCATGACATTTCAAATAAGATACATAAAAACACTTGTTCATAATACCATATTATGACTATAAATAGAAGGGCTTCCCATATTTTTCAACCACAATTTTTTAATCTCCTACTCATCTTCTTGATTTTTTTTTTTTTTGAGATTTATTGTCGTTGAGTAAATTCAATGTTTAGAGGAATATGAGTTACCACTATTGTGATGAAGTAAATTGTTCTATCCTAAGAGGTACATTTCATAACTTCGAATAATTGAGGAAATTAATATTGATGATATAATAAATATTTATTTCCTTAATACATATATTAGTATGGAATGATGAATTCTGACTTTTTCAAATAGTTGTGACTTTTTCAATACGTTGTGACATTTCAAAAGGTTGAATCTTCTCGGCAAGGTCACTTTTTCAATTAATTCAGACTTCTCTGATAAGTTATGATTTTTTTCAAAGGGTTGTGATTTTCGGTGAGTTATGACTTTTCCAAAGGGTTTTGATTTCTCGAAAAGGTCATGAAATTCTAGATAAGACACAATAAAATACCTGTTCATACTACCGTTTGTTAACTATAAATTAACGAGCTTCCTCTCATTTTTCAACCACATTTTTTTGATCTCCTACTCTTATTCTCGTATTTTATAATTTTTAGTGTGGTTTATTGTTGTTGATTGAGTTAGAAGTTTAGCGGAATATGAGGTATTACTATTTTGACAAAGTAAATCATCCTATCCTAAGAGTACATTCCATAACCTTGAGTACATGAGGAAAATGATTTTGATTAGAAGATAATTATTTATTTGCTTAGTAAATAGGTTAGTATGGAATGATGAGTTAGTGACTTTTACAAAGCGTTGTTACTTCTCAGAAAGATTTTTTTTTTAGTTGTGACTTTTTTTCAAGGGTTGTGATTTTTGGGTGAGTTATTACTTTTCCAAAGGATTGTGACTTCTCGGAAAGGTCATGACGTTACAGATAAGAAAAAAAATCACTTGTTCATACTACCCTTTGTTTACTATAATAGAGGGACCTCCACTAATTTGTCAACCACAATTTTTTTAATCTCTTACTCTTCTTCTTGCATTTGAAAAAAATTTCGTGTCATTTGTTGTCGTTGAGTGAGTTCAAAGTATAGAAGAATATGAGGTACCACTATTCTGATGAAGTGAATCATTCTATCCTAAGAGGGTACATTCATAACCTCGAGTACTTGAGGGAAATAATTTTAATAATATAATAATTATTTTTTTGCTTAATGCATAAATTATTAAAGAATTATGAGTTGTGACTTTTCAAAAGAGTTGTAACTTTTTAAATAATTTTAGACTTTTCAAAAGGGTTGTGACTTCACGAAAAGGTCACTTTTTATGACTTTTCCGATAAGTTGTGAATTTTTCAATGTGTTGTGATTTTTTCGCGGATTTGTTACTTTATTAAAGGATTGTGACTTCTAGAAAAAGGTGACGACATTTCAGATAAGACACAAAAAACACTTGTTCATACTGCCAATTGATGACTATAAATAGAGGGACTTCTTCTCATTTTAAACCACAATTTTTTAATCTGCTACTCTTCTTCTTACATTTAAAAAAAAATTCGTGTGATTTTATTTCTTTGAGTGAGCTTGATATTTAACGCAATATGAGGTACTACTATTCTGATGAAGTAAATCATTCTATCTTATGAGGGTACATTCCATAACCTTGAGTACTTGAGGAAAATAATTTTGATGATATGATAATTATTTTTTTGCTTAATAAATATATTAGAATGGAATGATGAGTTCTGACATTTCCAAAGAATTGTGACTTTTTCAATAAGTTTTGACTTTCAAAAATGGTTATGACTTCTCGGAAATGTCACTTTTACGATGACTTAAAAATTTTCCGATAAGTTATAACTTTTTCAAAAAGTTTTGATTTTTTTGTGAGTTGTGTCACGACCCAAACAACTGGGTTGTGTGGGAACCTACTCCAACTCCTTAGAAGGAGAACCCTCATAACCTAATAGTTAAAAACATGCAACTAATAAAGATAAATGACGATTAAAGAAATTTCATATAATATTTTTTTATAAGGACAAGAGTTTAAAAATTACTCAAGTCGAGAATTGTATTGTAATTAACTTCTTAGGGACCTAGTCTAAAAAGGTTCAAGAGCTACTAAGAGTACAAAGTAAGACATAATACTGAAAAGTCACAGCTTCCATCATGCGGAAGGAAAATAGAAGTTGTTGGAGATTTGCCTTCGTCTTCACCTATGAAACATCAATAATCTTACAACCAAATTATGCCAAAAAAACATAGAAAGAGTAGTATCAATACAAAACTGTGCGTACTAGTAGGCATAATCGGTAAACCTGAACACGCACCGCATAATATTAGAACTTTAACTGGTGAGACATGCAATAAGACTACTTGGTACTCCACCTTCATATTTGAATGCCCTTACCCTTACGAAGATGAATATTATCATAGTTCGCGTGACTCTAACCCCTGACTTACTTCGTTTCATGATTACACCTAATCAATTAATTCCTTAAGAAAGTTTTAAAAAAATACTACAAACCCCGACAACTACTCATGACACACTGTTAGGTTTTCCTCATCTCTACTCAACTTATGACCGCACATTACGCCTATAGAGGCTTACTATACATTTATATTACTATTACCTAACTTCAATCATAATACCCATGACCTCGTTCTAAGTAAAAAAAATATAGTACTGCGACCCTTGGTTCCTCTTGCCCATACTACAACCGGAATTTCGACTCTACCATTCACAAATCATTACAACTACATATCTCATATAGCTCACAACATCGCAATCCCCACTTATAAGAACATAATGTACAATCCACCAATAAATTTAAGAAACATTCCCAATTCCACATTCTCAAAATATACGAGCAATTACTTATATAAGAAAAGACAACATTTCTTTCATGAAACCCAAACCCAAACTGTCATTATAGTGATATGTGGTCTTCTTTCCAAGTTAGTGTGTCGGATCGTGACACCCATTCCAAGTTAACTTGTCGGATCGTGACACCCGTTCTAATATTTATGTTGGTACATATCTATAGATCCCATTTAGTGTGTCAGAACACAACACACAACCCATTCAACAAGCTACAATCACAAGTATATTCTCATAATCATACCATCAAGTAATGATTCATGGCATTCAATCATTCAACTATCCTCAATTATGATTAGATTGATCAATTATTTAACATTCACGTACATACATGTATCATAATTAAGCAAGAACATACATATATCACACAACATGGAATCACAACAATCACCTAACCCAAACTCACGAAAATGGGGCCTTTTGTCTACGGTGTACGACTAATATCACATTTAGGAATATATGAACGATCAACCCTTTTTAGTGCACAAGAAGCCTACACAGGAATTCTACTATCAAATTCAACATAGTACACAATGAATACAAATTTATGACTATTAATAAATAAACCTAGACTACCTGCGCGCCAAGCTGCTGCACAGAATTACAGATCCAATTCTAGTATTGGGATGACAAGATGGTGATTTTGTCCAATACTCCGAAAGGTTTTGATGTCATTGGGCTTCGAACCGCCCCCTTCTTTTCCAGGCCTAAATCAACTTTTGAAGGGTTTCGGGGGTATTTTACGTCAAGTTTAGGTGTTTTTGGAATGGGGAGAGAAAAGGGTTTCACGTTATTTACATTGCGTCTCATTTATCCCGCTCTGGCATATACTTATTCTGGTGTGGCATTGCCGTCCTAGAGGAATCTATCACGCCTTGGCGGGATTATGGTCATTACAAGTTGTAACTTTTTAAAAGGATTGTTACTTTTTTGGAAAGGTCATGACATTTTAGATAAGACACAAAAAAAACTGTAAAACCGTCAAAAATGAATTAAGGTGCTCAGAGACTCACATGTTTCTAAAAAGGTGTAAGATATTTTAATTAAGTGCTTACAGTATGAATACTTTATTTGAAGTGATTTGGAGGTCAAACGTCCAAGAACGTCCGAGACATTCGAAAGTTAGCTCTTGAAACGTGCTTGTGTGTTATAGTGTGCGTTGGTATGTTTTATGTGTTGTTTGATGCTAACTTTTATAGGAGAGGTTACTAACACGTATACAAGAGTATTTGAGGTGGAAACGTCTGGGCAAAACTCCCCAAGGACCAACCAAAGGGTCCTTGAGGAGGACCCAACCTTGGGCAGACAAGCTGCCCATGGCAGCAGCATTTGTTCCTTGGTGAAATAGGTTCGCGTCACAGACTTGGTCCTCCATAGGTCAAAAATTTGGTCTGCGTCGCGGAAACAATGCAGACTTAACTGCCCCAAAATTTATTTTCAAAAAAATCATGCGGGAACAGCTCTGCGTCGCGGACTTGTTTCTCGACGAAGATTTAAAAAATAGAAGTTTATTTTGACATATATAAAAGTTCAAATAAGTATGGGGTTGTTTTGGTAATATTGGGAGATGGTTATAAACAGTTTTTAAGACTTATTTAACCCCTTTCCCAAGTCAAAACCCCAACACCTAGTAAGAAAATCAAAAATCCCAAAACTCTCTTCTCTCCAAATTCTCTGAAACCTCCATTGGAGGGAAAACTCAAATTCAAGCTAGGGTCTGTTTTTCATGGTTTATTCTCAAATTTATCATGGGTCTTCAATCAATAATGTATGGTTATCCTTAATCCATAGTTATCCATTCATATAAGGAGTTCAATCAAGGAATTTCAAAAGTGATTCAATGACCGAAATTCCCAATTTTCAATCTAGCCATGGGTTCTTTCTCAAATTGATTTGAAAAGAATTTTTATGATAAATGAATGTTTATATACTGTTTTTAAGATAATTTTCAATCCAATTTGATGATAAACCCATGATCCTCCTAAATTCTCAAATTGTCCTATAATGTGGGACTTGTGATATTGACTCTATATTGATTGAATTATGTTTTAATTATATCGAATTTCCTATTACTATTGTTATTCATGTGAATTGAATAAGAATTGTTGATTTTTGATAAATGGTGATCAAGGTTTAGGGATTGGGTAAATTGATATATATTCCTCTACTTTCTATAGACTTGATGAAGTAGTGTACCTAATATCATCTTGAAACCATGATGTTTGAAGAAAGATTTCTTTTATGTAATTGTACCTTTAGCTAATGCTTTGTACATGTATTGATGTTGAATTATAAGAATTTATCAATGATGATCAAATCTTGGAGGAATTGTAAGTTGGCTCTATTCTCTCTACTTTTCTATAGAATTGATAGATGCTTGGCCTTGTATGGCATTGTGTCGTATGGTCCACTTATGGTGGCAGTGTTTACCTTATTGTCAATCTTTATATGTGTTGATCATGGCCTTTATGGCAAATGTATCTTGAAAGTGTGGTTATGATGATCACACAATGTGAAGTATTATGCCTAGTCTTCGATGATAGTTCTCGATCTAGGTTATATTGATGATGCTTCCTATATGTTTAAATGACTATGTTAGAGCTAGGTATGGTATATATGTTGATGTTTGAATATTCTTGTGTAGTATGATCCCTCCTATGAACCTCTACATGAATGTGTGGTCTTTAGCATGATTAGGAGTCTTAGATTCAAGTAATGAAGGTGTTGTGTCTCCTATGTTACAATGTTGTTGTGTGTGGACTATAGTTCCTATTACTCTATATGTTTGTTGTCTATGGTCTAAGGAACTTGAATGTGTATTGTGACCTTTGTAAGGTTGCTTTCTCAATATTAGTATGATTGTCATTACGTGATCATGTTGTCCAATGTACACACACACCTCATGCATGACTATAAGTAGGATAGACTAAAGGTAGCTAATGAAAGGATAACTCTCATATGCACCTAATATCTACTACTATGTATGCGAAGAATATGTTCATGAAAGGATGATAGTGTATCTTAACTATGATGACTTGATAGGTGTACTATATGGACAAGGGTATGGGACCTTGTCTATGCATTGCACAAGTGTGCCTTGATAGAATAGTTCCTAGGTTGGTTATCCATGTATATGAATATGAATGTATGAGTATGTTATGAATGTGCATAGTGTTTTAATGTGTTTATATGAAAGGATTTCTCATAAATACACTTATGCATTAATGTATGGACATGTTTGGCCCTAATGTGTTATGTGAAAGGATTGCTCACATATATGTTACACACACATGTATGATTATCTAGTCAATAGAGGGGAACTTGGAAGGTGTTCCCAAGATTACCCTAAACTAGATGGTGCTTTACATATGCTATGTCCTTGTGAAAGGGTTTGTCACATGATTTAGGTTGATGAACTCTCATCTATGACCTATGATCTAAGCATATGAGAAGTTAACTCTCCTAAACCTATATTTTATAAAGTAAAGATAATAATGGCTTTTCAATGAAGGGAACTTAGCTTAGCACCGAGTGAACTTGAAGATGAGGGGTGACACCTTCCCAATGTGAGAAGGTAGGGTTCACCATAGTCCTCACGAGGTGGTTGGCCTCATAGCCCAAAGGGCATAGAGTGATATTTCCATGTATGCCTTCAAGTTCCATAAATTATGCTTGCTACATAGGATCTAGCAAGTGATATCACTTAGTATGCTAGCATGTGTTGATGTTCTACTTTGGCTAAGTAGAGCACCTTCAATTGGTGTAAGGCTCTACAACACCAAATTCCATGTTTAGCATTCTTGGTCTTAGTGTCGGTTAAGGCTATAGTTTACCTAAAGTAAAATTGACAATGGAAGTAATGAAATAGACCCTTACTAGGATAACCTAAGGGATGTTGCTAGTGTAGGTGAGGGTATGGGACTTTACCTATGCATTGCACAAGTAGCTCTTAAAGGAAGTCCTAGGAAGGTGTTCTAATGATATGGCTATGTTTATGTCCTTATGCATTACATTGTATTGTTGTCTACTTGCTGTGATGATATGCATTGTATGAGTCTATATGATGTGTTCTTACCTTATATGCATAGTATGGGTCTTATTGACTATATGACGATGTCTTAATTGGCATGTATGAAGTTGTTTTTGCTTGCCTTAATGAAGTATGAAGTGAATGGTTAAGGCTTGTGGTCTCATGATAGGCTTACTAAGAATGTGTGAGGTTATGGGGCTTTACATGTGCAATTCACTAGTATACCTAGAATGGGATTATGAGTAAGGTCTTATAATGTTCTGTGTGAAGCAGATGTTAGCATATGTGCAAGTAAATGATGGTTCAGTCTTAACGATGTTGTAAGCCATGACTAAAATGTGTCTTGTAATATGTTACCCTCCTATTAATATATGTATTGGATTAGTAAGGTTAATGTATGAGTACCATGTGGCCTAAAGGTTATTCATCGCACCAAGTATCACTAGAGGGTTAATTAGGAAGGTAAAGAAGTTAAAGAAAAGGGAGTTCAATGTAAAGTGGGAAAGTTTAGTGTAAAGTGGGAAGGCTTACTGTAAAATAGTCCTAAATGTGACTAAATTGCAATGTGTGATTCTATATGATGTATGACCATTTAATATGCCTATATGAAGTATGTGAATTTAAAATGCTATTGTACCAAAGCTTTATGAGGTTTTCACAAAAAGGCATGACGCATGGTTTCAAGTAAAATGTCCCTTTTTAATGCATGTTTTTGCATGATTTGTTAGTGCATTCTTGTACTAACTCCATTCTTCTTCATCTTTTGACACAATGTGTAGGTTATGGATGCTTAAAGGATGTCTCTAAGGTGAAGGGCTTGATATGTGTTTCCCAAGCTCAAGGAAAGGGATCCTTAAGTTCAAGGATTTCGTAAGTTATGTTTTATTCAAAGTTATGTAATAGCTTTGTTAATATTATATGTTGTAAGGGTCGGGTCCCTAGTGTATTCTAATGATGTTGAGTCTAAGATGGCAAAGAGACTTAGAGTCTAACTATGTATTATGACTTATATTTTATATATAATGAAAGTGATGTTCTAGCATATGATATGCTATGAAAGTTTTAAATTTTCCGCTAATTTACCTATGATACTGCGATGAATGATTACTATGGGCTTGTATAAGACATCCGAGAGGTCAGGTACGCCATGTTACTTCTAGGGGTGCTCCTCGGTCGTGACAAAAACACTTGTTCATACTACCCTTTTTTTATTACTATAAATAGAGGGGCTTCCTCTCATTTTTTAACCAATATTATTCTAAATCTCCTACTCTTCTTCTTGAATTATAAAAAATTATGTGTTATTTATTGTTGTTGAGTGAGTTCGAGTTTAGCGGGAAATGAGATATCAGTATTCTGATGAAGTAAATCATTCTCCTAAAAGGGTAAATTCCATAACCTCAAGTACTTGATGAAAATAATTTTGATGATATAATAATTATTTTTTTGCTTAATATATACATTAGTATGAAATATTTCAATATATGAAGTTAACATGATGTAATCTAAATTCATTTGTTTTTGTCATCAATTTTTCTTGTGCATACAAATATATGCTTCTAAATATATTTTCCAAAATTATGAAATTTCTCAAGACTGGAAAAATTGTGAATACATATGAATCATTTAAAAATTTATCAATCACAAAATAAAATTTATGTTCAGTAATATAGAATAAACATTTTAATTTAGTACCTATAGTAAATTAAAATCTAATAACTATATGAAAAAAATAGTAACATTAATTAAAAGTCTTATTTATTTATGTAAGGATAAAATTTATTAGAAATACATCTATTTCTGTAACACCCCAGAAAAGTTTCAAACAAAGACTCGAACCGCTCTTCATAGTGAGTGAGATTTTACCAAGGAATTAAAATTTCTTGAGTTTTAAGGTCCCTAGATATAGAACCTTGAGTACCAAATAGAACTAAATTGGAATGAGTGAAATCTGAAATTCGTAAGCTATGCGTAAGTATGTGTCACATCCAGGGAGCACCCCCTAGACGTAACAGCGTCGTCGTCCTCTTTGAGTACTAAGACTAGCCCTTAGCATTCATCATAACATTCATTGGCTAAAATATGCGAAAAAATTAAAACTTTTTAACTATATCTAATCGGAGGTTTACATAGACCTCTACATACATATAATAGTATTAATATCGAGTATACATAGACCCGTTCGTATAGGAAGATTACTTAGTCTTCTACTTTTATTTCATACACATATGTAAGATAGAATTAGAGTCATAAAATCTGTCTCATCTCATAAACAATCTAGAACAACAATATCAACATGGGCATAGCCCTACAACAATAAAAGTAAGCCACATATAGGCTTTATAAACCTTTGTCTTCAAATAAAAGATAGAGTCAACATAGATGTCATAATATCTAAGCAAATCCATAGGTAGAATATCGGCATCATCCTCGGGAAAATGAGGACCTACCACTTGTATGATAAGAGTATCCAAGCCTCCTTCTCAATCGCCTCGAACCAAACCTCAACGACCGGAACCTAAAGTGTTTGGGAAAAAGGGAGAAAATGGGGTTAGTACGCCACATGTACTAAGTATGAGACCATATGCACATATAACAACCAAACATGCTAAAAAAGGACATTTAGTTAAATCATGATATTTTATGTCTTTATGCACAATCAACAACTAGACAAACCAATTAAACATGTTTAATCAAGTCAAAGCAACCATATACATATCACATACTTGAACCCATAATCTCACATAACCCTAACATCAAGTAATCATATTACAAGCATAAATAAGAGTTTAATCATTTGACTAGCAAAGCAAGACAACCAAACATAATCCATATAAAGCCACAAGTGCAATGACCAAGCAAAGTCCCATAACTCTACTTAATCAAGTAACCAAATAAGAATCATAAATAGTAACTCACTTCACATATCATAGCTTTCAATACACATAAGTTCATACTTTAGCAATAAAGACCAAATTGCATGTTCATAAGCATCATAATCATCATATAAAGTCATTTACCTTTATCATCATTTACATACATAATATTGACCTCCTATAGCTCTTATCAAGGCAAACTAGTGCAAGGCATAGGTAGAGTCTCATACCCCTACCTAAGCTAAGTCTAACCTCTCAAGTCACCATAGTTAGCCTATACATCATTACTTCATTTTAGTTTAGGGAACACTTGCCTTAACCAACATAGACCACATGAGCTAATGTGGAATCCGGTGTCATGAAACCCTACACCGAAAAAGGACGGACTACTTGCCAAAGTAGTACCCAAAATATGAACATAGCAACTACGTGGATCCACTAGCTAGTATTTCTATGGGGGCAACATAGTTCAAGAACTAGGAGACATAATTGGGACCCTCTTTATGCTATATGAATTATAGTCTCCAATCTAATGAGTACATTAGTGATCCTACCTTCCCTATGTGGGAAGGGACACTCCTCATTCTAGTTCACTCGGTGCTAAGCTAGAGTCCCTCTTTGAAATGTCTTTAATATCTTTAATTACCAATCATAGCTTCGTTTAGGTAATAGGGTCTAGCCCTTGTATAATCATCTTCATAATAGCTCAATAGGAATTGCATGAGTAAAAGCCTTTCATCACCATTCACATAAGTGAGGTTAACACTTCATAGCCTTTCATAATAAAGCACATTTGGCAATCATCATCACCCTTATTATTTTACGTCTTAATTAACCTCACAACCATAACAAGACATTTCAATTCAACATCATATCACCCTATCAATCCTAAACAAGGCATGCTTCTATACAATCATCATGAATTAATCACAATTAACCATAATTGAAACAAAGGATAAGGTCACAAGACTTACCAAGTCTTATTCACAATTCACCATCATCAAGGTCTTACCATAAACCCTTGGTTCAACCCAATTAGGTCATCAAATCACCATAATTCAACAACCAATATGATCACAAGTCTTAAAAGAATCACCACATCATAATTCAATAGTAGATCAAAGCTTAGGACTAAGTCAATTCATCATACCCTAGATCACCTATCAAGAACTAGCATGAAAGACTATTCATCATCCTAATTCGTTCATAAACAACATCATCTACAAGTGATTCAACCCCTAAGAAAGTCAATTGAATGAACAATTTACAATATGAATCAAGATCACAACTTAGGGTTAGGGACTTGGGATCATGTTCTTCAATTTAGGCAAGACCATCACCAATTACTATAATCAAGTTAAAATACATGTTAATCAGCTCATAATAACCTAAAGGAAACATCAACAACTCAATTCATAACTTAAAATTCGGAATTGGATGAAACCCATTAGAAATCCCTAGTTTTGAAATCAATTTGAATGAACCCTTTGAGGAAAGAGGTCTAAAAGGTGAAGAGATACCATACCTTAATGTTTTGGTTAGAATTTGAAGATGAATCCACCATTTTCCATCCCCCAATTCACCTCCTAGACTTAGCTTCAATGGAGTCTTCCAGTAGAGGGAGAAAGTAGAGAGAAGATAGAGAGTTTGATTCTTAGAGTCTAATTAGCTTAATTGGGGTTGGGGATTTTATATGGGAGTTAAGTTAGTTAATTAGTCTCCCCCTAATCCCTAACTAACCCATAAATCATTTAATTAGTTAATTAACTTAAAATTAATATCGTGCAGCAACTTAAGACCCTCACAGACGGAACCCTGTTGACGGGCCATCTGTGAGTCTATGGACCTCACCCCCTCTCATCCTGCAAATCCTTCTATTAGTTCAGAGACTGTGCAGGTGAGGGGCTTCCCCAACGTGGCTAAGTATGGGACGATGGTGGCATCAACGCCCCGTCTGTCCACTCACGGACTATAGGCCATCCCGTCGATGCACACTGCCTAGGTAGTGTTGCCAAGTTCCGCAAGGGTCCTTCTCAAGGGCCCTTGGTTGGTCCTTGGGGAGTCTTACCCAGACGTTTGAATCATGAAACATCCCTAACACGTGTTACATACCAATTTACCATATTTTGTTAAATTCCGACTCTTAAAAACTAGACAAATAGGCCAAGACACACTAGCACCTCTTTGAACCTACTTTCAGACGTCATGGACGTTCTTGAACATTTTGGTTCCAAAACTTCCTAAGTGACCTAGATTCATTAAACTAACCTTAAAACAGTGTCTAAATTTCCTGACACCTATACTAGGCTTAACGACACGTCTTGCATTTTCGAAATGTTTCATTATCCCCCCCTTAGGAACATTCGTCCTCGAATGACACTAAAATTCTTTTCAAGGAAGGAATAGACTCAAGACAAGAAACCCAACCTAGCCAATTGATGAACCTCTTTTGTAACAACCCGAAAATGACTATGCTAAGTAATGCCTAAACGTACCTAGAATGCCTATATTAGACCGGGTTCACACGACTTGATGCACGTGGAACCGGACCTCAGAACCTATGCACCAGCCAAGCCAACCAACTTGGTGAGTTATTTGAGCTAGGCAAGGTTGGGTCCATCCATGTAGGGCACCCGAATATTAATATTCACCCGGATGAGTTTTAACCGGACTTGAAAGGGGTAATCTTAGGTATGGAGGGTCTAAGGGTAAAATGGTCTTCACCAGGCTAGGGGTAGTATTGTAATTACCCTAAGTATTTAATTAATTAATTAATTAATGAAAATAGTGGACAATTTGGGTAGGGTTGACCCGAAGTGACCCATTTTCGCGAGATGATGTACACCCGGGTTTGATCCTTTGTGGAAGCAATATTTAAGTTGAATTAATTGGTATTTAATTATCTAATTTAAGTAAGGGCAATTTATTCTTGACACATAAGCCTTAGAAAATCAGATTTTTATTTAAAATAAAAAAGAGTCCTAGTTCGACTAAGTCCTTACCAAAAACTCCTACTACTAAGCTTATTATCACATCTCTCCACTCTCATAATCACACCTGTCCACTCTCATAATCACGCTTTCTTCATCAGTAAAAGAACAAAAAGATAATCAAAAGTTCATCACTCTTGAAGAACGTGTACGCTAAAACTCAAAAGATAAACTAAACAAAAAACGAAAAGCAAAAACATTATTCTTGACGGATTGTGCTTAAAATTTTGGTGGTGAGGCTTTGGTGTCGTGGGAGTTGGCTGTCCATTGGAGCAGGTTTGGAAGGTGTTGAACGACAAAAGGTATGGGTTTTCTTCCTCTTGGTCCCTTTCCCAAGAGACCCCTAAGTTTCAGTCTATTCTAATCCGAAAACTAGGAATGTTTCCCCATTGTATGTCCTTGTCACTAGCTCCCTTTGATTACTGTAGGTTGGGTATGTTTGCTGGTAGAAATTAGGGATGTAACGTGTTTTTGTGATGATTATGTTCATATATATATGCTCGGATTTATGTGACTGATAATTATGTCTTTCCGAAATTATGTGATAAGTATGTGTGTGCATTGTGTAGGCCGTAACCCTTGGTCACAAATTGAAGTGTTAAAAAGGCATGTTGAATCCTTGTATTTTATGTGCAAATGCTTGTAAAAATCGTGATGTTCATATGAGGTGTGATGTTGTTGAATTGAGTGAAAAATCTTGGCTAAATGTAGCCACAAAAATGCACTTAATAATGTACGAAATGTTCTTCGAGTTGCCCTAAAATCTAACGTATAAATGATGAGAAAAGGTGGATTGAAAGGATGACCAAATTTCCAGAAATCTGGAAATTTGGTCTCGGCATAGGCAGTGTTGAGGAATTTGGATTTTTAAATTTTTTTAAGACGTGAGGTCATTAGGGATTGAACCCAAGACCTCACCATGTGTAATCTGCTGAAAAAATCAATAATAAAAATGAGGTAAGGGGGATTCGAAATGGGGTAATGCTCAAGTGCAGAAACAAAGGAAAAAGGGAAAATAAATAAAATGGGGAGTGTGGGGATAGAACCCACAACCCCTCGGATAGGTGAGCAATGTAGGAGAAAAACTAAAGGAAAATAAAATGAGGTTGTGTGGGTTCGATCCCACATCCTCTTGGTCTCAAATGAAAAAGAGAGGAAAGGAAAGAATGAAAAAAAGAAGTGTAGGCATTGGGGATCGACCTTGGGTCCCCAAGCCGAAAATATAAATCAAACAAATTAAATATGAGACTAAGTGTTGCTCAAGGGATTTGAAATCGGGTTCCCTTGCCCATTTCCGTATTGATACATAAGTCTTACGTCAATAAATATTTAATGAATGTTGCCCATAGGGATCGAACTCGAGACATTGGCATACTTACAAGATGCATAAGTCTTGTACCACATAATCTTGGGTAAGTATGAGTCACTTAGACGAATTATGAATGAAGCCTCATGGCTTGTATGTATGGGTTCATAAGTCCAGCATACGCTAAAAAATAAGTGAACCTAAGATGTATATGATGAAATGATGTGAGAGGGTTAAGTAAGAGTGTGAAATACACTAAAAGGCCAAGTGCATTGGCATATGATGAAATGAACATTCACGTAATGGGGTGAGTAATTATGAAGATCTAATTTGCTAAAGTTAATGAATGTGGTGACAACATGATAAGAGGCAAATATAAAAGACGAGGTCAATCTCAAATGAGCCTAATAAGTGTTACCAAATATCGTACTCACCTATGAGAGAGTAAAACTAATAAAGAGATCAGTCTCTACGAAACACTCTAATAAAAGTATTGAGATTAATACATACTCAATACTAATGATGAGATGAGAAATCATATAATGAGCAATGATGCCCTCATACTAGAAGTCAGCTTCTATGATGTGTGAGATGAATGTAATGGAACTTTATATGGAGCACCGAAAGGCTAGCTATGAGTCGCTATTCCTTCTTTCGGGATGACAGAGGTTCGTGTAAATCTCATGAGATGAGACTGTCCATTTAGGCGGGTATGGGTCCTCTTATATCTCCTAGTCTTTGAACCTATGAAACCAACATAGGGTTCTAGCAGGGTTCAATTCCCTATATACGCTAGCATGTTTTGGTTTCACTTTGGCCGGTGATTCCACCTCTTTTTGGTGTGGGATAAACACTAGATTTCATGGAGCTCACATGATCTATGTCGGTTAAAGTTAAAGTTCCCAAAGAAAGAATGAGGCCAGCCTCATGTAATACATACAATGAAATGAATGATACCAAAGGTGTTTGGATAGGATAATCAAGAGGTGAACTAGACTCAAGTAATGACAATAGGTCATTCTTGGTCATTGCACAGTGAACCCGAAGAGAGTCGTAAACAACATCCTAGGTATATAAATGAATGAAAAATTAAGTACGTATGAATGAATGAAGCAGACTCTGTGTTTGCTAAAGAAGGTTCCCTAGTTGAGGTCTCATATGTTGAGCCCTCATTTGGGAAGTCCTAATGTTAAGTCTGTGATTCCAAGGTATAATGACATACGAACGAATGATATATGATATATGTATGTGCTAAATGAAGTGTGTTATGTGTTGTGTGCAATATGTAAAGAATGATGATGCATGTTACTCTCATAGCATGACTTTCCTAATCTGATTTGGTAAGTCCAACTGACTTGGCTTTCATTAACTCATATCGTTAGGAGAGAGCTCTTCTTAATCATGCATGTCCTTGGTCTGTACTTTCATACACCCATATTTAGTACAAGTGTGTACTAATCCCATACAATCCTTTAATTTTAGGTGCAGGTGCAGGTGGACGCTAGAGCTTACGAGACTACGTTGAAGCTATTTGGACGTGGAGCATTCATCCGGACTTGGTAGGCCCTCATGCTTTCTAGGATGCTTATCTCTTATATTCTAGTTTAGACGTAGGCATGAGCTAGTGGAGGATGTTCCACTAGCGTTTCTTTCTTACTTATTTTCAGACGTCGTATTGGTGCGATTTTGGTAACTTTATATTTATACAGTTATGAACTATTTCCTCATTTGAATATCTCATTATTAGATGGTTGTTGTGAACTGATATGATATAATGCAATTCTTACTATGCAGTCTATGTATACTTTGAAGCAAACAAAAGTTTTATATTTTCTGCTAAAATTAACATATACGATGTAATGATGAAGTATCTGCGACCTCTCAGAGGTCAACGACGCCAGTTTCGGCTTGGGTCTAGACTCCAATCGTGAAAAACGTGGTATCATCGCATTAGGTTTAATTCCAAGGATAATAAGTTCACATAAACCACATCGAGTAGTTTCTAAGTTATGGTAGTGAAGTGCACCACTATCATGAATTAGAGACTGCATGATGCGTAGGAAAATTTCCCTTCTTCTGATCTTATCGTGCTTCCCTTAATATCTGATTTCTTGGTGTTATGAGCGTATCTAACATCAATTCTTATTTTTTTCAGAAAATGAATATAAGGGGGAAAGCTAGTCGGGGAAGAGTAGGAGCAGCTGCTGGGGGAATCCAGGTTCCACCGCAGGCTCCAGCTGTAGGAGTGGCCATGCCAGTTAACCCAGCTGGGTGGACTGATGCGGAGGTGCGGACAGCTTTGGGACAGATGGCTCAAGCCATCACTATGCAGGCTCAGGCTATGACGGCCCAGGCCAACATACAAGAGGTTCAGCGGGAGAACTCACCAGCCCACAACATGGTGAACAGGTTGTGATATTTTACGATGATAAATCCTCCAATCTTTACAGGATATAATACTGCAGAGGATCCTCAGGAGTTCGTGGAGGAGTTCCAGAAGATTCAGGTGGCGATGGGGGCCACGGAGATTGAGAAAGTTGAGCTGGCCTCGTACCAACTGAAGGATGTTGCACAGGCTTGGTGCAAGATGTGGCAGGATAGCAGGGCGTTGGGCGGAGGTCCGATCACATGGGAGCTATTTAAGACAGTCTTTCTGTAGAGGTTCTTCCCTAGAGAGATGAGAGAGGCTAAGGTTGAGGAATTCATCAACCTTAAGAAGGGCTCGATGACTATCAGGAGTATTCCCTGAAATTTGTAAAATGGTCCAGGTATGCCACTTCCCTTGTGTCGAACAGCAGGGACGAGATGAGAAGGTTTCTTACAAGAAATCTCAGAGGACTTGGATGAGAAGTGTCGGGCTGCGACGCTCCATGATAGCATGGACTTGTCCAGGCTGATGGTGCATGCCCAGCAGGTTGAGGACAACAAGAAGAAGAGGAGAGTCCGTGAGGTCAGGAGGCTTAACCCTTCTTACCAGACAGGTTCCAGCAGTGGTGGTGACAGGAGCACTTTCGGAGTTCGTGATCAGCCTAGATTTAAGAAAGGACATCAGAGTTCAGGGAACTCTAACTCTCTGAGGAGTGCAGCACCCAGAGGAGGCAGACCCAAGCCCAAGAAGGGCAATGGAGGTGATGTACAGCGTCCCAGAAATAAATGTGGCAAGTGTGGCCGTATTCACAGTGGTGAGTGCAGACTAGGCACAAAAGCCTGTTTGGGTTGCGGAAAGAGCGGATACATGGTCAGGGACTGTCCACAGAATAGGGGTCAGGCTGGATGTAATGCTCAGCCTAGGCCTAATACCCAGAATGCTACTGCAGCCGAGCCTCTTAAGAGGAACAAATTCTACGCCTTGAAGGGCAGGGAGGAGCAGGAGAAGTCTGCTGATGTGGTCACAAGTATGCTGCAAGTCTTCTCAACCTCTGTTTATGCTTTACTTGATCCAAGGTCTACGCTTTCTTTTGTGACTCCCTTGCTTGCTCTTACTTTTGAAAAACTACTTGAGATTTTGCATGATCCTATCGTAGTTAGTACTCCCTTAGGAGAAAATGTAAGAGCTGATAGAGTTCATATAGACTGCCCAATAGTAGTATGTGGAAAGACTATGTGTGCAGACCTTGTTGAGTTACCCATGAATGACTTCGCTATTATACTTGGTATGGACTGGATCCATAAATGTTATGCCTTCATGGATTGTCGTAGTTGGGTTGTGAGATTTTGTTTCCCTAATGAAGTAAAGCTAGTCTGGGAGGGGTACAATTCGAGTCGTTCAAGTCCCTTGATTTCGAACCTAAAAGCTAATAAAATGATGTCCAAGGGATTGTTATGCCATCTTGTGAGTGTCAATGATCTGGATCATGACATTCCTCCCATAGACTCTGTGCCTATAGTGAATGAGTTCCAAGATGTTTTCCCCGATGATTTTCTTGCAGTCCCTCCCCCTCGAGAGATTGATTTTGGTATCGACCTAGATATTGATACCAAACCGATTTCAATTCCTCCCTACAGAATGGCTGCATCTAAACTCGAAGAGTTAAAGCTGCAGTTAAAAGATCTCACTGATAAGGGCTTCATCCAACCGAGCATATCCCCTTGGGGCGCTCCAGTGTTGTTTGTGAAAAAGAAGGATGGAACCCTAGAATGTGTATCGATTATCGACAGCTCAACAAAGTCACTATAAAGAACAAGTATCCACTTCCCAGAATAGATGACTTATTTGATCAGCTCCAAGGGCCTAGTTCCTTCTCGAAGATTGATCTTCATTCCGGGTATCAACATCTTAGGGTTAGGGATGAAGATATCCCAAAGACAGCCTTTCGTACCCGTTATGGTCATTATGAGTTCCTAGTCATGTCATTTGGTCACACTAATGCACCAGCTGCATTTATGGACCTCATGAATCGAGTCTTCTGTGAATACCTTGATTCTTTCGTCATAGTATTCATTGATGACATCCTCATCTACTCTAAGACCAAGGAAGAGCATGAACATCATTTGAGACTAACCTTGCAGGTACTTAGACAACATCAGCTGTATGCCAAATTCAGCAAGTGTGAATTCTAGATTAGATCAGTGACCTTCCTAGGTCATGTTGTGTCCGATCAGGGTATGGAGGTGGACCCCAGGAAAACTGAGGCTGTTAAGAACTGGCCAAGACCTCTTACTCCCACCGATATCTGTAGATTTTTGGGATTAGCTGGTTACTACCGCAGATTCGTGGAGGGTTTTTATTCCATTGTTGCCCCACTGATAGCTTTGACTAAGAAGAAAGCCAAGTTCGAATGGGAGGAGACTTGTGAGAAGAGTTTCCAGGAGCTCAAGGACAGTATCACTTCAGCTCCAGTGCTTATGTTACCTAAATGTGGTGAGAATTACACTGTTTATTGTGATGCATCTAGGGTTGGTTTCGTTTGTGTTCTTATGCAGGGTGGTAAGGTGATAGCCTACGCGTCCAGACAGCTCAAGGTTCATGAGAAGAATTATCCCACTCATGACCTGGAGTTGGCAGCTGTGGTGTTTGTATTGAAGTTGTGGAGGCAATACTTGTACGGGGTGCATGTGGATGTGTTCACATACCACAAGAGTCTCTAGTACGTGTTCATACAGAGGGAGTTGAATCTACTTCAGCGGAGATGGTTGGAGCTGTTGAAGGACTATGACATGAGTGTCCACTACCATCCAGGGAAGGCAAATATTGTAAATTATGCTTTGAGTAGGTTGAGCATGGGGAGTACAGCCCACGTTGATGATGGGAAGAAGGAGTTGGTGAAGGATGTACACAGACTGGTTGTGCGGTTGATGGCTTCTTCTAGTGAGGGTATTTCAATTCATCCCAGTTCTGAATCATCCTTGGTAGTTGAAGTCAAGAAGGGTTAGCATCTTGATCCTGTGTTGATGGAGTTGAAGGACTCAGTGCTGATAAAGATGAATGAGTCCTTTGCTTTGGAAGGTGATGGCATACTTAGGTACCAGGACAGGCTGTGTGTACCAAATGTGGATGATTTGCGGACCAAGATTGTTGTAGAGGCCCATGGTTCCAGGTATTCGATACATCCAGGTTCCACCAAGATGTATCATGACATCAAGCAGATCTATTGGTGGGATGGCATGAAGAAGGACATTGCTGCATATGTGGCCAGGTGTCCTAATTGTCAGCAGGTTAAGGCGGAGCACCTTAAGCCTGGTGGTCTCACTCAGATGATTGAGGTTCCGAATTGGAAATGGGAGGCCATTAACATGGGCTTCGTGGTTGGTCTTCCGAGGACTAGGAGACAACATGACTCCATATGGGTTATTGTGGACAGGCTGACTAAGTCTACCAACTTTATCCTTGTCAAATCTACTTACAGGGCCCAGGATTATGCGAGACTTTACATTGATGAGATTGTGAGGTGACATGGGATTCCTTTGTCTATCATTTTGGATAGAGGAGCTCAGTTCACTTCGCATTTCAGGAGATCCTTCCAAAAGAGCTTAGGCACGCAGGTAAAGCACAGTACTACTTTCCATACTCAGACATATGGGCAGGCAGAGCACACCATTAAGACATTGGAGGACAGGTTGAGGGCGTGTGTGATCGACTTCAGAGGTAGTTGGGATGACCATCTGCCATTGATAGAGTTCTCGTATAATAACAGTTATCACTCCAGCATTGGGATGGCACCGTTTGAGGCACTGCATGGTAGGAGGTCTAGTTCTCCAGTTGGGTGGTTCGAGGTTGGACAGTCATCCATTTTGGGTCCATAGATCATTCATGACGCCTTAAAGAAGGTAAGGGTGATTAGGGACAGGTTGGATACTGCTTACAGTCGGCAGAAGTCTTATGCAGATAACAGGAAGCGGCCCTTAGATTTTGATTTTGGTGACCAGGTCTACTTGAAGATATCACCCATGAAGGGGGTGATGAGGTTTGGCAGGAAGGGGAAGTTGAGTCCGAGGTACGTTGGGCCATACGAGATTCTACAGCGTGTGGGAGAGGTGGCCTATGAGTTGGCGTTGCCTACGTAGCTAGCTTCTGTTCATCCAATCTTTTCATGTCTCTATGTTAAAGAAATTCCTTGGTGATCCAACATTGATTCTGCCTGTTGAAGGTTTGGGGGTTGATGAAGACTTGTCCTATGAGGAGGTTCCTGTTCAGATTTTAGATCGGCAGGTGAAGCGGATGAGAAATAAGGAGGTTTCCACAGTGAAGGTATTGTGGAGGAACCATCTTGTTGAGGGTGCTACGTTAGAGGCCGAGGTCGATATGAGATCCCGCTATCCTCATCTTTTCACCTCTTGAGGTTAGACTTCCTACTCTTAAGTCTAAGTTTCCTTATCTCCTCTATTTCTTGTTGTTATTGCTTGACTGTGTAAAGTACTTATGTTATGATATGAGTGACTTTGTACTAGATAATTAGAAGTGTCATTCGGGGACGAATGTTCCTAAGGGGGGGATAATGTAACAACCCAAAAATGACTATGCTAAGTAATGCCTAAACGTACCTAGAATGCCTAGATTAGACCGGGTTCACACGGATTGATGCGCGTGGAACCAGACCTCAGAACCTATGCACCATCCAAGCCAACCAACTTGGTGAGTTAGTTGAGTTAGGCTACATTGGGTCCAGCCATGTATGGCACCCGAATATTAAGATTCACCCAAATGAGTTTTAAACGGACTTGAAAGGGGTAATCTTAGGTTTTGAGGGTCTAGGGGTAAATTGGTCTTCTCTAAGCTAGGGGTAGTATTGTAATTACCCTAAGTATTTAATTAATTAATTAATGAATGAAAATAGTGGACAATTCGAGTAGGGTTGACCCGAATTGACCCATTTTCGCGAGATGAGCTCCACCCGGGTTCGATCCTTGGTGGAAGCAATATTTAAGTTGAATTAATTGATATTTAATTATTTAATTTAAGTAAGGGCATTTTAGTCTTGTCACTTAAGCCTTAGAAAATCAGATTTTTATTTAAAATAACAAAGAGTCCTAATATGACTAAGTCCTTACCTAAAACTTCTACTACTAAGCTTACTCTCACATCTCTCCACAATCATAATCACGTCTCTCGACTCTCATTCTCACGCTTTCTTCATCAGTAAAAGAACAAAAACAAATCAAAAGTTCGTCACTCTGAAGAACCTGTACGCTAAAACTCAAAAGAAAAACTAAACTAAAAACGAAAAGCAAAAACATTATTCTTGACCGATTGTGCTTGAAGTTTCGATGGTGAGGCTTTGGTGTCGTGGGAGTTGGCTGTCCATTGGATCAGGTTTAGAAGGTGTTGAATGACCAAAAAGTATAGGTTTTCTTCCTCTTGGTCCCTTTCCCAAGAGACCCCTAAGATTCAATCTATTATAATCTGAAAACTAGGAATGTTTCCCCGTTGCATGTCCTTGTCACTAGCTCCCATCGATTATTGTAGGTTGGGTATGTTTGCTGGTAGAAATTAGGGATGTAACGTGTTTTCGTGATGATTATGTTCATGTATGTATGCTCGGATTTATGTGACTAATAATTATGTCTTTCTGAAATTATGTGATAAGTATGTGTGTGCATTGTGTAGGCCGTAACCCTTGGTCACAAATTTAAGTGTGAAAAAGGCATGTTTAATCCTTGTATTTTATGTGCAAATGCTTGTAAAAATCGTGATTTTCATATGAGGTGTGATGTTGTTGAATTGAGTGAAAACTCTTGGCTAAATGTAACCACAAAAATGCACCTAATAATATACGAAATGTTCTTCCAGTTGTCCTAAAATCTAACGTATAAATGATGAGAAAAGGTGTCTTGAAAGGATGACAAACTTTCCAGAAATATGGAAATTTGGTCTCGGCATAGGCAGTGTTGAGGAATTTGGATTTTTAATTTTTTTTTTTTAAGACGTGAGGTCATTAGGGATTGAACCCAAGACCTCACCATATGTAAGCTGCTGAAAAATTCAATTATAAAAATGAGGTAAGGGGGATTCGAAATGCGGTAATGCTCAAGTGAAGAAACAAAAGAAAAAGGGAAAATAAATAAAATGGGGAGTGTGGGGATCGAACCCACACCCCCTCGGATAGCTGAGAAAAGTAGGAGAAAAACTAAAGGAAAATAAAATTAGGTTGTGTGGGTTCGATCCCACATCCTCTTGGTCTCAAACGAGAAAGAGAGGAAAGAAAAGAAAGAAAAAAAGAAGTGTAGGCATTGCGGATCAACTTCGGGTTCCCAAGACAAAAATATAAATCAAACAAATTAAATATGAGATTAAGTGTTGCTCAAGGGATTTGAAATCGGGTTCCTTTGCCCAATTCCGTATTGATACATAAGTCTTACGTGAATAAATATTTAATGAATGCTGTCCATAGGGATCAAACTCGAGACCTAGGCATACTTACAAGATGCATAAGTCTTGTACTACATAATCTTGGGTAAGTATGAGCCACTTAGACGAATTATGAATGAAGCCTCATGGCTTGTACGTATGGGTTCATAAGTCCAGCGTACGTTTAAAAATAAGTGAAGGTAAGATGTATATGATGAAATGATGTGATTCCAAGAGGGTTAAGTTCAGTGTGAAATACACTAAAAGGCTAAGTGCATTGGCATATGATGAAATGAACATTCACGTAATGGGGTGAGTAATTATGAAGAGCTAATTTGCTAAAGTTAATGAATGTGGTGACAACATGATAAAAGGCTAATATGAAAGTCGAGATCAATCTCAAATGTGCCTAATAAGTGTTACCAAATATCGTACTCACCTATGCGAGTGTAAAACTAATAAAGAGACTAGTCTCTAAGAAGCACTCTAATGAAAGTATTGAGATTAATACACACTTAATACTAATGATGAGATGAGAAATCATCTAATGAGCAATGATGCCCCATGCTAGAAGCCTTCTTCTATGATGTGTGAGATGAATGTAATGGAACTTTATTCGGAGCACCGATAGGCTAGCTATGAGTCACAATCCTTCTTTCGAGAAGGCAGAGGTTTGTGTAAATCTCATGAGATGAGACTGTCTATTTAGGCGGGTATGGGTCTCCTTATATCTCCTAGTCTTAGAACCTATGCAGCCAACATAGGGTTCTAGCAGGGTTCAATTCCCTATATACGCTAGCATGTTTTGGTTTCACTTTGGTCAGTGATTCCACCTCTTTTCAGTGTGGGATAAACACTGGATTTCATGTAGCTCACATGATCTATGTCGGTTAAAGTTAAAGTTCCCAAAGAAAGAATGAGGCCAGCCTCATGTAATACACACAATGAAATGAATAATACCAAAGGTGTTTGGACACGATAATCAAGAGGTGAACTAGACTCAAGTAATGACGCTAGGTCATTCTTGGTCATTTCACAGTGAACCCGAAGAGAGTCCTAAACAACATCCTAGGTATATAATTGAATGAAAAATAAAGTACGTATGAATGAATAAAACAGACTCTGTGTTTGCTAAAGAAGGCTCCCTAGTTGAGGTCCCATATGTTGATCCCTCATTTGGGAAGTCCTAATGTTAAGTCTGTGATTCCAAGGTCTTACGGAATACGAACGAATGATATATGATATATGTATGTGCTAAATGAAGTGTGTTAAATGTTGTGTGCAATATGTAAAGAATGATGATGCATGTTACTCTCATAGCATGACTTTCCTAATCTGATTTGGCAAGTCCAACTGACTTGGCTTTCCATGACTCATATCGTTAGGAGATAGCTCTTCTTAATGATGCATGTCCTTTGTGTGTACTTGCATACACCCATACTTAGTACAAATGTGTACTAATCCCATACAATCCTTTACTTTTAGGTGCAAGTGCAGGTGGACGCTAGAGCTCACGAGACTACATTGAAGCTATCCGGACGTGGAGCATTCATCCGGACTTGGTAGGCCCTCATGCTTTTGAGGATGCTTATCTCTTATATTCTAGCTTAGACATAGGCATGAGCTAGTGGAGGATGTTCCACTAGCGTTTCTTTCTTACTTATTTTCAGACGTCGTATCAGTGCCATTTTGGCAACTTTATATTTATGCAATTATGAACTATTTCCTTCATTTGAATATCTCATTATTAGATGGTTGTTGTGAACTGATATGATATAATGCAATTCTTACTATGAGTCTATGTATACTTCGAAGCAAACAAAAGTTTTAAATTTTTTGCTAAAATTAACCTATACGATGTAATGATGACGTATGTAGGCTTGTCTGCAACCTCTGAGAGGTCAACGACGCTGATTTCGGCTAGGGTCTAGACCCCCGTCATGACATCTTTCACTAGGTCCTTTTTGGCTTCATCAACATGAGACACACTACCTATAGACAAACGGCTTAGAGCATCCGCTACAACATTCGTCTTGCCTGGATGATAAAGAACACTCATATCATAGTCTTTCAATAATTCACGACCTCTTCTTTGTCGGAGTTTCAACTCCTTTTGTGTAAATACATATTGGAGACTATGATTGGTGAACACATCAACATGGACACCATACAAATAATGCATCCAAATTTTCAAAGCAAACACCACGGCCGCTAACTGAAGGTCATGAGTGAGATAGTTCCTCTCATGCACCTTAAGTTGCCTAGAAGCTTAGGCAATAACCTTCCCATATTGCATAATTACACACCCCAAACCAACACGGGATGCATCACAATAAACCATATAGCCCTTTGTACCCTCCGGTAAAGTCAACACCGGAGCCGAAGTAAGCCTATCTTTCAACATTTGGAAGCTCTTTTCACATGCTTCCGACCACTCAAACTTCTTGCTCTTTTGGATCAAAGTAGTCAAAGGAGATGCAATGGACGCAACTATCCACAAACTTCCGATAATAACCCGCAACACCAAAGAAACTCTGTATGTCAGTTGGATTCAATGGTCTCGGCCAATTTCTCACCGCTTCCGTTTTTCTTTGATCAACCTTAACTCCCTCACTAGAGATGATGTGACCAAGAAATGCCACCGACCTCAACCAAAACTCACATTTTTTATACTTGGCAAACAATTGATGCTCTTTAAGGGTTTGCAATACCACCCTCAAATGACCCATGTGATCACCTTCATTCTTTGAGTATACCAAGATGTCGTCAATGAACACAATGAGCAATAAATCTAGGTAACTCCGAAACACCCTATTCATTAGGTCCATGCACGCCGCCGGAGCATTAGTGAGACCAAAGGACTTAACTAGAAACTCATAGTGGACATATCGAGTCCGAAAAGCTGTCTTTGGTACATCCTCACCTCTCACCCTTAGCTGGTGATACCCCAATCTCAAGTCAATTTTGAAGAAGTAGCTTACCCCTTGGAGTTGATCAAATAAATCGTCAATCCGAGGGAGAGGATACTTGTTCTTAATTGTGACTTTGTTGAGTTGGCGATAATCAATACACATTCTTAAGGACCCATCTTTCTTCTTCACAAACAAGACCGGAGCACCCCATGGAGAAATACTAGGCCTTATGAAGCCCTTGTCTAGTAAATCTTTAAGTTGTGCCTTCAACTCCTTCAATTCGGCCGGAGCCATTCGATAAGGAGGAATCGAAATAGGGTTTGTTTCCGATAGCAAATCGATACCAAAATCAATTTCCCGTTCAGGAGGAATACCTAGAAGGTCATTAGGAAAAACCTCCGGAAATTCACTCACTATAGGGACCGACTCAATGGGAGGAATTTCGGATTCAAGCTCTTGGACTCTAACTATATGATATAGGCATCCCTTAGAGATCATTTTGCAAGCCTTCAAACAAAAAATTATACGACCTCTAGGAATAGAACTTCCCCCCTTCCACTCTACAACGGGTTCATTTGGAAAATTAAACCTCACTACCCTTGTCCTACAATCAATAGTGGCAAAACAAGAATGCAAGCAATCCATACCCAAAATAATATCAAAATCAAGCATATCTAGTTCAACTAGATCAACATTAGAAACTCTATTGGGCAAGATAATGGACAATTTCTATATACCCTCTTTGCAACAACCGACTCACCCACCGGTGTAGACACTAAGAAAGGCTCATGCAAGATATCTGGTAAAGTATCAAACTTTTTAGCTACAAGAGGTGTAACAAAAGACAAAGTAGCACCCGGATCAAGTTAAGCATAAACATCAATAGCAGAGACTTGTAACATACCGTCAACACATCGGGAGAGGTCTCTTGCTCACCCCTAGTACGAAGTGCATATAAGCGGTTCTTCTTTGGAGCATCACTAGAACCACTTGCTTGTCCACCCTTCTCTTGCCCCTTCACATTTGGGCAATCCTTAACCTTGTGTCCACTCTTACCACAACCGAAACAATTGTTCGTCCCCTTAAGGCAATCACCATAATGTTTCTTACCAAACTTTGCACAAGTCGGCTTTCTAGTTGGTGAACTTACACTTCCTCCCCTTTGAAACTTAGGGTTAGACACCCTATCATCCCTAGCCTTTCGAAACTTTGATGGAACTTGATTAGAGAACCTCTTCTTGAACTTAAGCTTGTCTTGAATCTCAAGCCTACTCTTGGAAGAACCACCTTCAAAGGACCTTGTCTTCTTAGCATCTCTTGCTTTTCTCCTAGCCCTAGCTTCCTCAACTTGTCTAGCATGCACCATAAGCCGAGATATATTCATATTATCATGAAGCATGGCCGAATGACATTCTTCTTGTAAATCGTCCCATACTTCCATCACAAAGCGGCTCATATCTTCCATAGGATCCTAAACCAAGGAAGGAGCATATTTCGACAATTTAGTAAACTTCATAGAATACTCAAGAACATTCATACCTCCTCGACGAAGGTTGATGAATTCCACCACTTTGGCCTCCCTCATCTCTCTAGGGAAGAATCTATCAAGAAATGCATTTTTGAAAATCTCCTAATTTATCGGTCCACCACAAAGAGGCCGATTATCCTTCCATTAAACATACTAAGTTTGAGCCACATCCTTGAGTTGATATGTGGCCAACTCGACCTTCTCACTATTGTTCAATCCCATGGAAAAGAGTATTTTATAAACCTAGTCGATGAACTCTTTGGGGTCTTCATCAACCCTAGAACCATAGAAGGTAAGCGGATTCATTCGAGTGAAGTCCCTTAGTCGATATGCCATAGTAGAGACTTGTTGAGGAGCTCGGGGAACAACCTCCCGATTGGCTTGGGCCATCATATCTTGAGCTTGTAGGGTAGCGGCTTGAGCCAATTGGAGAAGGGCAGCCCTTATGACTCCATCTGTCAATGGAGGAGGATTAGCCAGAACTTGCTCAACATTAACCTCCTCTTCAAGTGAAGGATCTTGATCAACACGGGGAGGAGAAACCTCCTGCTCAAGCCTTCTATCCTCATACCTCCGAGTATTCATTGCCTATAACAAAAATACAAGTCTTAGAAGAAAACACATAATAGTTATTGTAGAGGCACGACATTGGATTTCCAAGAAAGATAAATATTACTTAGCATCATATAGATTCCTATTCATAAGTGCGGCGCGCTTCACAATTATGAGTACGAATCTACATAGACGTTGTTGAGAGAGACATCGTTATCAAGGATATTTAACCTCATGCTCTGATACCAAGTTTGTCACATCCGGGGAGCACCCCCTAGATATAACTGGCGGCGGCGGCCTCATTGAGGACTAAGACTAGCCCTTAGCATTCATAATAACATTCATTGGCTAAAATATGCGAAAAAATTAAAACTTTATAACTATATCTAATCGGAGGTTTAAATAGACCTCTACATACACATAATAGTATTAATATCGAGTATACATAGACCCGTTCGTAAAGGAAGATTACTTAGTCTTCTACTTTTATTTCATACACACATATAAGATAGAATTAGAGTCATAAAATTCGTCTCATCTCATAAACCATCTAGAACGACAATATCAACATGCGCATAGCTCTACAACAATAAAAGTAAGCCACATATAGGATTTATACAACTTTGTCTTCAAATGAAAGATAGAGTAAACATAGATGTCATAATATCTAAGCAAATCCATAGGTAGAATATCGGCATCATCCTCGGGAAAATGAGGACCTACCACTTGGATGATAAGAGTATCCAAGCCTCCTTCTCAATCGCCTCGAACCAAACCTCAACGACCGGAACCTAAAGTGTTTGGGAAAAAGGGAGAAAATGGGGTTAGTACGCTACATGTACTAAGTATGAGACCATATGCACATATAACAACCAAACATGCTAAAATGGGACATTTAGTTAAATCATGCTATTTTATGTCTATATGCACAATCAACAACTAAACCAACCAATTAAACATGTTTAATCAAGTCAAAGCAATCATATGCATATCACATACTTGAATCTCACATAACCCTAACATCAAGTAATCACATTACAAGTATAAATAAGAGTTTAATCATGTGACTAGAAAAGCAAGAAAACAAAACGTAATCCTTATAAAGCCACAAGTGCAATGACCAAGCAAAGCCCCATAACCCTACTTAATCAAGTAACCAAATAAGAATCATAAATTGTAACTCACTTCACATAACATAGCTTTCAATACACATAAGTTCATACTTTAGCAATAAAGACCAATTGCATGTTCATAAGCATCATAATCATCATATAAAATCATTTACCTTTATCATTATTTACATACATAATATTGACCTTCTATAGCTCCTATCAAGGCAAACTAGTGCAAGGCATAGGTAGAGTCACATACCCCTACCTAAGCTAAGTCTAACCTCTCATGTCACTATAGTTAGCCTATACATCATTACTTCATTTTAGTTTAGGGAACACTTGTCTTAACTGACATAGACCACATGATCTAATGTGGAATTCGGTGTCATGAAATGCTACACTGAAAAAGGCGGACTACTTGCCAAAGTAGTACCCAAAACATGAACATAGCAACTACGTCGATCCACTAGCTAGTTTTCTATGGGGGCAACATAGTTCAAGAACTAGGAGACATAATTGGGACCCTCTTTATGCTATATGCATTATAGTCTCCAATCTCAAGAGTACATTAGTGATCCTACCTTCCCTATGTGGGAAGGGACACTCCTCATTCTAGTTCACTCGGTGCTAAGCTGTAGTTCCTCTTTGAAATGTCTTGAATATCTTTACTTACCAATCATAGCTTAGTTTAGGTCATAGGGTCTAGCCCTTGTATAATCATCATCATAATAGCTCAATAGGAATTGCATTAGTAAAAGCCTTTCATCACCATTCACATAAGTGAGGTTAACACTTCATAGCCTTTCATAAAAAAGCACATTTGGCAATCATCATCACCCTTATTACTTTACATCTTAATTAACCTCACAACCATAACAAGACATTTCAATTCAACATCATACCACCCTATCAATCCTAAACAAGGCATGCTCCAATACAATCATCATGAATTAATCACAATTAACCATAATTGAAACAAAGGATAAGGTCACAAGACTTACCAAGTCTTATTCACAATTCACCATCATCAAGGTCTTACCATCAACCCTTGGTTCAACCCAATTAGGTCATCAAATCACAATAATTCAACAACCAATACGATCACAAGTCTTAAAAGAATCACCACATCATAATTTAATAGTAGATCAAAGCTTAGGACTAAGTCAATTCAGCATACCATAGATCACCTATCAAAAACTAGCATGAAAGACTATTCATCATCCTAATTCGTTCAGAAACAGCATAAACAACATAATCTACAAGTGATTCAACCCCTAGGCAAGTCAATTGAATGAACAATTTAAAATATGAATAAAGATCACAACTTAGGGTTAGGGACTTGGGATCATGTTCTTCAATTTAGGCAAGACCATCACCAATTACTATAATCAATTTAAAATACATGTTAATCAGCTCATAATAACCTAAAGGAAACATCAACAACTCAATTCATAACTTAATATTCGGAATTGGATGAAACCCATTAGAAATCCCTAGTTTTGAAATCAATTTGAATGAACCCTTTGAGGAAAGAGGTCTCAAAGGTGAAGAGATCCCATACCTTAATGTTTTGGTGAGAATTTGAAGATGAATGCACTCTTTTCCAGCCCCCAATTCACCTCCTAGACTTAGCTTCAATGGAGTCTTCCAATAGAGAGAGAAAGTAGAGAGAAGATAGAGAGTTTGATTCTTAGATTCTAATTAGTTTAATTGGGGTTGGGGCTTTTATATGGTAGTTAAGTTAGTTAATTATTCTCCCTTTAATCCTTAACTAACCCCGAAATCATTAAATTAGTTAATTAACTTCACATTAAAATCGTGCAGCAACTTAAGACCCTCATAGACGAAACCCCGTCAACGGGCCGTCTGTGAGTCTACCGACCTCACCCCCTTCTCGTCCTGCACATCCGTCGATGAGTTCAGAGACTGTGCAGGCGAGGGCTTCCAAAACATGGCTAAGTATGGGACGAAGGTGGCATCCATGCCCCGTCTGTCCACTCACAGACCTTAGGTGGTTTCGTGGTTTCTCCCTACTAACGTTTGTTTAAGTGAGGAGAGACGGTGGCATCGACGGTCCATTGGTCCATGCACGGGCCGTAGGTTGCCCCGTCGATGCACACGGCCAACACTTGTCCAAGTGTGGGGCAACGGTGGCACAAACGGTCCGTTGGTCCACACACGGACCGTAGGCCATCCCGTCGATGCACACTGCCCAGGCAGTGTTGTCAAGTTCCGCAAAGGTCCTCCTCAAGGGCCCTTAGTTGGTACTTGGGGAGTAGTACCCAAGCGTTTCGATCATGAAACATCCCTAACACGTGTTACATACCAATTTACCAGATTTCGATAAATTCCAACTCTTAAAAACTAGTCAAATAGGCCAAGGCACGCAACACCTCTTTGAACCTACTGCGGACGTTATGGACGTTCTTGAACATTTTGGTTCCAAAACTTCCTAAGTTAGCTATATTCATTAAACTAACCTTAAAAATAGTGTCTAGACTTCCCGACACCTATGCTACGCTTAACGACAATGTTACAGTATGAGTTTTAAGTAAACTTCAGACAATCATAACTCTGAGCAGAGAATTTGTTTGGTGTACTACAAGATACCTTACGAAACATCGTTGAATTATCTTTCCAACGCCATCGAGTTTGTTAAGTTTCGAGGTTGGATGAGTGAGATGTGGCCTTTTGAAGTTAGGTTGTCCAGTTAAGGAAAGTTAGCCGTAAATAGTGAGGGGTATTTTGGTCTTTCCCTTACCCAATCAGATTAAATTCATTTTTAGTAATATTGTAAGGGTCTAATTCTATTAGTTTTAGTTTAATAATCCTAATATACGCCTAGGGTTTTAGTTGAGAGTTCAAGAAGAGAAAAGAAGAGAAAAGAAGAGAGGATCAAGCGTTCGTCTAGATTCTTGTGTCTTTTTGCGGAATTTTTGCCATGCGTTAAATTTTTATGAGGTATTTAAGCTTCCATAGTGTTGGGCTTGTTCATCAATAAACCAAACATGTAATTTTCAGTGTGATTTCACTCTCAAAAAAGGATTAAAGTTCTTGACAGGTGTTCTTGAAGTTCATTCTGAATCTTGTTTTGTTGGGGTTTTGATGATTTCTTAAGATGATAGTGATTGTTTTGAGTGTTTTTTGAGTGGATTAGTGTGTAATTAGGTTCAGTAATTTAATCTTAGTAAAACTTGAGAAAAGAAATAGATTAAAGGCGTTTTAGGATATAAAAACGGGACCCAAAATTTGCTGAACTTTTCGAGGGAAAATTCTAGTGCGGCACTCCCCAGATGTGCTCAAAGGGCTGGGAAGACGCCCCTGCAGTGTCTCTGAAGTTAGGGGCTGGCACCCCGCGCCCCGAAAGCACTTTGGTCATGTGCCCACACTTCTTTTCCGTCGGTAGTCCCGTTTGAGATTCTTTAAAGTGTATATTCATTCCTTTGGATTCTACACACATAGGAATCAAACATAACATGAATCATAACCTTGAATTAATAATTCAAAATCAAGGAAAATTTAAGAGTTAAGTCTTGCAAGTTTTTCCAATAATTTTGAGAGAGTCTCTTTGAGTCCTTTTAAGGAGTCTTCCACAATTTTTAATAATTTGTTTCAAGACTCAAGAAAGTGAGTATGAGAGAGAGAATAATGTATTCATAAGTCTACCTTGTAATAATTATATCTTTCTTATCATCAACTATAACTCTTGAATTCATAATTCACATTCAAGAGACAGTTAAGAGTAGAGTTCAAGAGAGAGCTAAGATGTAGAGTTCAAGAATGTATTTGAGTTCAATTGTCAATCCTTTCAGATCAACTATTGATATGAGCTATGTTTTGAGGAATTAAGTATTAGAATGAGGATAGTCATATACATGATTTTCTTATTGATGTTTTGCCCCTTGAGTCGAGTCGTTGATGACAATAACTTCCGCATGAACTTCTTTAGTTGAGTACATTTGAGAGGAGTACTATCTTCATGTTCTAAGTCTTGTGTATTGAGTTCCTAATCTCCTTTAAGATTATGTATTTCTTCCCATGAATCCCTTGAGTTGAGTATTTCATGCCCATAATTCCACATGAACCTTATGAGAAGTTTCTTTGAGTGCTTGAGTTGAGTAGTTCATGCCCATAATTTCGCATGAACCCTCTGAGTTGAGAAATCTTGAAATGAGTTGTACCATTGAATTTGTTTACTCCAAGTATTTAGTCTTATCTATGGTTATTGAAAACCTTGCATTGAGTTTTCACGTCCATAATTTTGCATGAACCTTATCTTAATAAGTCTTTTACAAATGTTTCAACTTTGTTTTAAGACTTGAGTTTCAATTTGAGTAAAGAGTAAAGAGTAAACAGTAAACAGTAAATAGTCAAGAGTAAAGTGTTGAGTTCATTTCTTCAAAAGAGTTTATCGGGACTATGTATTCCCAAAGAGTAAATGTTTTCACATTTAAAATGAGGGGAAACTGAGATTTCAAAAAGAGTTTTGAACAAGAAAGGAAAGTGAGATTTCCAAAAGAGTCTTTGAACTAGTATTTCACTAAAGAGGAAACTATGATTTGTAAAAGAGCTTATAAACTAAGTTTTGAGTAATTATCTCAAAGCAAGGAAAGAAGTTGTTTAAAAAACATATGAGCAAAGTATATTTTTAGGAGTAGTATTGAGCACAGATATGGGGATGCGAGTTCATATTAAATAAAGTCTCCATAAAACCATGTAGCCATAATGGGTAGAAAAGAATCATATTTTTTATATAACTCCTTAAGTTAAGCTACTGGATCCACTAAGTTAAGTAAGGTCCTACGCCAATGGAAAGGTATATGATGGTCTTTGACAGCGTGAAGTAAAACATTGTACCATCATTTATGCTCATAGTGGTAGTTATCAGTTAAAACTTCTCCCACAAATATTATATTACTTTATTATATAAGTAAAGTTGAGTTTTTTATTGCCTTTTCATTAACGAACTAAGTTGTTGTTAATGTTTTATAAAGCTTTCTATATATTGAATGCATATTCTTGATTTATATTGACTTGAGTATGTAGAGTTGAGTACCTAGATTCGAATATCATATCTTCTGAGTTGAGTAAGTTTTAGTAGTTTTGAGTATCCTTGAGTATTCCTTAAGTTGAGTAAGTTTGAAAAGAGGTAAGTATTTTTAATAAGTTCAAGCTTATGTTATACTTTAGAATTCCCCTTCCATGCTCGTACATTTCACATACTGAGCTATTTTGTCTGCATCATCTTATGATGAAGGCACAGGTATTCAGGATCTTCAACAGGGGTATTGTTGATACTTTTGAGAGTTCAAGTTAGCTATGGCGAGCCTCTTTTGTTTCGTAGGATTTCATTTACTTTTCAGTTATATCAGTTTTTAGGATATCGTGGGTGTTGTCCTGACTTAAATCTTTATCAGTTAGAGGATTCATAGATAGTCAATATAGTTGAGAAGTCTGTATTATTTATTTTATTAAATGTTTTAAAAACTAAAGTTGCCTTTTATTTCGAGTTGTATAAATTTTATTATACAGAGTTTTCTTTGGACTTAAAGTTTGTATTAAGTTTATGAACTTTTATTTCAGTTTTAAACTTTTGCATGTTTAAGTTAGTCTTCAAATTCTGGTCAACCAGAATGAGGGTTCTCTTGGTAACCAGTAATGGTTCTTGAGTGTCGGCCACATCCCGTGTGTAGACTCGGGTTGTGACAAACTTGCTATCAGAGCGCAGAGTTCAAGAGTCCTAGTGTTTCTATGAAGCTAGGTTAGTAGGATCTGTTTAATGAATGTGAGGGCCCCAATTCTATAAGAGAGACTACAGACATTAAGAAAAGTTTCCCTTCTTTCATAATCTTAATCGTGAAATACAGCTAACTCATAGAGATCTATTCGAACACGTGCGTTCTCATATTCATTCGACTAACCATCAAACTAGAGGTGGTTGAAAAGTTAAGCGTAAAGATCCGTATGGATGACTTGTTCTTAGTAAGATTCTTGAGAAAGTCGTGAAACTTCAGATGGGGCTAAGAAACATCTTAGAATAAGTTAAGTGTTTAGTTTTAGAAAAATGCACCCATATTCATATGAATCGTGCGTATGAGCTACAAAGCGACTTGTACTCTTTTCCTTAAATTTTTTTTAGTTGAGATCTTTATGAGAAAGTATGTTTACACATTGGGTAGTATTTCACCCGAAAAGGTAGCATGAGCTACATGATCATGAGCAGTAGTAGTGAAAGATCCCATAGTTGAGAAAAGTATGCAGAGATTTAGTAATCCTAGAAAGGGGGATAGTGTTTTTAAAATCTATATTACATAGTCATGTACCTAGTAAGTTAATATTGAGGAGTTTTCCCTTATGGGTAGTCTAAGAAATGATGAGTTTTCAAGATCTTAGGATATGAGGTAGAGTGAGAGGTGAATGTCAAGATGAGTTAGCATATACCTTAACTAGAAAGGGTTATCATGATGTGTTATTGTGTTAGTAATGACCAAGTGCAAGTGCTGAATAGAAACGCAAGAGTATTATTGTGGTGATCAATCTAAGCTAGGCTTGTGATTTGTTTGAGAGGGTCATGATGTTCATAAGGTTATAGACTTGATCAAGTAATGAGGTATAGCATAGTAGACGAAATGGTGTTGATATTCGGGTATAGTAATGAACGTTAAGCTTGACTATGAGATGAGTGTCATGATTCAAACAATGGAAACATGAGGGTGATGATGTTATTCTTAAGATTTGATCGGGAAGACTTGAAGATATTGAGATGTTAACTTCAATGAAAGATGAGTGGTACAAGTGAGAGATCCGAACCTTCAGATAAGGGCAGTAAAGTTAAGCTAAATCACAAAAAGAACAAGAGCGTTAAGAGGTGTACCAAGAGGATATGTAATCAGAAGAGGTTAGGATAAAACACCCTTATCAAGAGGTCTTAGTACAACTACGTAATATTAGAGCAAAAGAAGATTTAGACCATTTAGAGATGATGGAATCGGTCCATAGCTTTTAAATGGAAGATTTAAACCTAAGGGGGAGACGGCGAGATGAGAAAATAAGTCAAGTGTTTGATATTAAGATTGTAATGATTTCGAAAGAGTTTGAGGGATATCTTTTTAGAGGTCCTTTTTGTAATGGGGTGATGTTAGAAAGAGGAGGTTGATGTTCTTATCGTGTTAGTGATGGTGTGATAATTCTATCTAAGGTAATTAATAAGGAGGAATAATAGGATTAGGTTTTACTATGAGAAATACTTAAACTAGAGCCCTTATTGGGATCCAAAAGAGTTGGTTAGTAGGAGTTTATGGAGCTGTTAGAGAACTAAGCTTCAATGTGGTGGTAAAGAGTAATAGTCTTGGGATGAGAATCCCTATAAAGATGTATAGAATTTAAATATATGATTTGAGTTAAGATTGAATAAAGTAAGAGCATACCATTAGACTCAGACCTTAGTAAGACTAACCCCATTCTATACCCTAACCAATCGTCATTCGAGGATGAATGATCCCAAAGAGGAGATATTTTAACACCCCAGAAAATTTTCAAAATAAGCTTCAAACCATTTTTCATAGTCTGTGAGATTTTACCAAGGAATTAAATTTTACTGTGTGTTAAGGTCCCTAGATTTAGCACCTTGAGTACCAAAAAGAACTAAATTGGAAAGAGCGAATCTGAAACTTCGCAAGTTATGCTTATGTATGAGTTTTAGGTCAACTTCAAACAATCATAACACTCAGAATAAAATGAGTTAGGTGTGCTACAAGATACCTTAGGAAATATATGTTAATTATCTTTCCAATGTCACCAAGTTTGCTAAGTTTCGAATTGGGATGAGTGAGATATGGCCTTTTGAAGTTAGATTGTCCATTTAAGGAAATTTAGCCGAAAATAGTGAGGGGTATTTTGTTCTTTTCCTTACCCAATCAGATTTAATTCATTTTAGTAATATTTTAGGGGTTTAATAATATTACGTTCAGTTTTATAATCCCAATAAACGCCTAGGGTTTTAGTTCAGAGTTCAAGAAATAAAAGAAGAGAACAGATGAGAAAAGAGGAGAGGATCAAGCGTTCATCTAGATTCTTGTGTGTTGTTGGGAACTTTTGCCATTGGTTAAATACGTTAGAGGTATGTAAGCTTCAATAGTGTTGGGTTTGTTCACCGAGACACCAAACATGTTTTTTTCAGCGTGATTTCACTTAAAAGTTGAAGGATTTAAGTTCTTGAAAAGTCTTCTTAAAGTTCATTCTAAATCTTGTTTTGTTGATTACTTGAGATGAAAATGATTATTTTGAGTGGATTAATGTGTACTTAGTTTGTGTAAATGAATATAAGAAAAACAAGAGAAAAGAAATCAATTATTAGCGATTTAGGATCAGAAAATGGGAGGGGAAATTTGTTGAAATTTGCCTAAAAAAAAGTCTGGCACGGCCCCCCATATGTGCATAAGGGGCTGGGGCGATTCCCCTTCATTGCACACATTAAGTGTCTCTGAATTTAGAGGTTGGCTCCCCGCGCCCTGAACGCGCCAGGGTTGCCTTCCCCTCTCCTTTTTCGTCAGTAGTCCCTTTTGATCTCATTTAAAGTGTATCGTAACTCCTTTTGATTCTAAACACTTTAAAATACTTCTAAACAGTACACTTAGAAATCATTCATAACCTTGAATTAATTGTAAAACTCCGAAAGTTTAAAACCTAATCTAGAGCCTCACATGAGGGTCTAATGTTTGTAACACTGTTTTAAGTTCAATAATAATGTATAAAAGTAATTTATTAAGTGTTATACTCAAAATGTCAAAGAACGTCCATGACGTCTAGAGACTAGTGCAAGAGGTGTTGGTGTTCCTTAGTATATCTAACGGGGTTTTAAGAGTCGAAATTTGATGAAATTTTTTGGAAGGCTATCTACCACATATTAGAGTAGGTTTAGGGTCAAAAAGTTTGGGTACGACTCCCCAAGGACCACACGAAGGGTCCTTGAGGAGGTTCCTTTCATTTTGACCCAAAGTTGTCAAATGGGACAGTGCAGGCAGTGTCAACCTACGCTTGCCATCGACGGGGCGTAGGTAAGACGATGGGGTGTTGATGCCTCCAAAATTCTACACTTAGCCACTTTTACAAAAGTGACCAAAATGCAGGTCTCTAAACTCGTCGACGGACCTGTAAGACGGTTGGTCCAATGGCCCATCGACTGACCTACGGATCGTAGGTCGTGGTCTCGTAGGTCAGGCCTGCAATTCACTGGTGAGTTTTAATGAGTTCTTTTAATTAGTTGGTTTAGTAAGGATGTTAATTAGGTATTAGGGGGTTGTTAATTAAGTTAGTTAAGTCATTATATAAACTATCCTAAGCCTAAACCTAAACTGACACCCCCAATTCCTAAACACAAATTGTTGCCTTCTCTCTTCTTTCTCTCTCCCAAAAAGAAGAACTCCATTGGAGAACTAGGTCAAGGTCTTTTAGAAGAAAGAAGTCAATTTTCCTCCATAAATGTTGATCAAATACCATGGTATGATAACTCTTCACCTTTAGGATTACTTTCCCCAAAGGGTTCTTCCAAAAATTGATTTCAAAAAGATGATTTCTTATGGATTTCTTTCTAATACGAATTTGATCTTCTAAATTGAATTGTCTATGGTTTATTTTGATTATTATTCTTAGATTATGATTAAATATGATTCAATTATGTTAGTTGTTGATGATTGTACCTTGTATGTGGTAGGGATGATGAAATTGACCCAATTCCACAACCCTAGGTTATGAACTAGTTATGAATTGAGTTTTAGTGATTCTGTTGACTTCATTATTGTCTTAATTACTATTGTGTGATGATATTACACCCATTATTGGGTGGAATTTGATGGTTGATGGTAAAACCTTTGATGGTGGCTTGCGAAGGAAATAGTGTAAGTCTTTGTGATCTCAAACCTTTACTTCAATTATGGTGGCTTGTACTTGGTGATGAAGTTTAATTGAAGTATACCTTATGATTGAATTAAGTAGTTTTTGGGATTATGATGCAATTGAAATGTCTTGATTATGTATATAGTGAGATTATGTTAAGATGTATTGATATAAGGTTGGTTATGAAGTACCTATTTGCCATACTATAACATAATGATGTTAAAGTGTTAATCTCACATGTGAGGGTTGTATTGAAAGGATGTTCTCATGATATTCCTATTGATATAAAGACTATGAATATACAAGGATTAGTCTCCTATGACCTAAACTAAGTTATGATTGTTAAAGAATGACATTTCAAAGGGGAGTCTACCTTAGCACCGAGTCAACTAGAAGTGAGGAGTGTGCCTTCCCACATAGGGAAGGTAGGTTCACTATTGTACTCATGAGATTGGAGAATGAATATATTGCATGGAGCATAAAAAGGGTCCCAAACACATCTCCTAATTCTTGTACTTTGTTGCCCCCATAGGAATACTAGCTAGTGGATCCACATAGACGCTATGTTCATGTTTTGATACTACCTTGGCAAGTAGTCCACCTTATTTCGGTGTAGGGTTCTGTAAGGGACCTGACCAAGTGATTCGACATAGGCATGGGCGTGGCAAAGGGTTGGCATGACTGACTTAGACAAAGGCTAAAATGCAGGTGGAATCAGTCATGCGTTGTGTGAGAAAAGTGTTGGAATGGTCAAATGGTTTCAAAATATGTTGGTAAGACAGTGTCAAGACATGACATGGGCGTTGGAAAGACAACAACCCATGGCATGACTTGGACGCCGGCCGACATCGGTTGTGGGCAAGGTTGGCATGCGAAAATCACATGTTCTGGTCAAATGCGGGGAAATTGAGCTGAGCTAAATTGAAGCAATGTCAATTGTGTATGAAACGCAACAAGAAAACAAGAAATGGCACGAGTGGATTAAAAGTTAGCATTGCCAAAGCAAAGCGTCGGCAGGCATCGGCAGGGCATCGGCAGGGCGCAGGCATGGCAAATGTGCGGATGGATTCAGGTGGGATTTGATGAGGAAATGACTATACAATGTTTATAAATTTTATTGGAGTCAAAAATGTTGAATGAAAATGCAGCAAAGGGGTCGAAATCCAGTCAGCAAAGATCACATGCCAAGCACATGCGACAGTTACCTCTTTGTAACCTTTTGTGTCAAGATTCATTGTATCTTGTAATAGATTTTTGAATTCAAATTTTGAATGCTTCTTATCAGTTGGGAATGTCAACTAAATTATATTCTATAGGCTAAGCATTTGACAAGTGTTGGACATGTGTCACAACACTATCTATCTAAAACACAAGGCTGCCACATGTGTCTATAAATGGACAGCCTTGGTGTTGGACGTTTTGGAGACTAAGTATTGGGATAAAATTGTTATCCTAAAGGTGAAAGAGGGAATAGGAAGTCTAGAAATTGCACCAAGACACTTAGAATAAAATGTGAGGGTTTTAGAAAGTGTTTAAGGCAGATATCGAGTTGTGATTGGTCTTAAGTCAAAGTCAAAGTCGAAAGTTGGACAGAATTGTTCTTCAACGAGTGAGTCCTTTGTATTGATTTTGAGAATAAATATAAAGGTTGGGTCTGCCCGTACGTTTGTGTGTTGAGTGTATGTTAAAGTTTGAAAAATAATCTACGGCAAAAAAGAAGAAAAACGTCCTTGAACGTTAGGCAGATTAGGCTACGAAAGGGCTGAGTCGAGTGAGACTTGACTGAATGTAGGTTGGACTAACTTTCTGCACGAAATTAAGGTAGAATAGTTTGCCCTCCTTACAGGTTTCATGACACCGGATTCCACATTAGCTCATGTGGTCTATGTCGGTTAAGGCAATATGTTCCCAAAAGTAAAAATGAAGTAATAAAGTGAACTCTAACTAGGAGGACTTGAGGGGTTTGACTTAGTCTAGGTACGGGTATGGGACTCTATCTACCTATACATTGCACTAGTTATCCTTGAGGGAAGTCTTAGAAGGATGTTCTTATGTTCTTATACTCTTATAAAGTGAATGATATGCATATGTTGACTTTATATGTTAATGATACTATATGATATTGGTTTCGCATATGAACATGTTGTTGATCTCTATTGCTAAATATGATGATGACTACTCTTGATGCTACGGTATGTAAAGCTAGGCATTGCTTATGGTCCTTGTTCGATTTATTTGGTTTAGTGAGGTTATGGGGCCTTACTTAGTCCTTGCATTAGTGGACTTAATGGGTGTTTGTGAGTAAGGGTCTCGCTTATGTTATGATGTTACGGACTCTTATACATGCTTGTTGATGTTATAACTTGATGTTAGATTTTTTTGATGATGTGTTCAATTATGTTGATATGCATGTTGAGTTGTGTATACATGATGATGTTGGTTTTGTGTTGTATATGATCTTGACTTAAGGATTATGTGCTTATTGGCTTTTGTTGGTTCTTTATTGTGCATAAGGCTTTTCAAAGTGACTTTGTATGCTTTTGAACAAATGTCCCTTTTTATCATGATTTCTATGTTGTGTGTGCATATTTTTCCATACTTAGTACAAGTGATGTGCTAACCCTATTTTTCCCTTTTCCCCAAACATTTTAGGTTCCGTACGTTGAGGAGGTTGTGGCTATTTGGAAGGAAGGCTTGGATCATTTTTCCAAGTGTGGGTATGTCCTCAAGTTCCGAGGATGATGCATTTTTCTCACTCTAGCTATGTTACATTGTTATAGTCTAAAAATAATCATTTCACTCTTATTCCAAGATATTGTTGTAAGCCCTAAGTGGCATTTATACATTTGTGTAAGAGCTATGCCCATATTGTTCTATTCTCTTTAGATTGTTTAATATGATACATCCCTATTAAGACTATATTGTGTATGTTATATATATGTGAAATTAAAGTAGAGACTATGTAACCTTCTTATACGAGGACTCTAAGTAAACTCGCTATGTATATATTATGTGTAAGAGAGAGGTCTATGTAAACCTCATGAAGTAGATGTAGACGAAAAGTTTTAATTTTCCACACTTTTTAACCTATGAATGCAATGATGAAAGCTAAGAGTCTAGTCTTAGTCCTCTTTGAGGACGAAGACGCCGGTTACATCTACGGATTGCTCCCCGAATTTGACAAACTGGTATCAGAGCATGAGGTTGAATATCCCTAGAAAAGATGTTCCATTAAACCACGTCTATGTAGGTTCTTATTCATAATTGTGAATTCGCCACACTTATGAATAAGAGACTATGTGATGCTTAGGAAACTCTCATCTTCTTGCATTCCTATGTCGTGCCTCTAGAGTCTTATTATGTGCTTTTAACTAAATCTTGTATCGTGGTTACAGGTATGAATACTCGAAGGGAAGCTGCAAGAGAGGTCCGAAGAAGGCATTGCTAATGTGGGAGATAATTACAACCAAACTTGGTACATACAATGGAGTGATAAAAGGGCATTAAGAGGTGGTTCGGTGACTTGGGAGATCTTCAAGAAGTCTTTCCTTGATAGGTTTTTTCCTGGAGAGTTGAGGGAAGCTAAGGTTGAAGAATTCATAAACTTTGTCAAGGAGGTATGAGTGTACTTGACTATTCTTTGAAGTTTACTAAATTGTCCAAGTATGCTCCAACCTTGGTATCTAACCCAAGAGATGAGTTGAGTCATTTTCTTACGGGGGTGTCCGAAGACTTGGTAGAAGAATGTCGTTCGGCTATGCTTCATGATAATATGAATATCTCTTGTCTCATGGTTCATGATCAACAAGTGGAAGAAAGTAGGCTAAGGAGAAAGAATAGGGAGGCCAAGAAGGTAAGGTCTTATGAAGGTGGTTCTTCTAAGGGTAGGTTTGACATTCAAGACAAGACTAGGTTCAAGAAGAGTTTTTATAATCAAGTTCCTTCCGAATTCCCCAAAGCTCGTGACGATAGGGTGTCTAACCCTAAATTTCAAAAGGGTAGGGGTACTAGTTAACCAAGCAAGAAGCCAACTTATGGAAAGTCTGCCAAGAAACATTATGGTGATTGCCTCGTTGGGACGAACAATTGCTTTGGATGTGGCAAGAGTGGCCACTATGTTAGGAATTGCCCTAATTTGAAGGGGAAAGAAAACGTAAGTGGGAAAGCTCAAGCTAGTGGTTCTAATATTGATACTCCAAGAAAGAATCACTTTCATGCTCTTCGCTCTAGGGGTGAACAAGAGAGCTCTCCCGATGTGGTGACCGGTATATTACAAGTCTTCTCTATAGATTTTTATGCTTTAATTGATCCTGGTGCTACAATATCTTTTGTTACTCCTTTGGTAGCTAGAAAGTTTGATATTTTGACCGATTATCTAAATGAACATTTTATGGTAACTACCCCGGTAGGTGATTTGGTGGTAGCAAAGAGGGTATAAAGAAATTGTCCTATAATGAAGCAGTAGAGTTACTCATGTTGAATTAGTAGAACTTGATATGGTTGATTTTGATGTAATTTTGGGGATGGGTTGGTTGCATGATTGTTTTTCTTCCATTGATTATAGAACAATAATTGTTAAGTTCAATTTTCCAAATGAACCCGTCTTAGAGTGGACGGGGGAAAATTCTATTCCTAGAATTCGTATCATCTCTTGTCGTAAGGCTTGTAAAATTATCTAAAAATGGTGTTTATACCATATTGTAAGAGTCAAAAATTTGGACTCCGAAAATCCTCCCGTTGAGTGTCCCTGTAGTGAGGGGATTTAAGAAGGTCTTTCCTAATGATCTTACCGAAATCCCTCCCGAACTGGAAAGTGATTTTGGTATTAACTTGCTACCGGATACCAACCGCGTTTCAGTTCCTCCTTATCAGATGGCTCCGGCCGAATTGAAAGAGTTTAAGACTCAACTCAAGGACTTACGAGACAAGGCTTCATTAGACCTAGTATTTCTCCAAGGGGTGCACCGGTATTGTTTATGATGAAGAAGGATGGTCCCTTAGAATGTGCATTGATTATCGCCAACTCAATAAAGTCACTATTAATAATAAGTAACCTCTCCCTCAGATTGACGACTTGTTTGATCAACTACAGGGGCAAGCTACTTTTCTAAGATTGACTTGAGATCGGGGTATCACCAACTTTGGGTGAGAGGTGCGGATATAACAAAAAAAGCACTTAAAACTAGATATGGTCACTATGAGTACTTAGTAATGTCCTTTGGTCTCCCTAATTCCCCGACAACATTTATGGACCTAATGAATAGGTGTTTCGACATTACCTATATTCATTTGTCATTGTCTTCATTGACGACAACTTTGTATATTCGAAAAATGAGGGTGAACACATGGACCATTTATGAGTGGTTTTGCAAGTTCTTAAGGAACACCAACTATTTTCCAAGTATAGAAAATATGAGTTTTGGCTGAGGTCGGTGGAGTTTCTTGGTCATATCATCTCCAATGAGGGAGTTGAGGTTGAACCAAGGAAAACTGAGGCGGTGAAAAATTGTCCTAGACCATTGACTCCAACCGACATTAAGAGTTTTATGGGTCTAGCCGGATACAATAGGAGGTTTGTGGATGTTTTTGCGTCTATTGCTTCTCCCTTGACTACCTTGACCCAAAAGAGTGTGAAATTTGAGTGGTCGGAAGAATGTAAAAGAAGCTTCCAAATTTTGAAAGATAGGCTTACTTCTGCTCCGGTATTGACTTTACCAGAGGGTACTAAGGGTTCTGTGGTATATTGTGATGCATCCCGAGTGGGCTTGGGGTGTGTTCTTATGCAACATGGGAAAGTAGTAGTCTATGCCTCTAGACAACTTAAGGTGCATCAGAAGAATTATCCAACTCCTGATCTTGAGTTACCGGCCGTGGTATTTTCCTTGAAAATATTGATACATTACTTGTATGGTTTTCTTGTTGATGTGTATACCGACCATAAGAGTCACTCAAAAGGAGTTAAATCTCCTACAAAGAAAATGGTTGGAATTGTTGAATGATTACGACATTAGTGTTCTCTACCACCCCGGTAAAGCCAATGTTGTTGTGGATGCTCTAAGTCGTATGACCATGTGTAGTGTGTCTCATGTACATGAAGCCAAGAAAGACCTAGTGAAAGATGTTGATAGGTTGGCTCGTTTGGGTGTTAGATTGGAAGATTCCCTAAATGGTGATTTTATGGTCCATCATAACTCTGAATCCTCTTTGGTGGTTGAGGTTAATTCTAAGCAACACCTTGATCAATTAGTGATGGAGTTGAAGGAATCGGTTCTTGGTAAGCTTATTGAGTCATTCTCCTTGGGGGATGGCACTTTGAGGAATCAAGAAAGGTTGTGTGTTCCCAATGTTGATGATTTCAAAAACCGGATTCTTGAGGAAGCCCATGGTTCCCGTTTTTTATTCATCCGGCTTCTACTAAGATGTATCATGACATTAGAGAAGTTTTTTGGTAGGATGGATTAAAGAGGGACATAGCAGAATTTATTGCAAAGTGTACAAATTGCCAACAAGTGAAAGCCGAGCACCAAAAGTCGGCTAGGACTAGATGGCAAAATGACTCTATATGGGTGTTGGTGGATAGATTGACAAAGTCCGCTAATTTTATTCCCGTCAAGTCCACTTACTCGCGGAGGATTATGAAAGGATCTTCATAGATGAGATTGTGTGTCTTCATGGTATTCTGTTATCGATCATATCGAATAAAGGTACACAATTCACATCTAGGTTTTGGAGGTCATTCCAAAAAGGGTTGGTTACAAAGGTGAAGTTAAGCACCGCTTTTCATCCTCAAACGGATGGTAAAGCGGAGCATACTGTTCAAACCCTAGTGGATATGCTTAGGTATTATGTGATCGACTTCAAAGGAAATTGGGATGATCATTTGCCTTTGGTTGAGTTCTCTTATAACAATAGTTACCATTCTACTATATCTGTAACGACCTGCTTAGTCATTTTGAGCAGCAGATTTTATTTCTGGAAAACTGTCTGAGACGACGTATCCAACGACGGACCGTCATGGGCACGACGGACCGTCGAGGGTGTCTCGTTCCAAACACTTGGAATTCTTATATTTGAGTGCTGAAATCGACTCTCTGAACTCTGTGACGGACCTGCAGGACGGACCGTCAAAGACATGACGGACCGTTGTGAGGTTCCGTTTCAAAACACTTCAACTCTTGAGAATTGGGTACTGAGAGCAATTCTCTGAAGTCTGTGACGGACCTGCAGGACGGACCGTCACAGACATGACGGACCGTTGTGAGGTTCCGTTTCAAAACACTTCAACTCTTGAGAATTGGGTACTGAGAGCAATTCTCTGTCCGTCGTGACGGAAGTGCAGGACGGACCGTCGTAGGCACGACGGACCGTCACAGGTTGCGTAATCCCAGTCTGGGTCAAATTTCTGGGTAAGTTTTAAAGGGGAGTTTTGGACTATTCTTGCTATAATTATAAATTTTAGTGGGTCAATGTTAAAAACTCAAATCCTTGGGGGTGTAAAGGAGATGACCTTGAGTTATTTAGTGGGTGGTTTCCTCATCTTTCATACCTAATTATATGCCAAATTGGGGGAAAGAGAGAGAGTTTGGGAGAAGAAAAAATAGAGAGAACAAGGAGAAGAGAGGAACGATCTATAGAGAGAGACAACCAAGAGGAACCAAGAAGCTTGAGAGATTGCTTGTTTGATCAAGGATCCTTGGTGAAGGTAGGTTATGGTTGATACTATTTGTAGTAAACTCTTAATAGTGAATGATATGTATTGGTAGTATTGTAAACCCTTCTATATGCTTAATCTTATGCTTTCATGAATGTGATTATGTGTTTGTGATAAAATAAGCTTAATGAAGCTTTGAATCCAAAATCTTGAAGAAACCCTAATTCACCTTGTTATTGATGATGCCTTGGTATAAAAGAAGGCTTGATGAACTAAAGTAATGAGATTGGTGATGCCTTGGTATAAAAGAAGGCTTGATGAATTGTTAGAATTAGGGGATCGGAGTGTCACGTTCCGACACATAGTATTAGTGGGTCGGGTGTCACGAACCGACACATAGAATTAGGGGATCGGAGTGTCACGAACCGATACGTAGAATTAGGGGATCGGAGTGTCACGTTCCGACACATAGTATTAGTGGGTCGGAAGTGTCACGTTCCGACACATAGTATTAGTGGATCGGGTGTCACGAACCGACACGTAGAATTAGGGGATCGGAGTGTCACGTTCCGACACATAGAATTAGGGGATCGGAGTGTCACGTTCCGACACATAGAATTAGGGGATCGGAGTGTCACGTTCCGACACATAGAATTAAGGGATCGGGTGTCACGAACCGACACGTAGAATTAAGGGATCGGAGTGTCACGTTCCGACACATAGTAGTAGGGGATCGGAGTGTCACGTACCGACACAAGAGGAAGAAGATAATAAATCTTGAGAGATGTTTATATACTCAATGTAATGAACCTAATTCCCAAATGAGTGTGGTATTGAGGCTTGAGTCCTCATGGATGAACTTGGTAGTACTTATTGATGATTATAGTACTTGTTACTACATGTTGAGTATTGTAGTTGATTTATGATATGAACTGATATATACTGTTTTCTATTTTGAGTTGGCCGATGATACCTACTCAGTACTTGTGTTTGTACTGACCCCCTACTTGTTGTTTCTTTCTTTGTTATTTGGGGAATGCAGCAAACGTACCGTCGTCTTCAACTCAGCAGCACTTCTAGCCAGTCGTCACTACACCGGATTTCAGGGTGAGCTAATGCTTCTAGCTTGGACTGGATCTTCTCTTCAATGTCTTGATGCCTTGAACTTCCGGCATGGACTAGCCTTTTATTTATTTTAGCTTCTTAGATACTTCTAGATTTGTAACTTGAGGATAGATGTTCTTGTGATGATGACTTCCAGATTTGGGGATAATGAGTTTTAAGTCTTCCGCTTTGTATTTTTGTTCAATATGTTGGAGTTTTAGATTGGTTGGTTCGCTCACATAGTAGGATAAGTGTGGGTGCCACTCGCGGCTAGATTTTGGGTCGTGACAGTATGTTCAAAGTGAGCAATGAAGAAGAGCTTAAGAATGTCAATTGCCAATGTCACACTCATGAAGTTTTAGCAAATAATGGGCAAGGCCAAATAAGATTGGCTTATAATGACTTCTTATATGATGCCAATAAAGGGAAGTAGAAACGTAATGTTAACTAAATACCGCATAACTTACCTAACATGAAAGTAATGAAATAAATGGTATGACCAATAGAGAATGCCTTATGAAACGTAATGAATATATAGTGTAAAGAATTACTCATTATAAGGTAGGGAAATCATTCCTTAGTCCTTGGATTACTTACATCGATTCATTGTGGGTATGGAACTACAATGAATCATTGCACTTGTAAGTAAAACATAGGACTAATGGAATTATTGAACTACACAACAACAAGAAGAAAAAGACTGAAAAATAAACTAAGTCCCCCAAAAGCAGCTCTCGGGTTGGGCATGATCAAAATTTCAAATCTTCGCCCGAGGGGTTCTAAAATTATGTTGATGCCTAATGTATTGTAATCATATAGAAAATGATTTGTGTACTTTGAATACATTAAAATACATCATATTCATACCACAATTTAGAATTAACGAATTAGGAAAGTCTAATGACTAGACTTTCCAGAAATGGCATGTTGCTTAGGAAGAGGTTTAGTTGATCATGCATAGCTTTATGTGTATGTGTGCATACACCCATACTTAGTACAAGTGGTGTAATAACCCCCTAATATTTACTATTTTTATAGGGGCAGGTCAGAGGACAGATTTACGACACTTGCAGCGGTTTGGACTTCAGCGTTTCTCCAGACCATTTGGTAGATCCTCTTGATTTCGAGGATGCAACACGAACTAGTCCAGCTTTAGATATAGACATAGCTAGTGGATTTTGTCCCTAGCGTTTCTTTCACATTTCATTTCAAACCTTTTGATGTAAGGCCGTTTTGGCAACTTTATATATTCTATTCACCGTTTGTTTTGAAATGTTCTTGATATTAGATGGTTGTCTATTGATGTTGAGCTTAGTATATAATGTTTAATAAGTAATGACTATATGAAGTCTAAGTAAACTTCATACATATAAAAAATTTTAAATTTTCCGCAATTTTAACTAGATGAATGTGATGAATGCAAGATGAGGCTTCTCTGCGACCTTTGAGAGGTCAATGACGCCGGTGGCAATTATGATTCAAGAATCCGGGTCGTTAAAAACTTGGTATCAGAGCATGAGGTTAAATTTCCTTGGATATAAAGCTCAACACAACCACGTTACGTAGTTTCTAGCTTATGGTTGTGAAGCGCGCCATAATCATGACTTAGAGTCTACGCGGTGATAGGAAATTATCCTTTCTTCTATTCTTTATCGTTCCATGTAGAGTTTTGACATTATATGTCATTTTGAGGATCTAACTCTCTTCTTGTGTATACGTGTAGAAAATGAACACAAGGAGTAATGCCCCGATAAGAGTTGAGGAAGCAGTTGTGGATGGGAATCAAGCTCCTCCTCAAGCCCCTGCTGCTGCTGAACAAGTGCCTGTCAAACTTGATGGGTTGACAGATGGTGAATTCAGGAATGCTTTGCTACAGATGGAACATGCCATCATGACTCAGGCTCAAGCCATCACGGCTAAAGCCGCGAGAGAGGGTGCTCCAAGAAAGAACCCGCATGCTAGTACCATGGCTAGCAGGCTGAGGGACTTCACCAGGATGAATCCCCCAGTGTACTACGGGTCCAAGGCCAGCGAGGATCCTCATGAGTTCATAGATGAGGTCAACAAGATTATGTGTGCCATGGGAGTGGATGAGGAGGCAAAGCCTGAGTTGACTACATATCAACTCAAGGATGTGGCACATGTTTGTTACCGGATGTGGGCTGATAGCCGAGCTAGAGGAGATGTTCCCATCACTTGGGATGTTCTCAAGACTGCCTTTCTGGAGAGGTTCTTCCCAAGGGAGCAGAGAGAAGCCAAGGTTGAAGATTTTATCAACCTAAGACAAGGAGGTATGTCTGTCATGGATTATTCCTTGAAATTTGTGAAATTTTCAAAGTATGCTTGTGACAACCCGAAAATGACTATGCTAAGTAAGGCCTAAACGTACCTAGAATGCCTAGGTTAAACCGGGTTCACAGGGCTTGATTCACGTGTAACCAGACCTCTGATCCTATGCACCAGACAAGCCAACAAACTTGGTGAGTTGGTTGAGCTAGGCAGAGTTGGTTCCAGCCATGTAGTGTTCCCGAATACTAGGATTCACCCAGATGAGTCTTAACCGGACTTAGAGGGTTAGTCCTAGGTTTTAAAGGTTCTAGGGGTATAAAGATAATTTTGTGGATAGGGGTAGTATAGTAATTACCCTAGGCTGATATTTAATTAATTAAATAAAGATATTAATTAGTCAAAATAAGTCAAATCTCGATGGTCAAACCCGAGATTGACCTTACCTCCACAACTCGGGTTCGAGCAGAGTTGGAAGCATAATGAGGTACCAATTAAATGATTAAAGAGAGGGGCATTATAGTAACTTCACATATGATTATAATCTGATTTTGTTACCATTTAAATTGTGTTGAATAAGTCAACAACAATTCCCACAAAAGGGGGCGCACAACTCCCACTAGGAGTGTGCTTCTTGCCCACTCTTAATTCTTTAATTTACTCCTAAAAACGTATTCAGCCTTATCCCACACTTTAAAAACAAAATATAAACATAAAACTCACTATCCTAAAACTGTTCTTGGCTACATCCATCCAAAAAACAAAAGGAAGAATTCGTACGCATAAGTGTTTTAAGTAAAGAACTTCACTTGCAAACAAGAATCAAAGCTCGGAAGAAAGGTTTGTGTGTGGGCTGGGGCGTGTGGTTGTGGCTGGTTGTCAAGGCTGAAAAGGAATGGGTTTTCTTCTCTCTTGGTCCATTTCCCAAGAGTCCCCTAAGGTTTAGTTTAAGTCCAATAGAAAAACTAAGGTTGTCCCCCGTTGTATGCCCCTGTCATTATATCCTATGAACGAATTGATGCATGCGTTTGTATGAATTCTTGTAGATGATTTTAGGAATGATTGTGGTTGTGTGTAATATATATCACAATCTGTTTATGATTTGATATGTACGTCCGAATGTTGAATGTCATATGTGCACAAAACATGCTATTTTCCGTAATTGTATTGTTACTGTTAACTTGAAGAAAATGGTGAATCATGTGTTATGCAAAGTTGTGTGTTTAACATGCAAAAGAAATTGTGATGTTCATGAATAAGAAAGTGAAAGTAAAGTCCTTAATGAATTGGTCAAAAGTATATATAAAACTATGAATTAAACGCCTAGGCTAAATGTAAGAAAGTGAATTAAAACTTTATGTTAAATAAATATGGTTTCGGCTAGTCACAAATATATATGACGAGGAATAGTTCGTTCCATTTAGAGTGAATCTCAAAATTCTTAAGGTCCTAATACTAAGAGGTTAAGCCTTAAAATAAAATAAAAGAAAATATGGTGAGAGAGGGGATTTGAACTTGGGCAGGTTGAAAGAAGCTTGGAATTAAAAGAAAAAGAAAATAGTGAGGGAAGAGAGATTCGAACTTGGCTCCTTGGCCAAGGGTGTGAGATACATAAATCTCATACCACAATAAAGTAATAAAAGATGAGGCCACTCGGATTCGATCCTAGATCCTCTTGTCCGAATCTAGGAAGACACTTAGCACTCTAAATAATTAAAAATAAAGTGCTCCCCAAGGGATTCGAACATGGGTCCTCTTGGCGAATTTATGGAGACACTTAACACTTTAAATATTTAAAAATAAAGTGCTGCCCAAGGTATTTGAACATGGGTCCTCTTGGACGAATTTATGGAGACACTTAACACTTTAAATAATTAAAAGTAAAGTGTTGCCCAAGAGATTCGAACATGGGTCCTGTTGGCCAAAATTGGGAGACACATAAGTCTCACATATGATTAAATAAAATGCATCCACTAGGGATTGAACTGGGGTCCCTTGGCTGAATGTGTAAGATGCATAAGTCTTGTACAACATATACTTAGATTATCATGAAACACTTTGCCAAATATGAGTAACCCGAAATGGGTACTACCATGAGTTAATGGTAAGATAAGAAATGAACATTCACGTAATGATGTGAGTAATTATGTTATTCTATGATGCTAATGAAAATAGTGACAACATGATACGAGGCTAAGATGAATGGTGAGGGAAGTCTCAACCAAGCGTATGAAAATGTTACCAAACGTACTCACCTATGGGAGTGTAGAATGATATAGAGTCAAGTCTCAAGTATACTCCAAAAGAAAGTGTTAAAAATGAATTCATAGTTAATATGTAGAGAAAAGAGTTACTACATGACTATAGGCTAGTGCAAGTGAGACAAGCTGCATCTACGCCTAAAAATCAATGTCACTACATGAAATTTCTAAGAGAGTATATTTATACTATACGATGAATAATTAAATAAAGAGTGGCTACATGAGGACATGCTAGTACAAGTGAGACAACCTGTATCTACGCCTAGAATCAATGTCCCTCAATGTAAATTCTAAGAGAGCATATATATGTTATACGATGAACAAATAATGAAAGGTGAGTAAAGATGAAATGAAAAGATGTTAAGAAAGAACAGGGTGGCACCACAATATGAGGCTAGAGTAAGTGAGACAAGCTTTAATTACGCCAATATAAGGTCACCTAAGAGAGTGTCGAATATTAATAGACAAGTCTCAATCACATTTTATATATAAGTGTAAGAAAAATTCACACATAATATGTAAAGAAAAGATGAGAAATCATCTAACGAGCTATGAATACCTCATGCTAGGAAGCAAGCTTCGATGATGTATGAGTTGAATTTAAATAGGAACTTTAAACTAAGCACCGATAGGCTAGCTATCAGTGGTGATGCCTTCTTTCGGGAAGGGCGGAGGTTCACATAAATCTCATGAGATGAGACTGTCCACCAAGTTGGGTTTGGGTCTCCTTAAATCTCCTAGTTTTTGAACTATGTTTCCAACATAGGGAACTAGCTTGGTTCGAACCCATAAAGCTAGCATGTTTTGGTTTCACTTTAGCCAGTGATTCCACCTCTTTTCGGTGTGGGGAAGACACCGGATTTCATGATGCTCACATGATCTATGTCGGTTAAGGTTGAAGTTCCTCAAAGTATGAAAGATAATGAAATGAACGATACTGAAGGTGTTTGTGCAAGACAATCAGGAGGTGAGACCGGACTCAAGTATTGACATTAGGTCATTCTTGGTTGTTGCACTTCATGATCCCGATGAGAGTCTTAAACTTCATCCTTGGTATAGATGGTGTTCACATCATCCTATGAATGAATGAAATGAATAATGTGAAGTACAAATGAATGAATGAAACAGGCAGTGTGTTTGCCAAAGGAGACCATCGGATTGAGATACCATATGTTGGGCCCTCACTTGAGATGTCTTAATGCTACGTCCATGATTCCAAGGTCTCATGGAAATGAAATGTATACTATATGAAACATGAAATGTATATTATGTGAACCTATATGCGTATGATGTGTGACATATTCATGGCATGACCTTCCTATCACGAAATAGTCAAAGTTAAGAGACTTGACCTTCTAAGAAAGCATGTTGATTAGGAAGAGCCATCCTTGTTCATGCATTACCGTTATGTGTTGTTGCATGTACCCATATTTAGTACAAGTGTGTACTAATTCCATAAAATATTACTATTTTAGGTGCAGGCTCAGGTGGACGTTGAGGGTATCATTGCAGTTGTTCGGACTCAGAGCTTTCATCCGGACTTGGTAGGTCCTCATGCATTTGAGGATGCCTGCCTTTATTTTTCTTGCTTAGTAGTTGGTTTGAACTAGTGGGTAGGTTTCACTAGTGTTTCTTTCCTATTTTATTCAGACGCTTGTAATGATGTCGTTTTTTGCAAGTATTACTTATGACATGAGATTCCATTTCTTTCAAGTTGCATGATCTTATAAGTAGATGGTTGATGTATGAGCAATGAACTTCCTTAAATATATGCGTTTATATGAAGTCAATGTATACTTCAACTATAAGCAAAAAGTTTTTAATTTTCCGCTAAAATTAACCGTATGAATGTGATGAATGCAAGAAGAGGCTTGTCTGCGACCTCTGAGAGTCCAACGACGCTGGTTGCGATTTGGATTCCAGATAGTGACAAACTTGGTATCAGAGCATTAGGTTAAATATCCAAGACATCAGGCTCATATCAACCACATTGAGTAGTTTCTAAGTTATGGTAGTGAAGTGCACCACTATCATGAATTAGAGACTGCATAATGTTTAGAAAATTTTCCCTTCTTCTACTCTCTATCGTGCTATGTGGTATTGTGACATGATTGTGTCATTAAGAACCTAACTCCTTTCTTGTATCTATGTGTAGATAATGAATAAGAGGAGAAATGTAGGTAGGAGGGTAGGTGAGGCAGCGGCTGGAGGAAATCAAGTTCCTCCTCAAGCCCGAGTTGTTGCTGATCAGGTGCCTGTCAATCTAGCTGGGTTGACAGATGGAGAAGTGAGGAATGCCTTGGTACAGATGGCACAGGCCATCATTACTCAGGATCAAGCCAGCACGGCTCAAGCCTCTAGAGAGGGTGCTCTCATAGAGAATCCTCATGTTAGCACCATGGCTAGAAGGTTGAGGGACTTCACCAGAACGAACCCCCAAGTTTAATATGGATCCAAGACCCATGAGGATCCCCAGGAGTTCTTGGATGAGGTCTACAAGATCTTTTGTGCCATGGGAGTAGATGAGGAGGCGAAGGCTGAGTTGACTTCATATCAACTCAAGGATGTGGCACATATTTGGTACCAGATGTGGGATGATAGCCGAGTACATGGAGATGTTCCCATCACTTGGGATGTTCTCAAGACTGCATTTCTGGAGAAATTCTTCCCCAGAGAGCAAAAAGAAGCCAAGGTTGAAGATTTCATCAACCTGAGACAGGGAGGTATGTCAGTCAAGGAGTATTCCTTGAAATTCGTTAAACTCGTGAAGTATGTTTCTTCTCTGGTGGCAAATAGCAGGGATGAAGTGAGTTGGTTTGTGACTGGCGTGTCGGAGGATCTAGTGGAAGATTGTCGGGCAGCCATATTGCATGATAAGATGGATCTGCGCAGGTTGATGGTGCATGCCCAGAAAGTGGAGGAAAGCAGAAAGAGGAGGCACACTAGTGCAGGGAACAGGTCAAGGCAAGCTGAGGAGAATTTTTCAAGAAAGAGTAGTACTGAAATCAGGGATAAGCCCAGGTTTAAGAAGGGACTCTCCCACCAAGGGGAGTCAAGGTCATCCAAGGGTCGCTATGATAGGGATTCCGAGCCCAGAGTTAAGAGGAACAATGAAGTAGATCCACCTCAGGAGAGGCGACCTTGCAGTAAGTGTGGCAAACTGCATGGAGGAGAATGTATGATGGTCTCTAACGCTTGTTACAGTTGTGGCAAGCTGGGTCACATGATGAAAGATTGTGCGAATAGGAGAAGTCAAGAAAAAGGGAATGAGAAAGTTCAGCTTAATGGTCCAAGTGAAGAGGCTCCAAGAAGGCAACGATTCTTCGAACTCAAGTCTAGGGGTGTAGGGGAAGGCACTTCTGGTGATGTCTCGGGTGCGTATCCTTAATTAGTCTTTCATGTATTTGACTGTGTATGGTATTTTTGCACTAGTATGAGGTTAATATGTTTGAGTCATCATGTTGGTTGCTGATTTGTGTGACTTGTATGTTTACTTGTGTTGTATGCTTTGATGGGACTAGTTAAGAAAGAGTTTCCTCGGTCTATTAAGGTGAAGATGCTAGTAGGTTTCAAATATGTGCACCAGCATGCTAATAGGTGAATCAAATATTCACCAATGAAAAGTATTGAATTGCTTATGTATGCATATGTTCTATGGATGACTGGCTTGTTGCTAGTAAAGAGTAGTGTTATTCGGGGACGAATGTTTCTAAGGGGGGGATAATGTCAAAACTCAAAAACGACTATGCTAAGTAAGGCCTAAACGTACCTAGAATGCCTAGGTTAGACCGGGTTCACATGGCTTGATGCGCGTGGAAGCATACCTCTGAAGCCAAGCCAACCAACTTGGTGAGTTATTTTAGCTAGGCAAAGTTGCTTCCAGCCATGTAGTATACCCGAATACTAGGATTCACCCGGATGAGTCTTAACCTGACTTAGAGGGTTAGTCCTAGTTTTTGAAGGTTCTAGGGGTATAAAGGTAATTTTGGGTCTAGGGGTAATATAGTACTTACCCTAGACTGATATTTAATTAATTAAATAAAGATATTAATTCGTCAAAATAAGTTAAATCTCGGTGGTCAAACCCGAGATTGACCTTACTTCCACAACTCGGGTTCGAGCTGAGTTGGAAGCATAATGAGGTACGAATTAAATGATTAAATAGAGGGGCATTATAGTAAATTAATATATAATTATAATCTGATTTTGTTACCATTTAAATTGTGTTGAATAAGTCAACAACAACTCCCACTATTGGTGTGCTTCTTGCCCACTCTTAATTCTTTGATTTACTCCTAAAAACGTTTTCAGCCTTATCCCACACTTCAAAAATGGAATATAAACGTAAAACTCACTATCCTAAAAGTGTTCTTGGCTGCATCCATCAAAAAAAAAGAGGAAGAATTCGTACGCCTAAACGTTTTAAGTAAAGACCTTCACTTGCAAACAAGAATCAAAGCTCGGAAGAAAGGTTTGTGTGTGGGCTGGGGCGTGTGGTTGTTGCTGGTTGTCAAGGCTGAAAAGGTATGAGTTTTCTTCTCTCTTTGTCCATTTCCCAAGAGTCCCCTAAGGTTCAGTTTAAATCCAATCGAAAAACTAAGGTTGTCCTCCGTTGCGTGCCCTTGTCATTAGATCCTATGAACGAATTGATGCATGCGTTGGTATGAATTCTGGTAGATGATTTTAGGAATGATTGTGGTTGTGTGTAATGTATGTTATGGGATGTTTATGATTTGTTATGTACGTCCGAATGTTGAATGTCATATGTGCACAAAACATGTTGTTTTACGTAATTGTATTGTTACTGTTAACTTGATGAAAATGGTGAATTATGTGTTATGCATTGTTGTGTGTTTAACATGCAAAAGAAATCGTGATGTTCATGAATAAGAAAGTGAAAGTAAAGTCCTTAATGAATTGGTCAAAAGTATATGTAAAACTATGAGTTAAACACCTACGATAAATGTAAGAAAGTGAATTAAAACTTTATGTTAAATGAATATGGTTTCCGCTAGTCACTAATATATATGAAGAGGAATAGTTTCTGCCATTTAGACTGAATCTAAAAATTCTTAAGGTCCTAATACTAAGAGGTTAAGCCTTAAAATAAAAGAAAAGAAAATAGGGTAAGAGAGGGATTCGAACTTGGGCAGGTTGAAAGAAGCTTGGAATTAAAAGAAAAAGAAAATATTGAGGGAAGGGGGATTCGAACTTGGCTCCTTGGACAAGGTTGCGAGATACATAAATCTCACTCCAAAATAAATTAATAAACGATGAGGCCACTGGGATTCGATCCTAGATCCTCTTGGACGAATCTAGGAAGACACTTAGTGCTCTAAATAATTAAAAATAAAGTGCTATCCAAGGGATTCAAACATGGGTCCTCATGCCGAATTTATGGAGACACTTAACACTTTAAATAATTAAAAATAAGGTGCTGCCCAAGGGATTCGAACATGGGTCCTCCTGGCCAAATTTATGGAGACACTTAACACTTTAAATAATTAAAAATGAAGTGCTGCCCAAGGGATTCGAACATGGGTCCTCTTGGCCGAAATTGGGAGACACATTAGTCTCACATATGATTAAATAAAATGCAGACACTAGGGCTTGAACTTGGGTCCCTTGGCTGAATGTGTAAGATGCATAAGTCTTGCACAACATATACTTAGATTATCATGAAACACTTAGCCAAATATGAGTAACCCAAAATGGGTACTACCATGAGTTAATGGTAAGACTAAAAAATGAACATTCACGTAATGAGGTGAGTAATTATGTTATACTATGATGCTAATGAAAATAGTGACAATATGATACGAGTCTAAGATGAATGGTGAGGCAAGTCTCAACCAAGCCTAAGAAAATGTTACCAAACGTACTCACCTATGGGAGTGGAGAATGATGTAGAGTCAAGTCTCAAGTATACTCCAAACTAAAGTGTTAAAAATGAATTCATAGTTAATATGTAGAGAAAAGAGTGACTACATGACTATAGGTTAGTGCAAGTGAGACAAGCTGCATCTACGCCTAAAAATCAATGTCACTACATGAAATTTCTAAGAGGGTATATTTATGCTAGACGATGAATAAGCAAATAAAGAGTGGCTACATGAGGACAGGCTAGTACAAGTGAGACAAGTTGTATCTATGCCTAGAATCAATGTCCCTCCATTTAAATTCCAAGAGAGCATATATATGTTATACGATAAACAAATAATGAAAGGTGAGTAAAGATGAAATGAAAAGATGTTAAGAAAGAACAGGGTGGCACCACAATATGAGGCTAGTGCAAGTGAGACAAGCTGTACCTACGCCAATATAAGGTCACCAAAAAGTACTCACCTAAGAGAGTGTTGAATATTAAGAGACAAGTCTCAATCACATCTATATGTAAGTGTAAGGAAAATTCACACTTCATATGTAAAGAAAAGATGAGAAATCATCTAATGAGATATGAATACCTCATGCTAATAAGTAATCTTCGATGATGTATGAGTTGAATGTAAATATGAACTTTAAACTAAGCACCTATAGGCTAGCTATGAGTGGTGATGCCTTCTTTTGGTAAGGGCAGGGGTTCACATAAATCTCATGAGATGCGACTGTCCACCAAGGTGGGTATGGGTCTCCTTAAATCTTCTAGTCTTTCAACTATGTTGCCAACATAGGGAACTAGCTTGGTTCGAACCCATAAAACTAGCATGTTTTGGTTTCACTTTGGCCAGTGACTCCACCTCTTTTCAGTGTGGGGAATACACCGTATTTCATGATGATCACATGATCTATGTCGGTTAAGGTTGAAGTTCCTCAAAGTATGAAATATAATGAAATGAACTATACTGAAGGTGTTTGTGCAAGACAATCAAGAGGTGAGATCGGACTCAAGTATTGACATTCGGTCATTCTTGGTCATTGCACTTCATGATCCCGATGAGAGTCTTAAACTTCATCCTAGGCATAGCTGGTGTTCACATCAGCCTATGAATGTATGAAATGAATAATGTGAAGTACAAATGAAAGAATGAAGCAGGCTCTGTGTTTGCTAAAAGAGACCCTCGGATTGAGATCCCATATGTTGGGCCCTCACTTGCGATGTCTTAATGCTACGTCCAGGATTCCAAGGTCTCATGGAAATGAAATGTGTACTATATGAAACATGAAATGTATATTATGTGAACCTATGTGCGTATGATGTGTGACATATTCATGGCATGACCTTCCTATCACGAAATAGTCAAAGTTAAGAGACTTGACCTTCTAAGAAAGCATGTTGATTAGGAAGAGCCATCCTTGTTCATGCATTACCGTTATGTGTTGTTGCATGTACCCATACTTAGTACAAGTGTGTACTCATTCCATACAATATTACTATTTTAGGTGCAGGCTCAGGTGGACATTGATGGTATCATTGCAGCTGTTTGGACTCAGAGCTTTCATTCGGACTTGGTAGGTCTTCATGCATTCGAGGATCCCTGCCTTTATATTTCTTGATTAGTAGTACGTTTGAACTAGTGGGGTAGGTTCCACTAGTGTTTCTTTCCTATTTTATTCACACGCTTGTAATGATGCCATTTTTGGCAAGTATTACTTATGACATGAGATTCCATTTCTTTCGAGTTGCATGAACTTATAATTAGATGGTTGATGTATGAGGAATGAACTTCCTTAAAGATATGTGTTTATATGAAGTCTATGTATACTTCAACTATAAACAAAAAGTTTTTAATTTTCCGCTAAAGTTAACCGTATGAATGTGATGAATGCAAGAAGAGGATTGTCTGCGACCTCTGAGAGGTCAACGACGCCGGTTGAGATTTGGATTCCCGAATCTGGGTTGTGATAATGCTTTTTCTCTTGTAGCAAATAACAGGGATGAAATGAAAGATTCGTTATTGGCATATCTGAGGATCTGGTAGAAGATTGTTCGGCAGCCATGCTGCATGACAATATGGATCTGCATAGGTTAATGGTGCATGCTCAACAAGTGGAGGAGAGTCGTCATAAGAGAAAGTTTCACGAAGGCAATAAGCCTAGGGCCGTGGACCAGCCTAGTTCGAGCTCGGGTAGGGGTCATTTGGAGTACAAAATATGCCTAAGTTCAAGAGGCACTCAGGTAACTCCGCTCTTTCAGGTAATTAAAGAGCTAAGATGAATAAGTCTGGTCCCAGAAAGGGCAATGACCGTAACGTCCAGTGAACTAACAGTCCTTGTGGTAAATGTGGGCGTTCGCATGGCGGTGAATGTTTGGTAGGTACTAACACCTGTTTCGGGTGCGGCAAAACTGGACACATGGACCGAGATTGTCCTCAAATGAGTAAATAAGCCAAGGTAAATGCTCAGCCTCGACCGAATGCAAATGCTGCAGCCGAACCTCCCAGGAGGAACAGGTTCTATGCGCTGAAAGGTAGAGAAGAGCACGAGAAGTCAGCTAATGTAGTCACGGGTACGTTGCATGTATTTACTTTCCCTGGGTATGCATTATTAGATCCAGGATCCATTCTATCATTTGTCACTCCATTTATAGCTAGTAGATTTGATGTGCTTCCTGAAATCTTGCATGATCTAATTTTAGTAAGGACTCCCATAGGGAACGGCATTAGAGCTGAGAAAGTGTACAAAAATTGCCCAATTCATGTCCTTGATATAGTCACTCACGCTGATCTAGTGGAGTTAGCCATGGTCGATTTTGACATAATCTTGGGTATGGATTGACTTCACAAGTGTTATGCCACAATAGACTGTAGATCTCTGATTTGCTGGTTCGAAGTAGGAGAATCGGCCATCCTTCGTCCCGAGATCGTGCATGAGGCTGTGGAGAAGGTGAAGATTATTAAGGATAGATTGGCTACTGCTTACAGTCGTCAGAAATCTTATGCAGATAACCGAAAGAGAACTCTTGAGTTTGAGGTGGGTGATTAAGTCTACCTGAAGATATCACCCATGAAAGGGGTGATCAGGTTTGGTGAGAAAGGCAAGTTGAGTCCGAGATATATAGGTCCTTATGAGATCTTACAGCGAGTGGGAAACGTTGCATACGAGCTGAAATTACCTCAAGACTTGGCTTCTGTTCATCTAGTGTTTCACCTTTCTATGCTTAAGAAATGTCTATGCGATCCAGCATCCATCCTTCCTATTGAGGGGTTAGGAGTTGATGAGAACCTTTCTTATGAAGACGTTCTAGTCGATATTTTAGATCGCCAAGTGAAGCGGCTGAGGAACAAGGAGGTTGCCACCGTGAAGGTCCTATGACAGAACCATCTTTTTGACGGACCAACGTGGGAGACCGAGGCCGATATGAGATCCTTCTACCCTCATTTGTTCAGTTCTTAAGGTTAGATATTCTCTTCCTAAGTCTGGTTTACATTTAAGAAAACTCTAAGTTCAAGTGCTTTAGTCGATTCGGTGAGATAGGTCACTAATCATATGTCTTATAATAACACTACGTGAGTTAAAATTATGTCATGTTTGCATTTCATGTTGCTGTTTTTGTGTAGCATAGACAAGATTTTTGTATTGCATGAGTTGTGATGTGCATTAAGTTAAGTGTGATTGAGAAGGAAATCTCTCAATCTCAAATATGAAGCTTCAGATAAGCTTGAATGTTATGCATCATCAAAATAAGTGTGAATTAGATATTCACAAAAAAGAAAAGTTTAAGCATGATAAAGTAACTTTCGAAAATCACCCTCTTTGTTTAAATGATGTGTAAGTGTCATTCGGGGACGAATGTTCCTAAGGGGGGGGGGGATAATGTAATGTTTCGGAAAATCACATGTCTAATAAATATCCTAGTATGCCTTTAGGATAGCCTATTAAGGGTACATAGGCAACCCAATGCCTAATATTAAGAAATATTAGGCATAGTATAGAAAAATAGGCTAAGAGATATTACCAAATTTTCTATATACAAATATGAGATATACTTCTTGGGTTGTCATACCCCAATCCAAGATTGACGTTTAAAAAATGTACCTATAATAAAGACCCTAATCTAATAATATATATTTCGTCCAACTCACAAAAGGTATGAGGCATCCAAGTGTCAAGCCTAGATACCATGGTACATGATCAATTAAAATGATCATGTAAATTAAGCAGTGCCCAAGGACATGGTGAGGGTCCTTGGGACAATAAGTGAGCATTTCCAAATGAGCCATCAAGATAAGTTAGTTAGGAAAGTGCAACAAACCCATGTGCAAGCACATGGGCTAACCGGCCGAGTGGAGGACCACGCGACACCCATCCACTTTTGGTTAGGCGGTTAGGGACATGAGTGGATGGGTCCATCCGTGTGGGGTCCACCTTCCTAACCAACTCTACATCCTAAATAACCTAACCTAGGATCAATAAAAAACAACCAGCCAATGGACCCGACAACCTAAGAACTAGTCGGGTGACACCTAACTAACTTAACTAACTTAGGGAAAACCTAGTACCTAACCTATGATGGTCCAAAGTTGTTAGTTGTGGTCCTAGTGACTTAGGGGTGTTCTTGTAATTTTCCTAGGTCCCTTATTTAATTAATTAAGCAGATTAATTAAGTAACTTAGAGCCTTGTTCAAGCCGTTACACTTAGCCAATTTTCGGAATTGGCTAAGTCAATGGTTCTCCTATGTCTAGTCAACTTAGGAGGGGTATTTTAGTAATTAACTAATTAATTCATTAATTAAGTTAAGTAATCTCAAGTTAAATAATTCAACATCAGTTCTTAAACCTAGATATCACGATCAAAACACTTAGTATTCACGACCTAAGGCAGAACGCAAAAACGCAAAGAACGTAGAACGAGAAAAGGCTTTTTAGGCGATTTCAATGTTTCTGTGCAACAAGGGATCATCGTAGATTCAATATACATAAGGTATGGGTTTCTCTCCTGGACTTATTTCTCAAAGAGAACTTTCTTTCCGATGATTCAAAAGATCTTGAAAACTAGGGTTGTTCCCTTATTCTCGTCGAACTCCTTGTCCCTAGTATCCTTTTCGATTCTATGTTGAATAGGTTAGAGATAATATTGTTGGTATGTGGTGCTGGCTGATCTTATGTGTAATGTTCTTGAATTATGAATTCTGAATGAACTATGAATTGAACTCGTTTGCTGCTAAGGGTTCCTTACGTGAATTAAAGAACGATGTATTACTAAGATATGTTCGAAAATTTTAAGTTTGATGTGTGACGTCTTAATGCCAGCTTACTTATAAGATGACTTTATGAAGGTGTTATATTCATCAAATGTTAATATGATGCTGTCCAAAATGCTTTAAAATGTTATGCCTAAAGTCATGAACTAAGATTGACTTAAAAGATCTCTATGAAGTCAGATCTAGAATGAATTGACTATCTGGTGCCAATAAAATTGGCTAACACTACTTTGTCAAAACGAATGCATGATAATGGCTAGGAGCTTATGTAAATGATTGAAAGATTGGCTAACGGTTTATACATATTCAACTTAAATATGAACATACATAAAAATTGGCTTATGCCAATAAAAATGATTTGCTAGTATAACATCCCAAATGTTGAGGCCAATACTAATCATATGCCAATCTTGTGTAGTTGGAATATCAAATTATATTATAAGCACTTCTAAAGTAAGTCAATGAATCCATAACCAAGGGCATGTCATTTATTGGGACAACTCCCAACATGCTCTAAAAGAATGAACTATGAAAATATGTAACTCATTGAAAGAAGTGTTCATCGTTCATAAATGATGAAATGAATATACTACACTAAAACAAAGAAGTAACGTGAGTTATAACATAATTAAAGGGGTATAAAGTAAATAAGTTACCAGAATGGGGTGTTAAAGAAAGTTAGACAAGTCTTATCTACACCTAAGCTACTATGTTAAAAAAATACTCACGAATGAAGGTGTTAGAATGTGTGAGACTAGTCTCATTAACACCTAAGGATGATATGTAAGGACAATTCACATTTCATCAATGTAAAGTAAGGATGATATGTAAGGACAATCACATTTCATCAATGTAAAGTAAGGATGATATGTAAGGACAATTCACATTTCATCAATGTAAAGTAAGGATGATATGTAAGGACAATTCACATTTCATCAATGTAAAGTAATGATGATATGTAAGGACAATTCAAATTTCATCAATGTAACTTAAGGATGACAAGTCATGAAAAGAGTAAGTAAATCTCAATCTAGAAGCAAGCTTCCATAATGCTTGGGTCAACTCTAAAGATAAAGAAGATAATGAAAGTGAGCACAGCACCGATAGAGTAGTTATGAGCATGTGCTTGCACGTGTAAGTCTCATGTGACGAGGCTACCACCGAGGTGGATAAGTTGTCTCATCAAGTCCCTAGTCTTCGAACTATGTCTAGCCAACATAGGAACTAGCCAATGGTTTCGACCTAAGCGAGCTAGGCAAGTTCGGTTTCACTTTGGCTGGTGATTCCACCCCTTTTCGGTGTTGGGCAGACACTGGATTTCATGTTTAGCTCACATGATCTATGTCGGTTAATGCACATGATATGTTCTTGGTTCACTATAGCCGTGAGCCACTCCTTTTCGGTGTGGAGTGAACACTTGAGATGGATTCGCCTTAGCTGGGGATCACCCCGTTCCATGTGTGGGGAAGACAATGGATTCCATGAGTAGCTCACATGGTCTAGATTCATTTTATCCAGTGAGTCACCCCTTTTCGGTGTGGGGCAGACACTGGATTTCATGTTAGCTCGCATGATCTTATTCCCTACAATGCCTCTATGAAAGTGAGAATGATGATGATGATGGAACGTACGTTCAAAGTGGGAAATGAAGAAGAGCTTAAGAATGTCAATTGACAATGTCACACTCATGAAGTTTCAGCAAATAATGGGCAAGGCCAAATAAGATTGGCTTATAATGACTTCTTATATTATGCCAATAAATGGAAGTAGAAACGTAATGTTAGCTAAATACCTCATAACTTCCCTAACATGAAATTAATAAAATAAATGGCATGACCAATAGAGAATGGCTTATGAAACGTAATGAATATATAGTGTAAAGAATGACTCACTATAAGGTAGGGAAATCATTCCTTAGTCCTTGGATTACTTACATCGATTCATTGTGGGTATGGGACTACAATGAATCATTGCACATGTAAGTAAAACATACGACTAACGGAATTATTGAACTACACAACAAGAAGAAGAAAAAGACTGAAAAATAAACTAAGTCCCCAAAAAGGAGCTCTCGGGATGGGCATGATCAAAATTTCAAATCTTCGCCCGAGGGGTTCTAAAATTATGTTGATGATACTAATGTATTGTAATCATATAGAAAATAATTTGTCTGCTTTGAATGCATTAAAATACATCATATTCATACCACAATTCACAACTAAGGAATTAGGAAAGTCTAATGACTAGAATTTCCAGAAATGGCATGTTGCTTAGGAAGAGCTTTCATTGATCATGCATAGCTTTATGTGTATGTGTGCATACACCCATACTTAGTACAAGTGGTGTACTAACCCCCTACTATTTACTATTTTTATAGGTGCAGGTCACAGGACAGATTGACGACACTTGCAGCGGTTTGGACTTCAGCGTTTCTCCAGACCATTTGGTACGTCCACTTAATTTCGAGGATGATACATGCATTAGTCCAGCTTTATATATAGACATAGCTAGTGGATGTTGTCCCTAGCATTTTTTTCAGATTTCATTTCGAACCTTTTGATGTAAGGCCGTTTTTGCAACTTTATATATTCTATTCACCTTTTGTTTTAAAATGTTTTTGATATTAGATGGTTGTCTATTGATGTTGATTTTAGTATCTAATGTTTAATACGTAATGACTATATGAAGTCTAAGTAAACTTCATACATATAAAAAGTTTTAATTTTTTTGCAAATTTAACTAGATGAATGTGATGAATGCAAGATGAGGCTTGTCTGCGACCTCTGAGAGGTCAACGACGCCGGTGGCGATTCGGATTCAAGAATCCGGGTCGTTACAATATTCCTCCCATCTCTGTCAAGAACTCTCTCTTTTAAAACTCCATTGAAGAATAAGAAAAAACTTAAGAAAGAAGAGGAAGACTTCAAGATTTTAATCCAAAATTTGCGGATTATTGGTCAATAAGGTATGGGGTTTTCACTCTTGGTATTCCTTTCACCAAGAGGTCCTTTCAAAGATGATTTCCAAGAATTCAACTCCTAGGGCTTTTACTCTTCAAAACTAATTTTCTTTCTAACTCATGATTTATGACTAATGATAAAAAATAACGATTTTCAATGGTTAATTAAGTATTTATTGTTGGGTAATTGATTAGTATTATTTGATTTTTGTGTGAAGCATGTTCCTTCTCCAAATAATGGTTTTGATTGGGTTCTATCTATGACTTGATAACATGTAAATATTGGGATTGGAACTATAGATTGAATGAACTCTTTAATGACCCTTTCCCTTATCCTTACTACGAATTGGTCTTGTATATGACTTGAACGGTTGGTATTGGTTATGTTATAGAGTATTTCACTATGTTGTTGGATGATTATTGTAAATTGAAAGTAAGTTCCTGATAAAGGTTCGTGGAAGCAATAGGTAAATCTTCTAATGTCATTATTTCTATATTATGTTGATGTTGGCCTATAATTGATGTATCTATGAATTGAAGTATGTATGATGTTGCTATGCATATATGGTGGCTTTTGAATATATTAAATGTGGGATCATTGTAAGGATATGATAATTCAAGTTGATGATGTCTATCTTGTATGCCTTACACACTATGATTATGATATGTTAATCCCACAAATGAAGGTTGTGATAAAAGGAAAATTCTCATCCTACACCTAATGATCTTATGATCATGTTTAAACAAGGAGTTAATATCCTATGACCTATGGTAAGATTTTATGAATAAATGATGACTTAAAGGTTATTCACAAATGGACTTTAGCTTAGCACCGATGGACTAGATATGAGAGGTGTCCCTTCCCTAGATGGAAGGTAGGTTCACAATGACTCTCATGACATAGAGGCTTCCATGTAGTGTGGAACTATGGGTCTCTAATAAATCTCCTAGTTCTTGAACTATGTTGCCACCATAGGAATACTAGCTAGTGGATCCACCTAGAATGTTATGCACATATTTTTGTTCTACTTTCGCCAGTACACCACCTTCTTTCCGTGTGGGTTTCATGACACCGGATTCCATGTACATCTCATATGGTGTAATGTCGGTTAAAGATATTTTTTCCTCAAGTAAAATGAAAGACAAGTAAATGGACATTGACTAGGTGACTTGAGAAGTTTACTTAGTATAGGTAGGGGTATGGGACACTAGCTAGACATTGCACAAGTTGACAAATGTATAATGCTTATAATATATGATGTTGACTATGTTAATGAACATAAATTGTCTATGTTGTTAAATGTGATGATGAATACTTATGATGTAAGATGTATGAAGCAAAGCATTAGTTATGGTCTCCTATCGTGTTTACTTGATTATGTGAGTTTATGGGACTTCACATGATCATTGAACTGGTAGGCTTGGGATGGGATCATTGGTAAGTATTTTGTATGTTATGTTTTAAATGATGTAATGAACATGAAATGTTAATATGACTTTATGATGATATGTCTTTGGTTATGATTATGCTTCATGTTGTTGTGATCCTTATCTTGTATATGCTCTATTTTATGTGCATTAAAGGTTTCCAAATGTCTTTGCATGCTTTCTAAAGAAATGGTCCTTTCATGCATGCCCTTAAATGTTTATGTGCATATACCCATACTTAGTACATGTGGCGTACTAACCCCTTACTTTATATAAGTACAAATGTAGGGTCCGGCCGTTGAAGATTAAGAAGGTCAATTGAAGAAGCTGGGAAATATTTCTCCAAGTGTTGGTAGGTCTTCATGTTCGGGGATACTATCTTTTCATAATTATAGCTTATGAAGACTTTAGTAGTTTTTAAGAATTCTCTTTATTCTGTTTTATTTCTTTGAATTCTATTGTAGTAAAGCCTATATGGCATATTGACATTTTATTGCTAAGTCAAACTTATAATCTTTTGATGGTTTTAATGTGAGACAAGTTTTAGAATAATGTATGTATGTGAAATTGTTGTTATAAGTAAAGCCTAAGTACCTCTATACGTACATAGTTATGAAAAGTTTTAATTTTTCCACAAATTTAACTGATGACATGTTATAACGAACGCTAAGGGCTTGTCTGAGTACTCTGAGAGGACGACAACGCCGGTCGCATCTAGCGGTGATCCCCGGATGTGACAATATATATATATATATATATATATATATATATATTATAGTACATACTTAGACTCTAATTCTTTTTTGCAATCTTAGACTCAACATAAATAGAATAGAATAGGGACACAACCCTTTAACAACGTAACATAATATATATGCTATTACACTTACTTTGAATGAAACATAATATAGGAAATCCTTGAAACATAAGGATCTCTTTCCTTGAGCTTGGGAAACACATATCAAGCCCTTCACCTTAGGGACATCCTTTAAGCATCCATAACCTACACTTTATGTAAAAAGGTGAACGTGCATGGTGTTAGTACATGAATGCACTAGTACGGAAACCATGCAAAAACATGCATTTTAAGAGGACATTTTTCTTAGAAAACCACGCATCATGCCTTTAAGTAAAACTTCATATAAACATTGATATAATAAGCGCAACATTGCTAATATACTTCACATAAACATGGACACTATTCATAACATCACATAGAGCCAAATTATTCATTTAAAACTTATTTTGCATTTCATAACCTTACCTTATCTTTTGCCTTAAGTCTTTAACCCCCAAGTAACCCTGTCGTAACACTTGGTGCAATGCATGAATAGTGTCTCATTCAACCATCCACACTCAACCATCACCTTAAGGTCACCAAGGTGAACATACACATAACCTTCAATTACTTAAACATAGGTATTCATAGGAACATAACATATCCTAAGACACCTACTTCACATGTGAACCAAAATGTTCCGTGAACCACATATAAGACTCACTTCAAGACTTCATGCAAGTTAACAGTACCTATAACATCATAATAGGCAATAGTCAACAATAGCATTCTTGGACTTCAGTTCATATAGACATCACAAGATCTTGCTCATAATCCCAATCTAATACTACTAGTTCAATGTATATGTAAAGTCCCATAACCTCACACATACTTAGTAAACTCATAAAGAGACCACAAACATCATCATTTACTTCATACATAATCATGACAAGTATAGTCAGCTACATGCATACAAGTAAGACCTTCATCATATAGTCAATCAGACCAACACTATGCATATAAGTGAGACCACATCATATGGACATCATAGGACTCATACTATATATACAATCATACAAGTTGTTCGATACAATAATGTCATGCATATAAGACATATTGATAGTAATGTGCATATAGAACACCTTCCTAGAACTCCTTTCAAGTGCTACTTGTGCAATGCATAGGTAATGTACCATACCCTTACCTACACTAAGAAACTCCCCTTAGGTTATCCTAGTTAGGGTTCGTTACATTACTTCATTTGTCAATTTTACTCTAGGGAAATCCTATCTTTAACCGACAATAAGACCTTGTAAGACAAACATGGAATCCAGTGTCATCAATTCACACTAAAAGAGGGTATAATACTTGCAAAAGTAAGATATGAGTATCATTCTAGCATTTTAGATGGATATACTAGCTAGGTCCTATGGGGAAATATAGTTGTGAAAACTTGGAGGTATATATGGAAAGTCTCTTTATGCTAATAGGAATTGTAGTTATCCACCTCGTGAGGACTATGGGGAAAAATCCTTCCCTTTGGGAAGGGACACCCCTTATCATCATGTTCATTCGGTGCTGAGATAATTTTCCTTTATTGAAAAGTTTTTATTAACTTTACTTCATAAAAATGGCTTTAGGAGGTTTAAATACTCATATGCTTAGCTCATAGGTTATTGATGAGAATGTCCCTACATCAACCTAAATCATGTGAGAATACCTTTCAGATGGACATAGTATACTCAAGCAATATCTAGTATAGAGTATAATTGAGAATACCTTCCAAGAGACTCCCTCTTTACTAGATTATCATACATGCTTCATTATATGCATTCATGTGTGTATGTGTGCTTACATGAGATGACCTTTTATATAAATACATTTAGGTACTACACATATGTATACTTCATCATATTATATAATTTCATGTTCATGTCTTAATCATGCATTCATATTCATGTACATAGAGTAATCACCCTAGGAACTATCCTATCAAGATACACATGTTCAATGTATAGGGAAAGTTTCATACCTTGGCCTACACTAGTACACCTATTAAGTCATCCTATTTAAGATACATTTAATGCTTCATGGACCCATACTTTACATGTATAGTAGTAGACATTAGTGCATATAAGAACCATCCTTTCATTAGACACCATAAATCTATCTTACAAAAAAGCATGCATGAGGTGTTTGTGTGCGCATTGGACAATACGATCATAAAGTGGCTATCAACATCACACTGAGGCATCCAGACTTTTAATACCACAATACACAGTCATGCTTAGACCACACAACACATTATAGCATAGGAAACAAGACATCTTCAACATTGCATCCAAGACTCCTAACATTAGTTAAGATCACACATTCATATAGGGTATAAATGTAGGGGTTCATTCATCATTAGAACATAATCATAGGCAGCACATAGACCAAACCTAACCCTACCATCTTCATTTAAACGGCGGGGATACCCTTCGCACCTAGTACATGATGCTAGATTAAGAGACTAGGCATAGTACTTCACATTGTGTGATCATCATAACCAAACTTCATAATTCATAACATGATTTCAAGGCCATGATAACCACAGAATAATACTGACAATAAAGTAAACACCGCCACCGTAAGTGAACCATACCACACAATGTCATACAAGGCCAAATCAACTATCAATTATATATAAAAGTACAGGATGTAGGGCAAACTCACCATTTGTCAATACTTTGATCATCATTGATCAATACTCATAATTCATCAATAATTCATATATAAGAAAGTAGATAAAAGTACAATAACATAAACAAAATCATGATCAACCATCATAGGATCATGATCACATTATCTACACTACATCATTAATTCAATAGAAGGGGGAGGAATATAAGTCGAACTTACAAAAACTTCAAAACATGATCCTAATTAATAAATTACCCAAAAATTCATCATTAATTGATATAAAGGAATATAGAACTAAGCAATTCATTACAATCTAAACATAATTCGATCATCACCTAATAAAGATCAAAAGACCCACATTGTATCATAATTTGAGAATTTAGGAGTATCATGGGTTCATCATGAAGTTGTATTGAAATTCATCTGTAAAATATTATATAATCATCAATTTATCATAAACATGCTTTTTAAATCAATTTGAGAAAGAACCCACGACTAGATTAAAAGATAGCAATTTTGATCATGAAATCTTCTTTGAAAACCTTTGAAGGAACTCCTTAGATGAATGGATAACTAAGGATGAAGGATCAACATACCTTATTGATTGAATACCAATGAAATATTGGAGAAGAAACTGTAACAACCCTAAAAATGGATAAGATAAGTAATTCTTAATGTGTCATGAATGCCTATGATTAGACCAGGGTTCACACGGATTGATGCGCATAGAACCAGACCTAGGAACCCTTTCTACCGCCAATACAACTAACTTGGGGAGTTATTTGAGCTTGGAAAGGTTGGGTCCAACCATGTAGGGCTCTCGAATACGAAGATTTACTCGAAGGAGTCTTTACCAGATTTAAAAAGGGGAAATCTTAGGTTTGGAGGGTATAGGGGTAAAATGATATTTTTCCTGGCTAAGGGTAGTATCTTAATTACCCTAAATATATTATTAATTATTTAATTAATAAGGTGGAGGGGCAATTTGGGGAGAGAGGGCCGAAAATGGGCTCTTGAAGTGAAGTCTTGCTCCACCCGGGTTCGAACCCAGGTGGAAGCAATGAATTAAAGTGATTTTTATTTAAGTTATTAAATTAATGTAATAATTAATAATTCTTATTCATTAGCTGATTTAAAATAAATAGAAATCAGTTTTTTTATAATTAAGCAAAACCTTGTTGACTAAGTCCTAAAACTAGACTCCTAAGCCTCATACAACTCCCACTCTCTCACGTTTATCTCTCAACTCTCACACTCAATCTCTGTTGTTCTTTCTCATGTATTCTCACTGCCAAAATAAGATACAAGAACAGAAAAATGAATCAAGTTCTTCACACTTGAAGAACTCACACAAAATCACAAGAAAACAAACGTTAATCGCACGTTAGGTTAAGGGAGGTTGTTCGTCGTGTGGTGTTGACATTGAGGAGGCTTAGACGTGATCTTGGGTGAAGTTTTTGGGCAGAAAGTCAAGGGTTTAACGTCAAAAAGGTATGTGTTCTCTTCTCTCTTGGTCCCTTTCCCATGAGACCCCTTAAGGTTCAGATTGTTCAGTCCGAAAACTAGGATTGTTTCCCTTTGTATGCCACTATCATTAGCTCCCAATGAATCGTAGGTTGGGTATGATTGCTGGTAGATTTAGGTGTATGTTATTTTTTCATGTTGAATATGATTATGTTTGTGTACTCGAAATTGTATGAAAGACAACCCATGTGTTCGAAATTATGTGCAAGTGTGTGTGCAAGCATGTTCCAGTGACTCAGGTTCTCGGGTTAAGGCTCCAAAATTGATAATGTTATGGTTGTCATCTTACATGCATAAACCTATGTAAATCATGATGTTCATTAAAATTAAAGTGTGGCTGATTTGAGTACCAATCTTTTGGCTAAACGAATTTATGAAAATGCACCCCAAAACATAATATATGATCTATCAATTTCCCTAAGAGTTCAAGTGAAAGTGTTGGTTAAAATGAGATGAAAAATGACTAAATTTCCAGCAAACTTACAAGTTTGGTTTAGGCTAAATAAAGATGAATAAATCTGGAAATTATTTGAGTGTAAAAGGGATGAGGTCACCAGGATTCGAACCCATGACCTCACCCGTGAACTGCCTTAAAAACGTTAAAAAAAAGATTGGTGGTCAGGGGACTCGATCTCGAGTACTGGCTGTAATGTGAAGTACAAATAAAAATTAAGAAATGAGAGGAGTGGGATTCGAACCCACAACCTCTCGATCATAAGTTAAGGAAGCCGAAATAAAAAGAAAAGTGAGGCGTGGGAATCGAACCCACGACCTCTAAGCGAAAAGGGGAGAAATAAAAAGAAAGTAAAGTGAGGTTGTGGGGGTTCGATCCCACAACCTCACTGCCAACGCAGAAATAGTCAACTTTTAGAAGAAATTAAAATAAGGAGGCTGTGGGGGTTCGACCCCACAACCTCTCAGTCCCAAACGAGTAAAAGGAAAATAAAGAGAAAAGCGGCAATGCTGTTGGGGCTCGATCTCGGTTCCCAACGCCTTAAATGACCAAAATTAAAGAAAATAAAAAGAAAATATTAAGTGTTGTTCAAGGGATTTGAACTTGGGTTCCCTTGCCAAAAATTCCGTATTGATACTTAAGTCATACATGAATTAAATGTTCAAGAATAATGCCGCCTACTTAGATCGAAATTGATATCTTGGCATACATACAAGATGCATATGTCTTGTACTAGATAATCTTAGGAAGATATGAATCACTTGAACGAACTATGAATGAAGCCTCATGGCTTGTATGTATAGACCCATAAGTCTAGCATACGTTTAAAACTAAGTGAACCTAAGATGTATGTAATGAAATGATGTAACCCTAGACGGGTTAAGTACGAGTATGAAATACACTAAATGGACAAGAGCATTGGCATACGATGAAATGATTATTATGTAATGAAATGATGAAACCCCTCGAAGGGTTAAGTAAGAGTGTGAAACACACAAATAACCAAGTGCATTGGCATATGATAAAATCAACATTCACGTAAAATGGGGTGAGTAATTATGTAGAGCAAATGAACTAATGTTAATGAATATGGTGACAACATGATATGAGGCTAATGTAAACTATGAGAACAATCTCAAATGAGCCTAAGTAAATGTAACCAAAACGTACTCACCTATGAGAGTGTAAAGTTAATAAAGAGACCAGTCTCTATGAACACTCTAATGAAAGTATTGAGATTAACACACTTAATACAAATGATGAGATGAGAAATCATCTATTGAGCTATGATGTCCTCATACTAGAAGCCAGCTTCCATGACGTATGAGTTGAATGTAATAGAACTTTATACTGAGTACCGATAGACTAGCTATGAGCGGTGATGCCTTCTTTCGGGAAGGGCGGAGGTTCACGTAACTCTCATGAGATGAGACTGTCCGGCATGCCAGGTATCGGTCTCCTTATATCTCCTAGTTTTCGAACCTATACTGTCAATATAGGGATCTGGCGGGGTTAAATTCCCTTGTACGCTAGCATATTTTGTGTCACTTGGGCCGGTGATTCCACCTTTTTTCGGTGTGGGGGCGACACTGCATTTCATGATGCTCACATGATCTATGTCGGTTAAAGTTAAAGTTCCCAATGAATGAATGAGGCCAGCCTCAAATGATGCACATAATGAAATGAATGATACCCAAGGTGTTAGGATAGGATAATCAAGAGGTGAGCTAGACTCAAGTAATGACACTAGGTTATTCTTGATCATTGCACAGCAAACCCGATGAAAGTAATAAACTACATCCTAGGTATAGCTGGTGTTCACACTAGCCTATGAATGAAATTAAATGAAGTACGTATGAATGAATGAAGCAGACTCTGTGTTTACTAATGAAGACTCCCTAGTTGAGGTCCCATATGTTGATCCCTCATTTTGGAAAGTCTTAATGTCAAGTCCATGATTCCAAGGTCTCATGGCATATAAATGAATGTTATAAAAGATGTTATGTGCTATATGCAATATGATATGTGCTGTGTGTAAGATGTTATGTGCTGTGTGCAATATGATAAGTATGATGATGCATGTTACTCTCATGGCATGACTTTCCTAATCCAAATTTGGAAAGCTCACTGACTTTCCAAATCCAATTTTGGAAAGTTCACTAACTTTGCTAATCCCAATTTGGCAAGTCCACTGACTTGACTTTCTATAATCATGTTGTTAGGAAAGAGCTATCATTTCTCATGCTGTCCTTGGTGTGTGCTTGCATATACCCATACTTAGTACAAGTGTGTACTAATCCCATACAACTCTATATTTTTAGGTGCAGGCACAGGTGGACGCTAGAGCTTACAGGTTGACATTGCAGCTATTCAGACGTGGAGCCTTCATCCGGACTTAGTAGGCCCTCATGCTTTCGAGGATGTCTACCGTTATTATCTAGCTTAGATGTAGTCTTTAGCTAGTGGAGCATGTTCCACTAGTGTATTTTTCCACTTTCATTTCATACTTTGTATTGGTGCCGTTTTGGCAAAAATACGTTTAATGCAATTATGAACTGTTTCTTTCATTTGATTATCTCTATATTAGATGGTTGATTTGTGAACGCCTATGATGTTGTAACAACCCTAAGAAAATGAATAAGATAAATGCTTAAGGTGTCAAGAATGCTTGCGATTACACCAAGGTTCACACGGATTGATACGCGTAGAACCAGACCTCAGAACCCTTACTACGGCCAAGAAAACTAACTTGGGGAGTTAATTGAGCTTGGAAAGGTTGGAACCAACCATGTAGGGCTCTCAAAAACCAAGATTTAATTGAATGAGTCTTTACCGAACTTAAAAAGAAGAAATCTTGAGTTTTGAGGGTCCAGGGGTGAAATGGTCTTTTCCAGGCCAAGGGTAATATTGTAATTACCCTAAGAAATTAATTAATTAATTAATTTAATTAAAGAATCAATTCAGGTTGGGTTGACCCGAAGTGACCCGTTTTCGCGAAAGAGTGTCACTCTGGTTCGAGCCCCACTGGAAGCAACGAATTGATGATTTAATTATCAATTAAAATCTGATTTTTTTGTAAGGGCAAAATGGTGCTTTCACGTATAATTAAATAAATCAGATTTTTGTTTGTTAAGGAGAGTCTTAAATTGACTAAGTCATCCTCTAATCCTAAACAACTTCACACGTTTCACTCTGTCACATCTATCACCTCTTCACGCTCAAAAACTCTCTTTCACTTTTGCTCTCTGCCAAATTAACTTGAAGAACTGAAAATACATCAAGAGTTCTTTACACTTGAATAACTCACATGAAATTTTAAGAAAAACAAAGTAACCAAAAACGTTAAGGCAAAGAGAAGATTCCGTCGATTTGGGGGTGAAACTTGAGGAGGCTTGGACTGATTTTTGGAGAGGGTTTTGGGCAGCAAATTCTACATTTGAACATCAATTAAAGTATGGGTTTCTTCTCTCTTGGTCCCTTTCCCAAGAGACCCCTTAAGATTCAAGATAATCATTCCGAAAACTAGGATTGTTCCCCGTTGCATGTCCCTGTCACTAGCTCCCATTGAATTATAGGTTGGGTATGTTTGCTGGTACAAAGTAGGGATGAAATGTGTTTTCGTGATGTTTATGTGTAAGTATGCATGTTCGGAATTATGTGAATATTGAATATGTTGTCCGAAATCATGTGAAAAAAATGATGTGTATGTGTGCAATGTTGGCAGTGAATGTACTCACTGTTGGAAGTGTGAATTAGCATGTTTAATCTTGGTATTTTATGTGCAAAAGTTGTACATAACGTGATGTTCATTGTAGTGAAATGTGGCTGATTTTAATAACAATCTTTTAGCCAAATAAACTTATGAAAGATGTGCCTAAAAATGTGTCAAAATGATTTATGAATGCACCCTATGAATCATGTGAAAACGTTGATGAAAATAAGTTGAAAAAATGACCAAAATTTCCAGCAAAACTATGCAATATTAATTTAGACTAAAGCTTAACAAAGAAATGTGGAAATTTAAATTAATTTTAAAGGGGTGAGGCCACCAGGATTCGAACATGTGACCTCACCCGTTAGGTTGCTGTAATTCGCGAAAAAAGGGATGAAAAATGGGGCTGGGGGGAATCGAACTCGCATTACTGGATGAGAAAGAGGAGAACAATAAATTAAACAAATAAATGAGAGACGTGGGAATCAAACCCACGACCTCCAAGTTGTGAAGGACAGAAGAGAAATTAAAGAAAAAGAAAGTGTGAGGCGTGGGAATTGAACCCACGACCTAAGGGATAGAAAGGGAGGAGCGAAATTAATTAAGAAAATGAAGTGAGGCTGTGGGGCCTCGATCCCACAACCTCATTGCCAAAACGCTTAGACTAGCAAAATTTAAATTAATAAAAAATAGGAGGCTGTGGGGGTTCGAACCCACCACCTCACAGCCTCTAGCGAAATTAAAAGAAATATTAGGAGGTTGTGGGGGTTCGAACCCACAACCTCCCAATTCCCCAGCGAAATAAATAACAAAATAAAAGAGGCTGTGGGGGTTTGATCCCACAACCTCTTGGTTTAGGCGAAATGGGACAAGAAGACTTTAAGGAAAAATAAAAAGGGGGTGTGGGGGTTCGAACCCCCACAATCCTTCGGCCAAACTAAGAGGAAAACCAAGTATAAAATTAAAAATACAATGTTAGTGTTGGGGTTCAATTTAGAGTCTCAATGTCATGGAGATTAAAAATAAAATCAATGAAAAATGTAAATGTTATCCAAGTGATTCGAACTTTGGTTTCTTTGCCCAAACATCCGTATTGATACATAAGTCATACGTGAACAAAATATACAAGAGTAATGCCACCTACTTAGATCAAAATCAAGATCTTGGCATATATACAAGATACATAAGTCTTGTACTACATAATCTTAGGAATGTATGAATCACTTAACGAATTATGAATGAAGCCTCATGGCTTGTGTATATAGACTCATAAGTCTAGCATACGTTTGAAAGAAGTGAACCTAAGATGTATGTAATGAAATGATGTAACCTTAGAAGAGTTAAGTTCGAGTGTGAAACACACTAAATGGTCAAGGGCAGTGGCATATGATGAAATGATTATTATGAAATGAAATTATGAAACCCTAGAAGGGTTAAGTAAGAGTGTGAAACACACAAATGGCCAAGTATATTGGCATATGATGAAATGAACATTCACGTAAAATGGAGTTATTATGAAGAGTACATGTGCTAATGTTAATGAATGTGGTGACAACATGATATGAGGTTAATGTAAAAGATAAGAACAATCTCAGATGAGCCTAAGTAAATGTTACCAAAACGTACTCACCTATGAAAGTGTAAAGTTAATGAAGAGACCAGTCTCTACGAACACTCTAATGAAAGCATTGAGATTAACACACTTAATACTAATGATGAGATGAGAAATCATCTATTGAGCTATGATGTCCTCATACTAGAAGCTAGCTTCCATGACGTATGAGTTGAATGTAATGGAACTTTATACTATGCACCGATAGACTAGCTATGAGCGGTGATGCCTTCTGTAGGGAAGGGCGGAGGTTCACGTAACTCTCAAGAGATGAGACTGTCCGGCTTGCCGGGTATGGGTCTCCTTCTATATCCTTGTCTTCGAACCTATACTGCCAATATAGGGATCTGGCGGGGTTAAATTCCCATGTACGCTAGCCTATTTTGGGTCACCTTGGCCGATGATTCCACCTCTTTTCGGTGTGGGGGAGACACTGATTTTCATGATGCTCACATGATCTATGTCGATTAAAGTTAAAGTTCCCAATGAATGAATGAGGCCAGCCTCAAATGAAGCACATAATGAAATGAATGATACCAAAGGTGTTAGGATAGGATAATCAAGAGGTGAGCTAGACTCAGGTAATGACACTAGGTTATTCTTGATCATTACACAGCAAACCCGATGAAAGCCTTAAACTACACCCTATGTATAGCTGGTGTTTACACTGGCCTATGAATGAAATGAAATGAAGTACGTATGAATGAATGAAGCAGACTCTGTGTTTGCTAATGAAGACTCCCTAGTTGAGGTCCCATATGTTGAGCCTTCATTCTGGGATGTCTTAATGTTAAGTCATTGATTCCAAGGTTTCATGGTATATGAATGAATGATATGAAAGAAGCTATGTGCTATATGTTATGTGCTATGATATGTGCTATGTGTAAGATGTTATGATGATGCATGTTACGCTCATGGCATGACTTTCCTAATCCTAATTTGGAAAGCTCATTAACTTTCCTAATCCAAATTTGGAAAGCTCACTGACTTTCCTAATCCAAATTTGGAAGGTTCACTAACTTTCCTAATCTCAATTTGGCAAGTCCACTAACTTGACTTTCCATAATCATGTTGTCGGAAAGAGCTATCTTTTATCATGCATGTCCTTGGTGTGTGCTTGCATATACCTATACTTAGTACAAGTGTGTACTAACCCTATACAACTCTACAATTTTAGGTGCACGCTCAGGTGGACGCTAGAGCTACAGGTTGACGCTGAAGTTATCCGTACGTCGAGCAATCATCCGGACTAGGTAGGCCCTCATGCTTTCGAGGATGCTGCCATTTATATTCTAGCTTAGTTTTAGAGTTTAGCTAGTGGAGCATGTTCCAGTAGCATTTCTTTACTATTTTATTCAGACATTGTATTGGTGCCATTTTGGCAAGTACATCTTTATTACTATATTACAGTATTTCTTTCATTTGATAATCGTAATATTAGATGGTTGATGGTGAACAATGTATTAATGAGAATGTTTAATAAGTAAGTTAAGAAACAAAAAGTTTTAAATTTTCCGCTAAAATTAACCTAGATGAAGTAAGAATGACGTATGTAGGCTTGTCTGCGACCTCTGAGAGGTCAACGACGCCGGTCTCCTCTGGGGTCTAGATTCTGGTCGTGACAGATGTGAAGTATAAAATGTTTAGTATGAAATAAGAAAACAAAAAGTTCAAATTTTCTGCTAAAATTAACCTAGATGAAGTAAGAATGACGTATGTAGGCTTGTCTGCGACCTCAGAGAGGTCAACGATGCCGGTCTCATCTGGGGTCTAGATTCCGATCATGATAAAGTTGGTATCAGAGCACTAGGTTAAATTCTGAGGATAATAAGTTCACATCAACCACATTGAGTAGTTTCTAAGTCATGGTAGTGAAGTGCACCACTATCCTGAATTAGAGACTGCATGATGCGTAGGAAAATTTCTCTTCTTCTGATCTTATCGTTCTTTTCCTAATGTCTACTTTCTTAGTGTTATGAGCGTGTCCAACATCAATCTTTGTTGTTTTCTGTGAATGAATACTAGGAGAACCATTGGTCAGAGGAGAGCAGATAGAGCTGCTGGGAACAATCAGGTTCAACCCCAGGCTCCAGCTGAAGGAGTGGCTATGCCGGTTAACCCAGCTGGGTTGACTGATGCGGAGGTGCGAGCATATCTGGCCCATATGGCACAGGCCATCACTATGCAGGCCCAGGATTGACTGCCCAGGTCAACCGACAGGATGTTCAGAGGGTGAACCCACCAGTTCGTAGCATGGTTGACTGGCTGAGAGACTTCAAGAGGATGAATCCTTCTATTTCACGGGGTCTAAGACTTCAGAGGACCCCCAGGAGTTTGTGGACGAGGTGAATAAGATTTTGGTGGCTATGGGGGACACAGAGACTAAGAAAGCAGAGTTGGCTTCCTATCAACTCAAGGATGTTGCACAGACTTGGTGCAAGATGTGGCAGGATAGCCGAGCTTTGGGCGGAGTGCCGGTCACTTGGGAGCTTTTTAAGACAGCATTCCTGGAGAGATTCTTTCCCAGGGAGATGAGGGAGGCAAAGGTTGAGGAGTTTATCAACCTTAAGGAGGGATCAATGACAGTCAGGGAGTATTCCCTGAAGTTTGTTAAACTATCCAAGTATGCTACTTTCCTTAGTATCTAATAGCAACGATGAGATGAATACTAAAGTTTGTTAAAATATCCAGGTATGCTACTTCCCTTGTATCTAACAGCAGGGATGAGATGAGCAGGTTCCTCACAGGAATCAACGGAGATCTGGAGGAAGAGTGTCGGTCTGTGATGCTCCATGATAACATGGACCTCTCCAGGTTGATGGTGCATGTCCAGCAGATAGAGGACAACTACAAAAAGAGGGGCATTCGTTATGCTAGGAGGCCTAAGCCTCAAGATCAGACAGGTCCCAGCCATGGAGGCCACAAAAACAATTTTGGCATCCGTGAGCAACCTAGCTTCAAGAAGGGGCAGCAGAGTTCTGGGAACTCTAATTCTCAGAGGAGTACAGCACCTAGAGGAGGCAGACCTGAGCCCAAGAAGGGCAATGGAGGTGAGATGCAGTGTCCCAGAAAGAACTGTGCTAAGTGTGGCCGTGCTCACAGTGGAGAGTGCAGACAGGGCACTAATGCCTTCTTCGGTTGCGGTAAGAGTGGGCACATGGTTAGAGACTGCCCACAGAACAGAGGTCAGGCTGGAGGTAATGCTCAGCCTAGGCCTAATCCACAGGGTGCAGCAGCAGCCGAGCCTCCTAAGAGGCACAGATTGTATGCCCTGAAGGGCTGGGAGGAGCATGAGAAGTCCGCTGATGTGGTCACAGGTATGTTGCAAGTATTGTCAACTTCTGTTTATGCTTTACTTGATCTAGGGTCTATGTCACGCCTCAAAACCCATTAAGACGGACAGGCACCCGATGCCCTAAAGGCCCGAGAGAACCAACCTACAACCTGTTCTTACTGAGCATATACTATAACAATTGAGACAAGTTAACTTTGGATGCAGCGATACAAACCAACGTAAGTAGATCCAAAAGTTATATACAAGACTTGGCCGTGTAGGCCACAACTCCTTAAGACACAACTGAACTATGTACATACGTCTACAAAGCCTCTAAAAGATAGAAGACTAGAGTAGGTCGGGACAGACCCCGCCTTACCCTTAACTACGATACAATACCAAACGAATTTACCAAGGACTTAATAAAGCTCCGAATCAACTTGGAGCTCACCAAAAGTAGCAGAATTTCGAGTGCTTCTACTGAGGAGGTCTACTAGCTGGAGTACCTGAGCCTGCAGCATGAAATGCAGCGTCCCCAATACGGGACGTCAGTACGAAAAATGTACTGAATATGTAAGGCAAAAAGTATATGTAATACAAGGCACAAATGAAATCAAGTAGCAACATATGAGTGCATAGATTAGGAGAGAAGACCACCTTTGCTTACTCTTGTGGAATCAAGTAAGCTAGATTCTTTTCTTTACCTTCTTTGTATGTTATAATCTTTGTTGGGCATGTGATACAAGTGACCAGCTGATCAGTGGTAGAAGAGGATGACCCATGCTAGGCGTATTAACCCCTGGGATGCGGTCCTCATAATTACACAACTTGGGATCGGCCCATGCTAGGCTTTCGCCCCTGAGCTGCCACCCTTCTATACCAATAGGGATCGGCCCATGCTAGGCTTTCGCCCCTGAGCTGCCACCCTTAATTAAATAGATTTCTTCACTTAGATTCTTTAATCTTTGAGATTATTGTTAATCAGTTCATAACTCTTTTGAGATGTTATTTTGGATAATCGTAACACTTTGAGATGTTGATTTGGTGGTCATAATCATCTTGGAGACATGAAATTACGAAACAGTAGTGGAATACATGAAAACAATACTTTGAGGCAGTAACAATGACATAAGGAGCTATGAAACATCAACACCTTACTTTAAGACCTTAATGGCACAATTGACTTCAATTGGCTTAGGAGAAGGATTCATTAAACTTTCTTTTGCAAATACCATTTCTATAACAGCACAAGGGGAAATTACACAAGTATAGAGTAGTGAACATATAATGAAGTAGTTCCATGTGCTTAGAATGGGGAAAGAAATATTGTTAGCTATTTGGAGATAGTACGCTGCAACATGCTTCCTTTTCTAGAAATAGAACTATGAGAATCACTTCATTGATATTAATTGCAGGTGGCAGATTTCATGCCAAAAGGATATAGAATCGAATAGCCTTACATACCTTATATTTATGACCAATACCACTATCACGATTCAGCCTTCCTTATTGGGTGCTAAGCCTACAACATAAGTCATGATTAGCTAACATCAGCAGCTAATCAAAAGAAGTTCTCCAAAACAGTAGTTAAAAATATTTGATGGAAATCAGGCCCATACAACCCTTACATAAATGGTGAACCACCACACCCTTCCTCTACACATTAATACAACTTCAAACATCATTTCCAGAGATACCCAAACAGCCCTCAACAACAATATTCATAAGGCAGCCACTAACAATCTCAAATCTTTCAGCATAATAGGAGAATATTGACTCAAAGATTTATCATCATCCATGAATTCTTGATAAATATATACAAAATTCTCCAATCCAAACATGATCAAAGAGAGGAAAACAAATGGGTTGAAGTCTTACCTTAATTCTGGAAATTTATCCTCTAAACTTGTACTTCAAGAATTCAAACTCTCCTTCAAACTTCTTACTTGAAAATGAGACAGCACTCAAGAATCCCTAAGGTGTTTTAGGGATGCTTATTCAAGCCAAGAGAGACCAAGAAAGAAACTTAAGAAAATCTGAAATTTTGCAAGTTCAAAATGGAGAATAAGACTTGATCCTTATCCTTTGAAAAAGGAGGTGTTATGGCCGACACTCTTGACCAATTTTGGGCCATATAATGTCAAGTAGGTGCCCCACCTGCTTGTCCCTTTAAATTGGGCCTTTTTGGACTTAATATTATTGGACCTTGGCTGTCCATTTTCCCTTTGTTCTTTTATTCAACTTGGGACAATATTAGCAAGTAGGTGGTATACACTTGGCCCAATAACATGGTAAAACAAAACTTAGGAGGTCATGCACTTACCTAGTTTCACTTGGGCTTTATCCATAATGGGCCAATTGGCAGATTTGGCTGTTGGGCCTTCTTTCATTCACATTTTTCTTTAATAGGTTTGGGCTTCAAATGAGTCTTAAATATAAGCCTAAATCTGGTCAATCAAACTTGGGCCCTTTAACTATAATATAGATCAAGTAGGTGATGCAACTGCTAGCTCAATTACCACCTTACTATAATTACTTAAATACTTTCCATCGGAGTTAACTTGCAATACATATGCTAAAACGTGCAAGGCATTACATCACCTTCCAAGCTAGTTTAAACCAACACTAATCATGTAAGAAACATGATCCCTCACCTACACTATAAGTATATGTCAAGTATAACATGAATAGAACTACCACATACAAAAATACAGGCCGTTACAGTACACATATAGAATTTACATAGTAGCATCAAATATTTTGTATAACTTATATTATAGGGGTGGAATGAAGTGGAGCATAGGGCTCGTGAGTGGGTGATCACGAGGATCAGATGAATTAGGAAAAGACAATGAATTCGAAACATTACGAGGACTTTTTCTTTCCTTTTATATTAAGAATGTTATTTTTTCTATATGAAACATTATAGTAAATTAATAATATATTCAACAATTTGAATTCTAATTATTATTTACTTTTACTTAGTTTTAATCAAATCTAATAAATTGCGTTCAATTAATATTAGACTTTGATTAAAAATATTATCTTTTGATAAATTTAAAGGACCGACAAAACCACAAATACACAACAAATATCATTTATAAGGTAATATTCGTGGTATATGATAAATTACATGATTGAACCTTACAAATTGAAACAAATATATATACATTGTTGTATTTAACTAATAAAAATTTTCAATGACCATCTTCAGAGGTTCGTGTGTGTAATGACCTGGACCCGAAAGATTATTTTTGATAACTTTGAATAGTCATGTAACTATAATTAATTAATTTGCGGGTTATTTGTTTATTATTAAAAATAATGGGCCAAGCCTGAAATATTAAAGTAGATTAGTAGGAAATTCTAATCTTAATTGGTGCTACATTATTCTTATCATTCGCTAAGCAACACATTCATGTTATGACAACTTTATTTACTGTATTTTCTATAGTTACATGTCCTTTATGTAGCCTTCCCTTAATCATTCCACTTCCAATTGTTAAACCACTCTAAATATCATATATACCGCACAAATATAATTCAATTTAACTAACCTTACACAATCCCTTCAAATTGTTAAACATTCTAAATCTAACCAAACATCCTTTCCATAAGTATATTACTTTCACCTTAATACCAGATCTAACATTCAAACTATACACGATATCAACTACTCACATGAGAAATCGCGCACGAGTCATCACTATAACTGAGAGTAGATGAAATGAAGAGATAAGAATCAAATCGGACCAAGGACACATGATAGAGATTCAAAAAGTGATGATTTTTCCTAAAAGTCACTATAGCCTCTCGAAGATAAGTACAGACGTCTCTGTATCGATCCTCGAGACTCTACTTAGACTCGGCTTGTATACACGTGAGACCTATGAACCTGAGACTCTGATACCATTTTTATATATCATTAGTATCACATCGTCAAAGCCCGTTAGATCCACCACTAGAACACATCACACCCCTTGAGAAAATCATATTCAAATAGGTCACACATTTCTATCTATCAAATAACAATAAAATATTATCGAATTAGTTCCGTATCTAGCCCAAGCTATAGGTAATCTTTTGGGTCCAGGTCATTATATTTGTTGTCACGATCCAAAAATGGACGTGATGTCACTTGTCTTATCCCACCAAGACAAGTCAACCTAAAACTCAACCATTTTAATAAAATGCGGAAATTTTATAATAAACTCAAAAATACCCCTAAAATCTGGTCGTCACGTGTACAAGTCTCTAATGTGTTATAACAAAATTGAAAGAAAAATACAAGTCTCTAATGACCTTGTTTCTAGAATAGAACAAAATCATAAATAAGGAGAAAGGAGGTCTGCTGAGATGACAAGCAGCTACCTCAGAAATCTTCAAGAAGCCTCGAAAAATAAGAGAATGACAAGTACCACAAAATTCAGGATCGTAACTTACAAAAACAAATTGTAGAAGCAAGGGTGAGTACCAAACCACATGATATTCAACAAGTAAACCTCTAAACACAAGCTAAGGGGATAAAATACGGGTACTCCTTACACCCCAACCGAACCTCCACAACTACAACCTGCATAAAACCAACCCAACCTAAAAGTTCACCATTTAAAAGCACATATCTCAACAACAACATTCTAATAATCACATATTCTCAATAACAAGGTCAATTTTCATCAATTACAGCCACTACAAAAAGGTACTCACAATATCAACAACACACAATATCAAATTCATCAAATAGAGGTAATCAAATATCAAGTACTTTCTAACCACCAATAAAATAGATAATCATAAAGAATGGAGGATGTCATGGGATGCAATGCAATATGAAACCATGAAATGATCTGCCTCAAAATACAAGTACTCTCTCAACCTTATATACATTATACTCCTCAGAAATACATCGAGAGTTCATGACCCATGGGGGACTCGCGAGGTCCATATACCGACACAGACGATCTCCGCGTGTCTGTGCGGAAGATCTCAATGCACTATCATAAATCAAACACATTTCGCACGGACAATCTCCACGTGCCCAAATTATAATCATAACTTTTCCATCGCACGGACGATCTCCACGTGCCCAAATAATCATAACTCGACCTGAACACGGACAACCTCCACGTGTTAGACCTTTACTCATGCCCAATCTCATGTCAATGCATGTGAACAATATGATATCAAATAAAGGGAATGATGCAACATCTCAATAAATCAAATGTCTTTGACATATAATCGCCTCAATTATCACAATTATACGGGTTCAGTAAAAAAAAACAGAATCACAAATAATAAATCAAGTCAATAATATATTAGCTAATACCATATGCTTTGACATTCTCGGAATACAATCCACATTCTATAGTAATAAAGATTGCCTTTATAACACAGGTACTCGTACTATTCTCAACCCATCACACACAACAATTAATCACATTGCCTTTTATTATCCCTTTTCATCATTTGAATTAATAAAGGTGGCCAAGTCAACCCCACCATATCCCATTACTCCCAAACACATACCACAAATAAATACACGAATTTCATACACTTAACAAGGGTTTAGAAATCCACTTGCCTCAAATAATTAAATGATCACTCCGGGCCATGAGCCTTCCCATTTGTTGAGCTTCCAAAACAATGAATCTATTCACGTAAATAATCACAATAAGGTTTTGAAACTAACAACACTTATATTTCTATAGGTTTAGCCTAGACCCAAGAATTTGCTAGGCTTAATAATCAAGTTCATAACTCTTGATGCCAAATAACATTTCACTATCATAATGTTTTTTCCAAGTTTCAAGTCTAGAGTTAAGTATTAGTCCTCCAATTACTATAAATTTATAGGTGTTCATACAATACAATACACCTAACATTTAATTACCTATCTCAATATATCAAAACTTGAATCATAATGTGATACCAATAGCTTTTAAAAGAAATCGATCCACTAATTCATAAGACTAGTACATAACTATCATCAGTAACCATGGTTTCCCTCTAATTTAAAAAACATATACCTTCATAATGATTGGCTAATCATATAGCCATCATTGCTCCATAATCATTAGCATATAACTATCCAATAATTGATTTTTTGACCCTAGGTTTTAGTGGCTAACAATATGCCTTGAATATACGTATAAAATTAATAGTAATTAAATAATTTCACACTACTAAAATAATATAAAATATTAATTGATTGGTACATATCTTCATATCACGTTGTGAACGAAAAAAGGATTGAAAGTTTACCTGAAAATTCTTTACATCCTTTGTTCTCCTCGTCGACGCCACACAAGTTAAGTTTTCTGCTCCTCTTTATTTTATTATTTTCTTTCCCTAAATTAACTATGTATTAACAATAATAATTTTCTACTAATCTATTTTAATATTTTAGGCTTGACCCATATTTTTAATAATAAACAAATAACCCGCCAAATTAATTAACTGTAGTTACTTAACTATTCAAAGTTATCAAAATGATCTTTCACGTCCAGGTCATTACATTATCCACCACTAAAAACCATATTCGTCCTCAAATATAAGGAAGAAGAAGGAAGAATAACCAATACGATAAATCAACTTGAGGTATGATTTTTCCAAAGTCATACTCATCTCTCTGAGTGATAACCTCATCTTTAGGACCGTTCCATCAAGATCAAATACTAAGAACTGAACTTTCGAATCAAACTTTGGAAATCTATAACTGAAGAGTGATTATCAAATCACAAATTAACTCATAAATCCAATCTACACTGAAACCCAACTGGACCTTAACACAACTATCATGACGAATCTTTTCTCACATAACCAAAATAAACTTCTCAATCAATACTGGCTATGACCATAAGTGAGCCTGATCAATTAACCATCACACGCTCATAATGCACAATTCTAGACCTTATCAAGATTTCCGTTTAACAACACATTCTTTTCACGAGCTTAAATTATAAAATCTGATCTTTAGACATCGAAGACTCATCAAGGGAGGATCAAACTTAGATATATTCCAGATGTATAATATCTAACAAAATCTTTCGACAATTGTAGCTCTTCATATATTGTAGCTCTTATATAAGTTATCATAAGCAAGATTGTGCGTGTCGAGCTACTGAAATACTTCAATTATCTCAACAACACCAGATCTATCATAACTGAACTGACTAACTTTTACCAAGGATGCCACCCTATTAGGAGGATAACCACAGGATCGGTACAACCGATCCACCACTAGAAATCAACCCATAAATGTGAAAATACGCGTAGTATAAGTAGTGAATCATACTCCAAATAATTTCCAGTACGAAGAAAGTGGTCACATAAAAATATACGGAATTAAGGTCGAATAACACAAGATACTCTTTAGTGCCCGTATAAATAAAATTTCATTCATCTGACTTCATCTCTCAATTTTTAGCCATCCACAATCAACCAGTCTCATCTCCGTTACAATATTACAAATACTCGATTCATCAAATCCCTGATACTTCTCACAGTACTCCATTGAAGGGAACACTCTTAATACCAACATCCATCATAACTCTACCAGCCATTCACCTTACTCTCAAACTATCACTAGTATCAAAGTTTAAGAAACACATTGTAGCCTCTAAAATTTTAAAATATGGCTCTCTCTCTCTTTCCACTTAAGCATTACAAGACAAATATGAGTCACACCTATGACTGATAGCACTAATTTCAAATCTAAAATACTTTTCCATCGAGATAAAACTATTAAATCACCCCATAGTCAAGTCCTTACAAACTTTCACATACCATGTTTCAACTACCATTTACATATACCTCATGCAAAAAATTATGAAATCCTTCATCACTCCAATAATTATGTACACAATGAGTAGATAATCTCTATTTACCATCAAGTGTTTATGTAACATATTACATCAGTCTGTGTAGTTCCACTTAACAGATTAGTTTCAATCCCCTCGAAATTCTCAGTAACCACGTAGAATTGTAGGTTCATATTTGCATATTAATTAATCACATAACATAATTTAAACAATCTAGCTTGTCATAACCACATAGAATCTTCCACACGTCATTGCTTGTAATCTAAACCAAAACTCAATATTTATAAAAGTCAATGATAAAATCCTAGTAAGTCTATACTGAACCAATTCACATCCATAACCATATCTAAAAATCAAAGGCAATAAAAAATATAACCTTCAAATACAATACAATCCAAGATTTATACCAGAGGTCTCATTCCTCCTCTTTTTCTCAATTTTTTTTTCTCGTGATACAAAATTCTAAATATCTTGAACTCTTCAATAGACCAAACTTTTGTTCCTTTACTGATTCGCTTTCCAATTTTATTCTTTGGCCAATAACCCACAACATTTTTACCTTATCCTCTAAACCATAACATTATGTGAAGCCCCGTTTAGGTATAACAATCAAAAGTAATCAAATTTACTACTCAGATTATTTTTATGTCCTTTCAATGCTTTATACTCAATGCGATTGATCATTTCTTACCTTACCAATCCATACCTTGAAAAAAAAAACACTACCACAAACCTAAACTCACAATGAAAACCTTGAATGTTGAATCCAATTGTGTAACCCAAACCTTTTATCTATCAACATTATCTTATACCTTGAAGATTTTTATGAATTCACATATCTTAGCTTATCATTGATCGTCTCTCCTTCGACCTTATCATATCTTTTGCAGGAAAAAAATCATCAAGCGTACTCATTACCAAACTCTAAATCACACACAAAAAAACTTATAATTACACTCAAGTTGAACATCTATATACTTTTTTCTCAAGTTTTATTCAATAGTTTTTAACCAATATGATGAATCCGTAAAACGATCACAATAATCAAGGCAAGACAGATGAAACCACATGTCTGTGAATCCAATTGTCCATTCTTTCTAGAGATACATCATTGTCACTTATAATAAGAGTAAATATTCATGTTCTTGCCTCCTTTCGAAGGCTAAATACATCCTACTAATTCTTTCCATTTATGACTCTAGCTTCCTTCAATTTTGTTCGAACGTTGTCTCAACACCTTCTATAACTTTTCATGTCATCAAGCTACTCACCGCAATCGCAAGTCGTCATTACAATACAAAATTCGTTTAACCAACAATCCTTATTATATAGTTGCATCTCAATCACAATCCATCAGGAACAATTATTATTATCATGCTCAGTTAGCTCTTTTCATCACCACGAAGTCAATCTTTCTATCAAAATGACACCATAAACCAGTTATATCAATCAAATTCAAAGTACTAACCCACTTTTATCTGCACTTTTTACTAAAATCTTCAATTATATTCACACACGTATACTATTTGAGACTTCCTTTACTCATAAGTTTGTCATTGTGGTATCTATCCATCCCTTTGGACCTTAAAATGAAATCATTGGTCCTCACTTAGAACCTTTGAGATACACTTCTCAACTTAACACATTAATATCGTATCAACGGTCTACCACTAAAATTTTCCTTATACACACGCTTAACCATAAACATATGTAGTAACAACCTAGTTGATTTCTCAAATATGAATGCAATAACAAATCTGATTATATGAGCATGTGCTATTATTGATAAATCCTTAAATAGTTAGTATTCACGCTTACAATCAACATATTCATTTTCATATAACACTAGTACGACATCGTGAAAGATTGTTAGATCCACCACTAGAACACGTCATGCCTACCGAGCAGATAGTACCCGCCACACATTTCTACCTATCGAATAGCTCTAAAATATTACCAAATTCATTTCATATCTAGCCCAAGCTATATGTATTCTTTCGTAGGTCGGGTCGATAACAAAAGTAACACACTCCATAATTCTAACCAAGTACTTATCAATACCATTGTATTAGTCGTATCGTGACCCTCTTTGATATACACGCAATCTGTGAAAGATTAAAACCTTAATTGGTGCAACGTCATTCTCATCATTTTCTAAGCAACCCATTCATGTTATGATAACTTTACTAATTGTAGTTTTCACAGTAACATTGTCCATTACCAACCCATCATTTTAATCATTTCACGTCCAATTATCAAACTAATCAAGATATTGCCTTTACCACACAAGTATTATTCTCTTCATTGGGGTAACTAACAAACAAAATAAACACATTCATAAAATCCCTCAAATTATTGTTCAACCTCATCATTCAGATGTCCTCAAAATGTTCCATCACATAACTCAATTTATTCGAACCGTTGAACATTCCAAATCTGACAACACATCCTTTTCATAAGTATATTACTTTCACCTTAATAGCAGATCTAACATTCAAATCATACACGACATCAACTACTCACATGAGGAACTACGCACGAGTCATCACTATAAATGAGAGCGAATGAAGTAAAGTGATAAGAATCAAAACGGAACAAAGTACGCACGATATAGATCCAAGAAGTGAAGATTTTTCATAAAGTCATTCTAGCCTCTCGAAGATAAGTACAGACGTCTTCGTATCGATCCTCGAGACTCTACATAGACTCAACTTGTATACACGTGAGGCCTATGAACTTGGAGCTCTGTTACCATGTTGTCACGACCCAAAAATAGACGTGATGGCACTCGTCTTATCCCACCAAGGCAAGTCAATTACCTAAAACTCAACCATTTTGATAAAATGCGGAAATTTTATAATAAACTCAAAAATACCCCCAAAATTTGATTGTCACGTGTACAAGTCTCTAATGTGTTATAACAAAATTGAAGGAAAAATACAAGTCTCTAGTGACCTTGTTTCTAGAATAGACCAAAATCACAAGTAAGGAGAAAGGAGGTCTGTTGAGATGACAAGCAGCTACCTCAGAAATCTTCAAGAAGCTTCGAAAAATAAGAGAATGACAAGTACCACAAAATTCAGGCTCGTAACCTACAATTTTTTTTGTAGAAGCAAGGGGTGAGTACAAAATCACACGGTATTCAGCAAGTAAATCTCTAAACACAAGCTAAGGGGATAAAATACGGGTACTCCTTACACCCCAACCGAACCTCCACAACTACAACCTGCATAAAATAAACCCAACCTAACAGTTCACCATTTAAAAGCACATATCTCAACAACAACATTCTAACAATCACATATTCTCAACAACAAGCTCAATCAATTACAACCACTACAAAAAGGTACTCACAATATCAACAACACACAAGATCAAATTCATCAAATAGAGGTAACCAAATATCAAGTACTTTCTAACCACCAATAAAATAGATAATCATAAAGAATGGAGGATGTCATGGGACGCAATGCAATATGACACCATGAAATGATCTGCCTCAAAATACAAAGTACTCTCTCAACCGTATATACATGATACTCCTCGGAAATACATCGAGAGTTCATGACCCTTTCGGGACTCGCGAGTTCCATGTACCGACACGCACGATCTCCACATGTTTGTGCGGACGATCTCAACGTACTATCATAAATCAAACACATTTCGCACGGACGATCTCCACGTGCCTAAATTATAATCATAACTTTTCCATCGCATGGACGATTTCCACGTGCTCAAATAATCATAATTCGATCTCAACACGGACGATCTCCACGAGTTACTCATGTCCAATCTCATGTCAATGCATGTGCATAATATGATATCAAATCAAGGGAATGATGCAACATCTTAATAAATTAAATGTCTCATTGACATATAATCGCCTCAATTATCACAATTATACCGGTTCGGTAAAAAAATAGAAAAACACATAATAAATCAAGTCAATAATATATCATCTAATACCCATATATTTTGACATTCTCGGATTACAATCCACATTCTATAGTAATAAACATTGCCTTTATAACACCGGTACTCGTACCATTCTCAACCCATCACACACAACAATTAATCACATTGCCTTTTATTATCCCTTTTATCATTTGAATTAATAAAAGTGACCAAATCAACCCCACCAAATCCCATCACTCCCAAACACATACCACAAATAAATACACGAATTCCGTACACTTAACAAGGATTTAGAAATTCACTTGCATCAAATAATCGAATGATCACTGCGGTCCATGAGCCTTCCCATTTCGTTGAGCTTCCAAAACAATGAATCTATTCACGTAAATAATCAAAATAAGGTTTTGAAACTAACAACACTTATATTAAAATAGGTTTAGCCTAGACCCAAAAATTTGCTAGGCTTAAAAATCAAGTTCATAACTCTTGATGCCAAATAACATTTCACTATCATAATTTTTTCCCCCAAGTTTCAAGTCTAGAGTTAAGTCTTAGTTCCTCCAATTACTATAAATTTATAGGTGTTCATACAATACAATACACCTAACATTTAATTACCTATCTCAATATATCAAAACTTGAATCATAATGTGATAATCCAATAGCTTTTAAAAGAAATCGATCCACTAATTCATAAAACCAGTACATAACTATCAGCAGTAACCATGGTTTCCCTCCAATTTAAAAAACATGTACCATCATAATGATTGGCTAATCATATAGGCATCATTGCTCCATAATCATTAGCATATAATTATCCAATAATTGATTTTTTGACCCTAGGTTTTAGTGGCTAGCATTATGCCATGAATATACGTATAAAATTAATAGTAATTAAATAATTTCACACTACTAAAATAATATAAAATATTAATTGATTGGTACATATCTTCATATAACGTTGTAAACGAAAAAAGGATTGAAAGTTTACCTGGAAATTCTTTACATCCTTTTTTCTCCTCGTCGAGGCCGCACAAGGTAAGTTTTCTGCTCCCCTTTATTTAGGGGTGGGCATTCGGTATTTCGGTTCGGTTTCGGTTTTTTTTTTTCGATTTTTTCGGTTTTCGGTTTTTGGAAAATGTGTACCGAATACCGAATCGAAATATTTCGGTTCGGTTCGGTTTTTATTGATTCGGTTCGGTTTTTTATTTCATTTTTTTAATGGGCCTGTTTAGTGGGCTTTTTCAAATTTTAAACTTTACAATTTTTTTGTTTGATTTTTCAACTTAATGGGCTAAAAAGTAAAAATAGTGTAATATTTTGTAAAAATTTAAGGAATCCCATAGTGAAATATAATAATTACATTCTGTCCCGACTAATTTAATATTTACTAATAATCCCTTAAAATTGCCGTCGCGTGATACATTAGAACATTGTGATAAATAGTAAATGCTGTTAAGATAAAAAGGGAGAAAAAATGGAACAATTAAGTTGGTTATTTAAATCAGCTTAAGTTACGGTAACAGCTCATGAAGAAACATTAATTCAGCACGTAATTGAGTAACACTTTCAAATTTTGAAAATTCAAGATTATATCATCTAGGTTGAAGATAATTTTATGAATATCCAGTGAAAAGCCGAAAAATACAAATTTGATTGTTGTTAAAATTGACAACAAACCTTATTGGATGTGTTGGAATCTTTTTTATCTTGTACTTGTGTGGCTGCAATTTGAATTTTTTTTTTTTTTAACGATTTTGAATATTAATACTAAATAAAACAACTAATACTAAAGAAACAACTAATACCTTACTGATACATGATTTCAGTTTTCAAAAATTCATATAGCATAAAAAACATATGATACACATCTAATTCATGTATCAATGCATTCACTAAACACTAACACACTGAGTCGATATGTATTAAACTTATTGTCTGATACATGATAACTATTTTCAAATACTCATGATATATATAAAATCATCTGACACTCAATTGATTCATGTATCAATGCATCGACTAATTTCAAATACTCGTGATACATAGAAAGGCATCTGACACGCAACTGATACATGATAACAATTTCAAATACTCGTGATACATAGAAAGGCATCTGACAAGCAATTGATTCATGTATCAATGCATCGACTAAACACTATAACACACTGAGACGATATATATTAAACTTATTGTCTGATACATGATAACAATTTCAAATACTCGTGATACATATAAAGGCATCTGACACGCAATTGATTCATGTATCAATGCATCAACTAAACACTATAACACACTGATTCGATATATATTAAGTCATACTTATTGTCTGATACATGATAACAATTTCAAATACTCGTGATACATAGAAAGGCATCTGACACGCAATTAATTCATGTATCATAAAATTGAATAAACACTATAACACACTATATCTTTGTTTGAATCCTTCCGAACATTCATAGGATCATGCAAAGACTTTTTTTTATTTTCTTTCCAATTTTCATCGTCCGAATCATAAATCCTCCTATTCGTAAAAGGATCCATTAATATAATGTAATAGATCGATGAACAAGAAGAAAATAAGAAGAAAAGAAGAACGGATGATTGAGTAAGAAGAAGAAGAAGAAGCAGAGACGGATGATGGAGAAAGAAGAAGCAGAAGAAGCAGAGAACAATGGTAGTTCAAATTTCAGAAATTTCAGATTTTTGAATTTTGAAATTCAAAATTGCATATTAAATGTTGTGAAATGTGTTTAATTAAAAGTAATAATTCAAAATTCAAAAAGTGATTCAGAAGATTGAGTGTTTTAGTGGAGAAAAAATAGGCATGATCTTGGGGAAGTGTGTGTCATAGGAGAGAGAAGGCTATGTATCTCTAAACTTCTATTAAAATTAAAAAAAAGGGAATTATGTAATATTTAAAAAAAGAAGGGAAAATTAGATAATACTAAACTTATAGTTGTGTATTTAAGTTATTTTTCCTAATATGTTTTTGTTTGATTTTTTAAAAGATTATTTAACATTAATAATTATTAATTAATATAATATAAATTTAACATAATATTTCGGTTTAAACCGAAATACCGAATTCCAAAATAATACATACCGAAAACCAAACCGAAATACCGAAAAATACAAAAAAGTAAACCGAATACCGAACCGAAAACCGAAATACCGAAACCGAAATATTAAAAAAAATCGGTTCGGTTCAGTTTTTCGGTTTTTCGGTGTTTATGCTCACCCCTACCTTTATTTTGATTATTTTCTTTCCTTAAATTAACTATGTATAACAATAATAATTTCTTACTAATCTAATTATTTTTGTTAATAAACAAATAATTCACAAATTATTTTGTGCTAAACTTATTATTAAAATCTTCACTAAAATAAGCAATAGTATTTACTATATCATATATTTTCTGAATTGGTAATAACGTGCAAAGCACGTGTCAAAAAATTAATTTAAGATAAATGCACACATATACAGTTTCCATAATAGCATCTAATATTCTATATAACTTATATTATAGGGGTGGGATGGAGTGGAGCATGGGGGTTCGTGAGTGAGATGGTCACGAGGATCGGGTGAATGAGGAAAAGATAATAAATTTGAAATATTACTAGCACTTATTCATCCTTTTATATTAAAAAAGTTATTTTCCTTCTTTGAAACAGTATAGTAAATTAAAAATATATGGAACAATTTGAATTCCCATTATTATTTACTTTTACATAGTTTTCATTGAATCTAATAAATTGAGTTCAATTAATATGAAACTTAGATTAAACACATTATCTTTTGATAAACTTAAAGGACCGACAAAACTACAAAGTACATAATTAAAGAACTAATTTGAAACCTATCCTTAAACATAAGGCACTATTTTTTTTATTTTATCACTTTCTGACATAATCTTTACACAAAAATATTCTATAAAACCCACTTTAAATTAGGAGATCTCCCTTCAAACTTATTTGAGTTTGATATATAACCATGGAAGAACAAAGCTTTCAATAATGGGAGAGGCTAGTAGAGGAAATGACAAGATACAACTTTAAGAATCCCCAGCAGTTACATCAAGCATTCCTTTTGTCCCACAAAATTGGGTATCTAATGATAGAATTGAGTATTTAGGTAAGCAACAAATTTTGATGGTTGTGTCTAACTTAAATCATTTATCTTTTTGAATTTATGCACTAATTGATGTCTGATGTAGGTGACTCGGACAATCTCATAAATTTGAGTAATATCAATATAGATACTGAAAGCTAGAGTCTCCATCAAATACAATTTGCACAACGATTTACATTATCAAATTCATTTATTTAATGAAGAAGTAAGTATGAAAAAATTCAATTCATTAAATATCTTTTAATTTTTGTTCATTGGAAACTAATAAGTAGGGTTGAACATTATTCTATTAAAATCAAATAACATACCAAAGTGGTTTTTTTTTTTTTTTTTTTTTTTTTTTTTTTTAATCTTTTTTCAATCTATTTCAATTTAGTATTATTAAGTTTCAATTATTTGATTTTTTATTTTTCAAATTGAAAAATTAGTTGTTAAAAAATGAAAAATTTTGTATAACTTTTACCTTTTGCATTCCCCAACACTATCCAATTTCCTCCTGATCAATAAACTATCTTCGGTCAACACAAACATATTATCATTCATGTAACTTTTTTTTCTATTTTTTTTTCTTGTTTTTTTTTTCTCAGAAATATCGAAAAGAAATTAAAAAACAGTAGGATTTGTAGTACTAATTTCTAGTTTCAGTTGCATCACTTAAAGTATTTTTCTCATTCATATAACCTATCGATCTAAGATTTATTTGTAAATTGGTAATCACGTGAAACACACATGTCAAAAAATTAATTTTAGATAAATGTACACATATGCAATTTCCATAATAGAATATAGGGGTGGAATGAAGTGGAGCGTAGGGTTCGTGAGTGGATGGTTAAGAGAATTAAATGAATTAAGAAAAGACATTGAATTTGAAACATTACGAGGATTTTTCCTTTACTTTTATATTAAGAAAATTATTTTTATTATATGAAACATTCTAGTAAATTAAAATATAATATAATAAACAATTTGATTTCTCGTTAGTATTTACTTTTACTTTGATTTCACCAAATCTAATAAATTGCGCTCAATTAATATTTAGACTTTGATTAAAAACATTATCTTTTGATAAACTTAAAGGACCGACAAAACTACAAATACATAATAAATATCATTTATAAGGTAATATTCGTGATATATGATAAATTGCATGATTAAACCTCATCAAATTGAAACAAATATATACATTGTTGTATTTAACTAATAAAATTTTTATTAACCATCTTCAGAGGTTCGATTATAAGAGATATATATGACGATCCACATTGAGCATTCAAAAAAGCATTTGCAATATTATTTTGTGCTAAACTTATTATTAAAATCTTCACTAAAATAAGCAATAGCATTTACTATATCATATATTTTCTGAATTGGTAATAACGTGCAACGCACGTGTCAAAAAACTAATTTAAGATAAATGTACACATATACAATTTCCATAATAGCATCTAATATTCTATATAACTTATATTATAGGGGTGGGATGGAGTGGAGCGTGGGGCTTGTGAGTGGGATGGTCACGAGGATCGAGTGAATGAGGAAAAGACAATGAATTTGGAATATTACTAGGATTTATTCTCTCCTTTTATATTAAGAAAGTTATTTTCCTTATATGAAACAGTATAGTAAATTAAAAATATATTGAACAATTTGAATTGCCATTATTATTTACTTTTACATAGTTTTTATTTAATCTAATAAATTGAGTTCAATTAATATTAGACTAAGATTAAACACATTATCTTTTGATAAACTTAAAGGACCGACAAAACTATTAAGTACATAATTAAAGAACTAATTTGAACCTATCCTTAAACAAAAGGGACTATTTTTTTTATCACTTTCTGACATCATCTTTACACGAAAATATTCTATAAACCCCACTTTAAATTAGGGAATCTCCCTTCAAACTTATTTGAATTTGATATATAACCATGGAAGAACAAAGCTTTCAACAATGGGAGAGGCTAGTAGAGGAAATGACAAGATACAACTTTAGGAATCCCCTGCAGTTATATCAAGCATTTACTCATACTTTTGTCCCATAAAATTGGGAATCTAATGATAAAATTAAGTATTTAGGTAAGCAAAAAATTTTGATGGTTGTGTCTACCTTAAATCATTTATCTTTTTGAATTTTATGCACTAATTGATGTCTGATGTAGGTGATTCGTACAATCTCATAAATTTGAGTAATATCAATATAGATAGTGAAAAACTTGCTAGAGTCGCCATTAAATACAATTTGCACAACGATTTACTTTATTAAATTCATTTTTTTTAAAAGAAGAAGTAAGTAAGAACAAATTCAAGTCATTAAATATCTTTTACTTTTTGTTCATTGGAAACTAATAAGTAGGGGTGCACATTATTCTATTAAAATTAAAATAACAGACCAAAGTGGTTTTTCCTATGTGTTTTTTTTCAATCTATTTCAATTTAGTATTATTAAGTTTCAATTATTTGTTTTTTTATTTTTCATATTGAAAAATCAGTTGATAAAAAATAGAAAATTTTGTATAATTTTTACCTTTTGCATTCCCCCACACTACCCAATTTCCACCTGTTCAATAAACTATCTTTGGTCAAGACAAACATATTATCATTTATTTAACTTTTTTTTCTATTTTTTATCTCTTGCTGTTTTTCTTAGAAATATCTAAAAGAAGTTAATAAACAATAGGATTTGTAATACTAATTTCTAATTTAAGTTGCATTCTCATTCATATAACCTATTGATCTAAGATTTATTTTTAAATTGGTAATCACTTGCAAGACACATGACAAAAAATTAATTTTAGCTAAATGTACACATATACAATTTCCATAATAGCATATAGGGGTGGAATGAAGTGGAGCGTAGGGTTCGTGAGTGGGATGGTCACGAGGATCAGATGAATTAGAAAAAGACACTGAATTTGAAACATTACGAGGATTTTTCCTTTCCTTTTATATTAAGAAAGTTATTATTCTTATATGAAATATTATAGTAAATTAAAAATATAATATAATAAACAATTTGATTTCTCGTTATTATTTACTTTTACTTCGTTGTCACCAATAAATTGCGGTCAATTAATATTTAGACTTTGATTAAAAATATTATCTTTTGATAAATTTAATGAACCGAAAAAAACTACAAATACACAACAAATATCATTTATAAGGTAATAATCGTGTTATATGATAAATTACATGATTAAACCTTATCAAATTGAAATAAATATATACATTGTTGTATTTAACTAATAAAAATTTTCATCGACCATCCTCAGAGGTTCTTTTATAAGAGATATATATGACAATCCACATTGAGCATTCAAAAAAGCTTTTGCAATATTATTTTGTGCTAAACTTATTATTAAAATCTTCACAAAAATAAGCAATAGTATTTACTATAACATATTGTAACAACCCATTCAGTCGTTTTGAGCACCAGAACTTTTTCTTTGATAAAATACTTTCCGATATATTTTAAATGAGTCTTTTGAACTATTCATAATTATAATTATGAAATTAGTGGGATAGTTTAATAATTAATTTAGTTGATGGTTAAAGAAGATAATATTAAAAATAATAGGATTTAATATTTATAAGTTTATAATTATTTATCCTAGATAATTAAAAAGACTAACAAGAGAGATTCTACCGGCGGCGTCAATCAGAAGCGATTGCCACCAGGTAATGCTTCAACTCTTGACTTTTCCTTAAGTAATATGTAATGGTTTATATTAATTGGGTGGAAATTCTTGGAGTGCATTAATGACCCATTTGTTTTATATATTCAATATGTTGATTGTCCAATTTTAGTAAAGTAAATGTTAGGCGAGAATTTAAGATTATTATTATATTATTATAAATTAGATGATACATTGAAAAGAACAAGTATGTGGTGATAGTAGTATTAGGATGAATTATGATTATTAACAGAGGGATTATTATTTATAATAAACGTCGGATAGGAAATATTGTTCTATAAGTCAAGATTTTATGTTAACTTGGGGACAAAGCTAAATGGGTAAGTGTAAGGCAATCATTACAGTAATTATGGAGTAATGATTGGATAATATTATTGATGATTAATGATTGGCCAATTATTGGCAGATGGATGATAAGTTTAGGTCATTTTGTATAATGATAAAATTTGTTTAGACGTGTTGCCACTGGTGTTCAAAACCAGTGGCTTGATCTTGAATTTTACTGCATATCATCCTCTTATAAATTAAATTGAGTTTACTATATTAAGATAGGTAATTAAATATTAGATGTATCAAAATATTTATATTTCATTAAAATTATGTTAATTAGGAGAATTAAGACCTATCCTTAGGTTTGAACTTTAGGAAATTGATTATATAAATAGGTGAGTTTTTGGGTCTAGACACAGAATAATCTGAGTGTTCATGTGCTCGTTAACTTACACTTTATTTATATATATACTCGATTGATTGGAAGGGTTCGGAGGCAATAAGGAAAGGAAAAGCATTGAAAAAGTAGTTGCTTGACTTCGGTTCTTCGGTGGAGGTAGGTTATGGTTTATTTCTATTTGATAGAAAAACTCTCAATAGCGATTGATATGTATTGAGTGATAATGTGAAGTTTCCTATGTACTTGATTGGGTGGTTGTATATCTTCGTTGTGTGGTTTGTGGTTGGCCTAAAATTCTGAAACTGTTGAATTTATAATATTGAATCCTCTCTACCAAAATGAAGCCTTGAATAATGAAGGCTTGACAAAATAAATTAATGAGATAATTGGATTGGAGTGTCACGTTCCGACACGATATTATTAGATCGGAGTATCACGTTCCGACACGATATTATGGGATCGGAGTGTCACATTCTGACACGGTATATAGGATCGGAGTGTCACGTTCCGACACGATAACATTAAAGGAAAGGAATCGTGAATTAACTTAATATACTCAATCTCAAATAACCCATTTTCCAAATGAGCATGGTGTGGAGGCATGAGTCCTCATAGGTGTATGATATTGTGATTGTGTACCTACTATAGTGTTGTTGTCACTGTTTCATGTTGTTTGTTGATTGCCACCTGTTGAGTATTGTAGTTGATTTTATATTATTATTCAATATATATTGGTTTCTATTTTGGGTTGGCCGATGATACCTACTTAGTACGTGTTCCTTGTACTGACCCCTACTTTTATTTTCTTCGTTGTTCTTTTGTGGAGTGCAGCAAATGTACCATCGAATTCGACTCGCCCTCAACTCTAGGCAGTCTCCAGCACATCAGAGTTCAGAGTGAGCTATTAATTCTAGCTCGTGCTAGATTCTCTCATTAACGTCTTGATGTCCTTGAATTTCGGACATGAACCATCTTTTTACTTATTTTGATTTCTTAAATACTCTTAGACTTGGTAATTTGAGAATAGATATCCTTGATGTGATGACTTTCAGATTTTAGGGATAATAAGTGTTAAACTTTAGAAGCTTATTTAATTGGTTACTTAATAAGTTTTGAGCTTCCGCATTTTATTGGTATTCACAGTTGCATTATTGATATATGTTGGGGGTTTAGATTTATTGGTTCTCCCACCTTGGAGGTTTAGCGTGGGTGTCACTCACAACTCATTTTGGGTTCGTGACAAACTTGGTATCAGAGCATTAGGTTAGATGATCTCATCACACAAGGACAGGTCTAGTAGAGTCTTGCAGAATGGTATGAGGACACCTTTACTTTTCTTTGCGAGGCTATATGACTTTAGGAAAACTCATATTTTTCTTTCTTTAGTGCTATTACTTGGATCCAATTGGTATCTAGGTGAAATCAATTAGTATCTGACCTTCTTCACTCTATTTTGAAGATGGTCAGAACTAGAGCAACAACTGTGCCAACACCAACAACGGCAAGACATTGTGATTGTTAGCCAACCATTGGGGATGCAACTCGAGGGGGAGCAGTGGCGAGAGGCCGTGGTAGAGGTCGCGGAAGAAGGCCTTTAGAAGCAGAGAACAAGCTCCTGGTCCAGCTAGGGATAGAGCGGTTGTTTTATCGAAAATTTAACCTTTTGTAAGAGTTTTCGGTTTTTTAGAGTCGCCACTTAATTTTTGAAGAAAAATCAAGAAAACTATTGCTTTCAAATAACTTAACAGAGAAAATTGCTTGAAAACATTTAAAGGGTTCGGGGATTCAAATTAATGTTTTAGGAAGGTGTTAGGCACCTAAAACATCCGTCTAAAACGGTTTTCCAGCAACTAACAAATTTGGCTAAAACTTTGCTTTGATCTTGACTTGAATAAAATATTTAGAAGTAGTGAGTTGAAATACTAACTTATTTTTAGGTCATTTCATTTTGCAAAATTATTTTAGTTTTGAGTTGATAAAAACATTTACGACATTCGCGGGGATTCAGATTTTTCTAACTTTTAAAATTAACGACAAGTATGCAAACAAATAAGCAAATAAAGTAAAAGAGAGAAATAAAGAGAGAGAGGGAAAGAGAATTGGGTCCAAAATTGGGTTTTCTATCCGCCTTGACCGATTTTTAGACCCACCTGTTTTGGGTTTTTGACCCATTTCCTTTCGTACCTGTCCTAGACTAAGCAAATAATTAATACTAAATAAATACAGTAAAGTAAAAGACGACAAGGGCTAATGCCTTAAAATAGATACAATACGAAAATGCAAAATATAAAACGGGTCTTCTAATTCATCTTCTCTGACTTTCTTCAATTCTTTAAATCCGGGGACCCTTCCATCGGCTTAATAGGTTGACTGGAAAAGAGGAACTTTGAGCCTTTACGGCTCTTCTCATGGAATGCAAAGGAGAGGGTGAGAGTTCACGTTGAAACTCGGACGAATTTTACATGCAATGAAAAGCAAAAATAAAAATTAGCACTTGAAAATAATATCTCTAAATCATATCTTAAAGAAAATTAAACGATTCCAAAGTAATGAATGTACCTAACCAGATTGCAACTTAACATCTAAAGCCAAAATGAGTAAATAAATAAATAGATTGGATAAGAGAAGGCAATGATGCCGTTAATTTTATCTAAAAGTACACATAATAGAGAAGCAGTAATATCCAAAATATGTAATAATCTTAGAATTAAATATAACAATGATGCATGAATAACTAAATAAATATTTTTAGACCATGATGTAAAACGAAATCAATTTGCTACGGCAAATTAATACACACATAGAAGTATGACAGTAATAGCAATTAAACGTTAATACTAATTAAACTTAAGATCCAAATAGTTAGCAAATTGGGTAATTGACAAATTATATATATGTATACATATATGCATATAAAAAAATAATAAATAAATAAATAAATAAAAATAAATAAATAAATAAATAATAAATAAATAAATAAATAAATAAATAAATAAATAAAAAATAAATAAATAATAAATAAATAATAAATAAATAAATAAATAAATAAATAAATAATAAATAAATAAATAATAAATAAATAAATAAATAAATAAATAAATAAATAAATAAATAAAAAATAAATAAATAAATAAAAAATAAATAAATAATAAAATAAATAAATAATGAATAAATGAATAAATAAATAAATAAATAAAAAAGTAAAAAATTACCTGATTCTGGGCAGCGAACCGAGACTACGAGTTTGACAGAGACGATTCCACCACCTCTCCAAACTCAAACAGCCGCAAAAATATTTTAAAAATATTAAACTATGGAACCAAGAATTCCCGAAAAAATTTCTGGGTACTCTTTGGTATCCTCTCTTTTCTTCTTCTTTTTTTTTCCTCTTCTTTCTCTTTTTTCTCCTCTCTTTGGTGCAATGAAGAGGGGCTTATATAGGACCAATTTTTAGTTCAAAATAGATGTAGAAGCGATGTGGGACAAATGCAAAGTCCAAAATTTTCTATTTGAATGGTTTAAAGCAATTGATTAATAGGATGAATTCACATAAATTAATTTAGCGAGCTAATCTTAACAAAAAATAAAATAATTAATTTAATCGTAAACTTCCCAAATTTATAAAAACCAATTATTTTAAATTGTTTGAGAATTTAAGAAGCTCATGAATTAATTCCTACAGGGGAGGGTCAAAATTGGGTGTCAACAACTGTCCCTTATTTTACTTGGATTGATGCAAGAAATTCGAGGAAAATGAAATTGACCAAGCCAATTTTGACCGACCACACATTCATCTTTTAAGAATAGGGATCTAGTATGGACTTTAGAAATTATGGCCGAGCCCTGAAAATGAGTTTCCTACATATCTCAGGCTATATGAGAGTTCAGGCCACAAGTAGTTTGATACGCTTGATTTAACGCACGATTTTGAAATAATTCCAAAGTCATCTCGATACTGAATTGTGAAGGTATCGAAATGCTCGAGAATAAAATTCGAGAGCGAATGTTGGAATACAGCCGAGTTTTCAACATTGAGCTCGCCTACATATCCTTAAACCATAGGAATCAGGCTGTTTGTAGTTCGACTCAATCGGTTGAAAAGGAAATCTATTATGCTAGATAACCTTTGGCTCTGGACGAGTGACAAATTAAACTGAGTAGGAAAAGGAGGGTTGTAACCTCTTTGCCATGAAGGTGGAGCTCTTCACATCCATAGGTAAGAACTTACGAGGGCATAATTTCCAAAGCTCTTGGTGCATTGTCACTCAGATTGGAAACTTGCTTCCGGCAGACACCAAAATTTCCGGATGCGAGATCGAAACTGACAAAAGCTAAAGAAAAACTCACATGCCTTCTGATAGTGTGGTTTGATTGCGGTGGAAGTCGCTCCTCTGCTCGCGTCCTAAGAGTTTGACACTCCTCTTTGGACTATATCCCAGTTCGCTGCTAAGAAAAAGTTCCACGTTGTGCTCCATCCTTTTTGATGTCGTCCGCACCTGTGATTTTTTTTTTTTTTGGAGAATTCATCCTTTCGGATGCTCTCGACAAAGACTGAGATAAAACTCGTCAGCATAAAAACTCAATTAAAAAGGGAGACAGTGTCTTTTACCATGTCGACACTTAATTGTTCTCCTCGACATTTGACGTCAACTCAATCGGTTTGACGTAAAGCAAAATAGAGCTTATGTCTTATGTATGTAATGCAATCTTCAATGTATTCTTCATTTGATGTTGAAATGAATAAAAACAGATGCAATGCTGATATTTATCTTGATGTCGTCTTTGATGTTCTTCTTGATGTTTAATAAAATGATGCAGTTGATGCCGATGAGTGAATATTTTCTTCAGATGCACGATTCCCTTTCTGGCAGTGCATGATTCATTACGGGTCATGGGTATCTTCCCGCGATATATGAATATTAACTCACGATGCATGATTTTTTGCGATGTATGAATATTAACTCGCGATGTATGGATATTTGCTCTTGATGTCATCCTTCGAATCTAGCTGGACGTTCTTTATAGACTTCATGTTGTTGGGAAATTGACTGAAATAAACAAATCATATTCCCAAGCCCCTGGTATAAGCAATAAAATAATTATTGCGTCTTCAGGAACATCGTTAATTTGAGAGAGATTTCTCCTCCCTCGACTCCTCCATATTCATCGATCAGAGAAATTCGCTGATTTCTGAGCAATATTATAAGCCTTTTCCACAGAAAAATTGTTAGTTTTAAAATGAACTGATCTGTGTCGATTTCTTCAGTTGCCTGTTCCCTTGTTCTGCTATCTCCGGTTGATCTTCCTGATCTCTCAACTATTGACAAATAAGACAAAATACTTTATGCCAAAACAAAGGAAACATAAAAGAAAAACTTTAAGAAAAACAGATTTCTAAAACTGAATTTTGAAAAAGGTCAGTGCTAAGTGTCATGTCACGTCAGGCTTAGCGAACTTCTCTGAGCCTGATTCTTGGAGGTATATCTGATTATGCGATGGGGAGTATTCAAAGTCACTCTGGACTTGTCGATAAATCCATGTTTGAAATTTTGAGGCCATCTTCAAAATTTCTGTCCCAGTTAATTGTCTTGGCTTATCTTCGACTATCGCTGAGTAAATTGCAGAATTTTTGAGCCCCTCTCAAAAATTTTGTCCCAGTTGCAAGTCTCAAAATATATTCAGTCTTGACTTGTTGAGGATTCGGAGATGTCATTGCTTGTTTTCTGCATGGCAAACTCTAGTGACCTTTGCAACAAGCTAGCTAGTAAAATAATTATCCAACTGTAACGAGGTGGATGTCTCGAAAATTTTCCAACTGCAATGAGGTGGATGCTCGATAATATTCCATCTGTAACGAGGTGGATCACTCGATAATATTCCAACTGTAATGAGGTGGAGACTCGATAATATTCCAACTGTAACGAGGTGGATGCTCGATAATATTCCATCTGTAACGAGGTGGATGCTCGATAATATTCCAACTGTAACGAGGTGGATGCTCGATAATATTCCATCTTTAACGAGGTGGAGACTCGATAATATTCCAACTGTAACGAGGTGGATGCTCGATAATATTCCAACTGTAACGAGGTGGAGACTCGATAATATTCCAACTGTAACGAGATGGATACTCGATAATATTCCATCTGTAATGAGGTGGAGACTCGATAATATTCCAACTGTAACGAGGTGGAGACTCGATAATATTCCAACTGTAACGAGGTGGATGCTCGATAATATTTCAACTGTAACGAGGTGGATGCTCGATAATATTCCAACTGTAACGAGGTGGATGCTCGATAATATTCCAACTATAACGAGGTGGATGCTCGATAATATTCCAACTGTAACGAGGTGGATGCTCGATAATATTCCAACTGTAACGAGGTGGATGCTCGATAATATTCCAACTGTAACGAGGTGGATGCTCGATAATATTCCAACTGTAACGAGGTGGATGCTCGATAATATTCCAACTGTAACGAGGTGGATGCTCGATAATATTCCAACTGTAACGAGGTGGATGCTCGATAATATTCCAACTGTAATGAGGTGGATGCTCGATAATATTCCAACTGTAACGAGGTGGATGCTCGATAATATTCCATCTGTAACGAGGTGGAGGCTCGATAATATTCCAACTGTAACGAGGTGGATGCTCGATAATATTCCAATATAATTCAAGAATAGGAACCTGAAATGGAAAAACAAATATATGAACCACTTATGGGGTGGATCGCCCAACAAAACTATATGCAAAGTCATACTAAATTGACGTATATGCACGTCGAGACTACGATTCTCTCTTTAAAAGACAGAATTATCGAGGTGAATGACTTAATTCATTCACATGAAGATTAAAGACACTTTTGCCTTCCATGACAAACTCAACTAATTTAAGTTTGTTGTTGACGTTTCCAATTGTTAACAAAAAGTTGTAACAATTCGATAACTTTGACTATCAAGGAAATATTGCGGTCACCAACATCCTTGTGATGTGATGAACTCGTTGATTCCTTGCAACACTTCTAAGATAGTGTTACTTTTAATCATCTTCAGATTCGATATCGATTTCACATACGATACTGGCTTTACTCATACTATCACCTGCAAAGCTCGACACCAAACGTCAGTATTGACGATGAAGTAAAGAATAAAAGTAAAGATAAATAACTAGATTAAGTTATTTGACTTATCGAGATTAGGTTTTGATGAGTCTGATTATAACTTCAATCATGACTCGTGGCTAGTGATCATCCAACACTTTATTTCTTACAACTTTGAAAGAATCTATTAGTGTTTAGCTTCAATATTCCTGCAACATAAAAGACATTGTGTATAAATCACTTGAGGTAACGTAATAAAATGAAGAAAACTTGAGATGAAAAGTTTTCTAGTGATGTTGATGAGGCCACGAGAGGCGTAAATGATGTCATTTTCCATGCTTTGCAGTTTTGACATTGTCGTTTTGTGACTTCGTTGTTCCTGCATTCAAAGAAAAATTCTTAGTTTGGAAAAAACTGATTTGTGTTGGTCTTGTATCCATTCTCCTTCATGCGGTTGACTTATATGCTCGTCCTTCCTTGATAAATCAGTGTTCATGGAATTTTTTGGGACCCTCCTCAAAAGTTATGTCCCGGTCTGACATATATTTGACTCTCGTAACTTGCTTTGTTAATTCTGAGGTTGCCCATTCGAGAATTTTGAGGTCCCTCCTCAAAACTTTGTCCCAGTTTGCCTCAATAAGTAACAAATAACATTTGTGGCTTATTTTTGAGCTCCTAGTTGCAAACTTGATTATCGTAATTTTCTGAGATCTACCTAAAGCTAACTCCGTAGCATTTTGGTCTTCTGTTTTGACTTGTTGAAGAAGTCCATCTTCAAATGAATTTTTGAGACCCTCTCAAAAATTCTGTCCCAGTTTCCTTTATAAAGTAAAAAATGGAAATCTTACTGGGTATATGACCGAGCCATTGTGGCTCCTACGTATCCCGTTGGGGCAGGAATCAGGTCAAACGTAGTTCCCCCCTCAAAGGTTAACCGAAAACAAGCTGGTATTCTCATTATTCTCAGTCATTTTTCTTCTTTCTTTCAATAAATTTTGATTGGGAAAGTAATCTTTGAAAACTTTGAATGTTCAACCACTAATCAACACAAATCAGTTTCGAGTACCTGACAAAGAAAAATAACTCAAACAACAAATGTGTTAGTTTGTGTAGGTAGTAGGTAATACAAGATATCACACACAAAGCTGTAAGCACACAAAAGTCGCTTCATTTGAAGAAAGACTAGCCCACATATATAAAAAAAATGATTAGATAGACAGAAATTTGTCTCTCTGATTTTTAGCTTTGTGAGTCAAAATGTCGACCTGAGACGGGACAAAGTCGATTGATTCTTCTGGTTTTTTACTGAGATATAACTCACTTTATTTGTAAGAGTTGAAAAGATAAGATTTCTCAGAATGGGGACCGAACCTTGAAAGGCTGCCTACGTATCTCACAAAAGAGAATTCAGGTCCTATGTAGTTCGACCCATTTGAATCTTTTTTTTTTTTCAAGTATTGAATCTTTTTTCTGATATGCGAGAGTAATTTTTGAAAGAAAAAGTTTGAATTTCATTGGGAAACTAAAGACTCAAAGAGTATTTGGACGTACTTTTGGTAATGACTCGATATTTATGCTTAAGGAGTTCTAGAAAATATTTTCA